>JAOUWY010000046.1:13823201-13839368 GCA_025728095.1 Prietella phreatophila | reverse complement strand
TGCGTGCGTGCGAGCGTGTGTCACCTTGCACCCTGACTGTCTGCGCTGGGTAAGACAGTCCTCTCAGGCTGGTGCGCAGACGAATTCCTTGGTTCGCACCCACACAACTGCCCGAGGGCCTTCAGGTAGGAGAAGACCTGAAAACACAAACGCTGCACTTTAATATCCCTCATTCGTCCTCTGTATATAGCTTTAACAGTGTAAAGGAATGCTTAAGTGTTTCTTCAGCCTGATCCAATTATACGCAAGTCTCCGAAAAAGGACAAATTATACAGATAATATCACATTGCTGCTAAAGTCTTGATTCCGATTGGTCAGAAGGTGTTGGTTATTTTGACAGTAACGCCGGCTACAAATCACAAGCTTACGTTAATGCACTTAATCGAATACATTATTGTTTCTATGGTAACGGCTTACATAGGGACTTGAATGCCAGACACGCCACTTGATTACTGATTAAAAATGTGTGTAATTGTTGATGTTTAACACAAGTGATAACTGGAATGTATTTCATGGACATTCCGCAATGTAAAATGTAACTAGAAGCAGAACATAAGTAAGAAATAATCTTTGTGAGTGTGTGTAAATTGCGGTTGTATGAGAAACAAAACATTTTTTGATGCGCATAATATAAGCAGCATTGTAATATACGACCCCAATTCTGACAGTATGGAAAATGCTAAGAAAAACAAAGAGGAGTGATTTGTGAATGTACTTGGATTTGCATTTAAACAAACACAAATGGTAAACATTTATTTTGAAATTGACACATGCAACACGTTCCAAAAAGGTTGGGACGGGGGCAATTTAAGACTAATAGCGATGTGACGAGTTGAAATAAGAAGGTGATGTGAAACAGGTGAGGAAATCGTCTAATCTTAGTATACAAGGAGCCTCCATAAAAAGGCCTACTCCTTCAAGAGCAAGGATGAGTAGAGGCTCGCCGATCTGCCAACAGATGCATCAGCAAATAATCCAACACTTTGAGAACAACATTCCCCAAAGACAAACCGGTAGGATTTCGGGCATTTCACCTTCTACGGTCACAATATCATTAAAAGATTCAAGGAATCCAGTCAAATCTCGGTGCATAAAACCGCTTCTGAATACGCGTGCTCTCCGATTCCTCAGACGTCACTGTCTTAAAAACCGTCGTGAGACTGCAATGGATCTCCTGACATGGGTTTGGGAATACTTTGCTAAACCTTTGTCAGTCAACACCATTCACCGCTGCATCCACAGATGCAGGTTAAGACTTTACTATGCAAAGCAGAAGCCGTACATCAACACTGTCCAGAAGCACCACCGGCTCAGTCTAATCTGAGCTCGGTCTCATCTGAGATGGACAGTAGCGCAGTGGAATCGTGTTTTGTGGTCCGACAAGTCGACATCTCAAATAGTTTTTGGACAAAACAGCCGTCGTGTTCTACAGACCAAAGAGGAAAGGGACCATCCAAGCTGTTATCAGTGTCAGGTCCAAAATCCAGCGTCTGTCATGGTATGGGGGTGTGCCAGTGCCCATGGCATGGGTAACTTGTACATCTGTAAGGGCATCATTAATGCAGAAAGATATGTACTCGTTTTGGAGCACCATATGCTGCCATTCAGAGCAGAACAACGCCAAACCACATTCTGCCCAGATTACAAGCGCATGATTTTTGTAAGCAGAGAGTGCGAGTGCTAGCATGTCCTGCCTGCAGTCCTGACCTGTCTCCGATTGACAATGTGTGGTGCATGATGAAGTGCAAAATAAGGCAACGAACGCCCTGTACAGTTGTGCAGCTGAAGAAATGCATAATGGATCAATAGGGGAAAATTCCGCTCGGTAAACTTAACCAACTGGTGTCTTCACTCAGCGCCCAAACACTTAATAAGTGTTATTAAAAGAAAAGCTGATGTTACACAGGAGTAAACAGTCGACTGTCCCAACTTTTTTGGAGTATGTTGCAGTCATCAGATTTGAAATGAGTGTATATTTTCAAAAATAACTTAAATTCACAAAGTAAAAC
This sequence comes from Prietella phreatophila, assembly GCA_025728095.1. NCBI lineage: Eukaryota > Metazoa > Chordata > Actinopteri > Siluriformes > Ictaluridae > Prietella > Prietella phreatophila. The sequence goes on along the minus strand of JAOUWY010000046.1, from coordinate 13,837,359 downwards.
ATCAAATAATGTGTTAATGTGTTTTCAGTATAGGACAGGGTGAAGTGAATTTTCAAATGAGTGTGTTTTGCATTTTCCATACTGGGCAATAACAGAGCAGGACCTAAAGATTTTAGCATAGTCTTACTATCCTGTGGAGGGAGAGCGGCTCTGACCCGATGAGCAGACCGTTCCTAGTGCAGATGTTTCTGTAGATTGCATCAGCAGTGAGCATCCTGAGCTGGTGAGATGGGAGGGCAGGAACCAGCTCCCTCAGAGTGTCTGGATGAAGGTCTGAGAGATCATTAGAGGAGAGAAAGAAAGCTGTTAATAAACACTACATTCTAAAAAGGAAGAAAAAAAAAACACTGTGGAAAAAAAAACAAAAACTCATCTGATGTACCAAATTCCAACAAATGAGTTCATATTAAAATACTCAGCTATTAAAAGTACTGCTATAAAGAGGTTCTCACTGGCTTTACCAGCAATTATGTTTATTTACAGAAATAAAAAGTAATTTCTTCTGTTTTTGTGCATCTCTCATACTAAACAGTTTGAGATCTTCAAACGAAATAGAACATAAAACAAAGGCAACCTGACTAATCACACAGTACAGGTTTCATTTATTTATTTATTTTATGGAAGCAGAAATATGCCACCTTTAGCAGCAATAAGTGCAACCAAATGCGTCCGATAACTGGGGATCAGTCTTTTACTGACTTTTGGGACTAAGACGTACTCCTATGCTTTGGATCATTGTCTTGCTGCATAATCCAGTTGTGCTCGAGTTTCACTGAAGACCGAACATTCTCCTTTAGGATTTTCTGGTAGAGAACAGAATTCATGTTTCCCCTCAATTACTGCAAGTTGCCCAGGCCCTGAAGCAGCAGCGCATCCCCACACCATCACACTTCCACCACTATGCTTGACCATAGGTATGATGTTCTTTTTCTGGAAGTTTGTGTTATGCCAGATGTAACTGGACCAAACAGTGTGATTTGACAAAATTCAGACGAGCCTTAATGTTCTTCTAGTTCAGCAGTAGTTTTCACCTTGCCACTCTTCCATGGATGCCATTTTTGCCCATTGACTTTCTGATAGTGGAGTCCTGAACAGTGACCTTTGTTGATGCAAGAGAGTCCTGTAGATCCTTTGATGTGGTCCTTGGCTCTTTTGTGACTTCCTGGATGAGTAGTTGAGTAGTTGCTGCGCTCTTGGAGGAATTTTGGAAGCTCGGCCACTTCTGGGAAGGTTCATTACTGTGAGTTTAAATAATGGCTCTCACTGTGATAATTTGGAATCTCAGAGCATTTGAAATAGCTTTATAACCCTTCCCAGACTGATGTATTTCAATCACCTTCTTCCTCAATTTTTCTGGAATTTCTTTCAACTTTAGCATAGTGTGTTACTGAAGAAGACCTTTTAACCAACGTCATACTGTTGAAAAAGTTCTATTTAAGTGTTGATATGACTGAACAGGGTTTGCAGTAATCAGGCCTGGTTGTGTCGAGTCCAGCTGAACACCATTATGAATACAGGTTCATACATTTGGAGAATTAGTAACTATGGGGGCAAATACATTTTCACATAGACCCAGTTGATACTGGATAACTTTTTTGCTTCAATAAATAACATTATCATTTAAAACTGTATTTTGTGTTTACTCGGGTTACCTTTATTTTTATTTCTGAAAAAAAATGAGTACGAGATATACACAAAAAAAGTGCCGTAGCACTGTAAAAATACGACACTGTATACACGTGACCACTGTTGCTCATGGAAGGACAGTTTAGGACATTTCTAACACATTTAATTGAGTTGAGAATGAATGACATGCAGGAGGACCAAACAGCGCTAGTTGACACGAGTTACCAATAAAATCAATGTAGAGGAAACAAACATATTTTTAAGCAATGTCCTAAATTTTAGTGACACACATTAAAATCATGACTGTTGTTGCATCCTCCATTCCGGCTGATCAGAAGTTGATCAAAACAGCAGTTCCGATTCCATGGCAAATGACAGGTTTATATTAATTTGCTTTAGGGCTGGGCGATATATCGATGTAATATCGATATCGTGATAAATGATTACACGATACACTTTTCTCAAATATTCTTGGTACAGCAATTTTTATTTATTTACTTACTTTTAATCATTTCAAATTAAATGATCCTGAATGGATGCCATTGATTTGACGTACTTTACTTAATCTTTGTCGTCTTTGTAGGCATTAAAGAAAAGCATTGTCAAACTCAGTTCAGCATTTTTTTTGTTTATTTTACTACTGTTTTTCAGACTGTTAACTAAATTATATATCATGATACACATCGTGTATTGTAGTCAAGTATCATGATAATTTCTTTGTCATTACTGCAAAACATTATAATTTCTAAAATTACAACTTACAGCATAAGTGGATCAAATATTGCTGATATGGTGACATTTTCTGCAAGAAGTAATATGTTTAACATATACGGAAGGCGTCTCCACTGTCACTGCTTTGTAACGGTCAGAGGTAAAGCTGTGAACTCTTCAACGTGTGAGAATCTTCACGACAGAGGAATTTGTGTTCCTACTTTGCTTCTCTAGAACTCAATTATAAATCTTGTACAGTAGGACTACTTGTATTGTTCTCTGCTTGATAGATCACTTTGCTTGTATTTTCTCATTTGTAAGTTGGATAAAAGCATGGGCAAAATGAATAAATATAAATGTCATTTTTAAACGCCCAGAGAGATAAGTTGTTGAGGGAAAGATTTTATATAGCGGTTATAACAGGAAGTACCTTGTTTCATGAAGGTTCCACAACATTAAATGTAACTATATGTGGGAAAAAGAAAAGTATGAACATTTTTTATAAAATTAAAAAAAAAAAAAAAAAAAAAAAGTGTTAGAAAAACAACTCCCCATGGGAGTGAATTTCACCATGTGTCATGTTAATTCTGAATGACGCTGGCATGGAGTCTAGCTCTCTCAGATGCTACGGCACAGTGTTGATCTTCACATGAGTTTAATTACATTTTATTTTACTTATTTTTATTGCAAAAGACATGGACCACAGACATATCTCAAATAGACCACATACTGTATTTTAGTGTATTTTCTAACAACACAGATTTGATTTGAAGACTACTTGTTATTAACAGTGTATTTGGCGGTTAAGGCTCTGGCTTACTGATCAGAAGATTGGGGGTTCAAGCCCCAGCACTACCAACTGCCACTGTTGGGCCCTTGAGAAAGGCGCTTAACCCTCTCAGCTCCATCAGCACTGTATCATGGCTGACCCTGCGCTCTGACCCCATCATCCTGACATGCTGGGGTATGCGAAGAAAAGAATTTCACTGTGCAGATGTATGTGGGTGACCAATAAAGACTCAATATTATCATTATCTGAACACACTGAGCCAGTACTAAAATGCTCTTAATGCTGTATTAAGACGGCCCTGCAGTCGAAATAATGCATTTTACCTTGGCACAGGATAGCCATGTACTCTGCAAAGTCCTGAAAGCCTTTCTCCACCATCCGTCTGTTGAGCTGAGCGTGCTCCTGAGCCCAATACTCCACCACGACAGCCAGAATCTCCTGCAGCGTGCCCAACACTCGCAGCCTCCACTCCTAACGCAGCGACACACAGTATGCTCACCAACCAGTCAACACCAACTCAAAAATAACATGGGTCTACATTCAGATTCTGACAGTGTGTGCAAGGACGCAAAAACACCAGGAGAGCTACTGACGTGTTCACAATCCACCGTCATTAACAGCATTCATGAGAGAGATGTAGGAAGTAATAAGCATGATTTAATACCTGAGAGGAGTGCAGTGCCCAGAGTGTGGTTTCTACCAGCAATTCAGCCAGCTGCTGTAGGGCTCTGGAGCTCAGCGTCGTCTTCTCCCACACGTTCCAGAACATGCTGTAGAGCACGGAACAACGCGAGCCCACCGCCCGCCTACTCCACACAGTACAACACCAACTCAGAACCTCCGTGACACCACTGTTTAGTATTCTCTACAACATCCATGTTTATATGATTCAACTATCTACTTTTCTTTTTTTTTTTTGGAAAACCTGTTTCACTCACATTGTAATGACAAACACGTTTTGTTAGAAGATCAGCATGTAATGTTTAAATGTGTTTCTGGATATACAACCTCAATTCCAAAAAAGTTGGGATGCTGAGTAAAATGTAAATAAAAACAGAATGCAATGATTTGCAAACCTCATAAACCCATATGTTATTCACATTAGAACATAGAAAACACATCAAATGTTTAAACTGAGGAAATGTACCATTTTAAGGACCAAATAAGGTCATTTTGAATTTGATGGCCTCAACATGTCTCAAAAAAGTAAGTGTTACTAAAAAGAAACACCTGGAGGAACAGCTTACAACTAATTAGGGTAATTGGCAACAGGTCAGTAACATGATTGGGTATAAAAAGAGTATCTTAGAACGGCAGTGTCTCAGAAGCAAATAAGGGATTGAATCTGGATGGAAGCATATGTTGCTCTAAAATCTGTATATAACTTTCAACATTGATGGTGCCTTTCCAGATGTGCAAGCTGCCCATTCCATAGGCACTAATGCACCCCATACCTGCAGAAATGCAGGCTTTTGAACCGAGTGCTGATAAAAAGCTGGATGGTCCCTCTCCTCTTTAGTCCTCTTTAGTTTAGAAGATTCATTGTTTCCAAAAATAATTTCCAATTTCGATTCGTCTGACCACAGAACAGTTTCCCACTTTGCCTCAGTCCATTTTAAATGAGCTTTGGCCCAGAGAAGACAGCAGCGTTTCTGGATCATGTTCATATATGGCTTCTTCTTTGCATGAGAGCTTTAACCAGAATTTCTGGATGGTACGGCGAACTGTGTTCACAGATAGTGAGTTCTGGAGGTGTTGCTGAGCCCATGCAGTGATTTCCATTACAGAATCATGGTTGTTTTTAATGCATTAATTCACCCTTGTCCTTTGTGCACAGAGAGTTACCCAGATTCTCAGAATCCTTTGATGATATTATGTACTGTAGATGATGAGATATTCAGTCTTCACAATTTTACATTGAAGAACATTATTCTGAAATTGTTCCACAAATTTTTTCCTAGATTGGTGAACCTCTGCCTCTCCAAGATACTCTTTTTATACCCAGTCATGTTACTGACCTGTTACTAATTAACCTTCAGCTGTTTCTATTTAGTGACACTTACTTTTCCAGACTTGTTGCCTCCATCCCAACTTTTTTGAGAAGTGTTGCGGCCATCAAATTCAAAATAACCTTATTTTTTTCCTTAAAACAGTAGATTTACTCAGTTTAAACATTTGACATGTTTTCTATGTTCTATTGTGAATAGCATACGGGTGTATAAGATTTGCAAATCATTGCAATCTGTTTTTATTTACATTTTACACAGCTTTCCAACTTTTTGGGAATTGGGGTTATATTACAACACTATCATCTCAGCATACACCATAGACAAACTGAGCTGAATTATTTCCAAGCAACAGATGTCACTGGTTTCTTCATGGACATCTGTTTACATTTTTCTAGTGCAGAAATTAGCTCCACCCACAGATGAAACATATCTGCTCAGTGCTACAGATATATAAAAAAAAAAAAATAACTCATGAGGCATCTGTAGTTTCATCTGCAGTAGAATAGAAATATTATGTTAATAATAAATCATTTTATAAGTCATATTTTAGTCATTTGGCTAATGTTGGCTTTAGGGTTTATCTGATGTAAAACTTTTAATCAATTTAAACTGAACTACACTAGTCTATTACCAAAATTATTCCCGATAAGTTCGTTCTAAGTGAATGTATTAATTTCTCATGTTTTAATTCCTATTTAAATGCAACAACATTACACTTTACAAACGCAGTTCTTGACTTCCCAAAGACTTTCTGCTTCTTTGCATGCGTCTCAATCAGCACCCTAGGTGGTGAATCGGTATATGGTGTACATGAGCTCAGGCACTGGTAAAGACCCTGGCTCATGACACACTGGGACACTGATGACTCATTTTCCAGCGGCATGACTACGTACTCGCGTTGTAAAAACATCACCACTGGCATTTATCAACAACATCGATATCTTTCTGACATCATACGTCATATAAATTTGTCAGCTTAATGACGTGCGTTTCTGTCACGTTACTTCAAGCAGGATCGTAGAGGCAAGCTAGTGGATTTAAAAAAAAACAATAACAACAAAAAAAAACATTAAAACACTTAAAAGTCCACAAAAAAACAAGTTAAAAATCACAAACGTAAGTAATCATTTGAAAGCTACAACAATGCTAACAAGCTACTTATTTGTAGACGAAGTTGCCTGAGAGTTCGTGCACCATTTTTCTTTTTTTTGAGCTGATGGGCTTCAGAAAATATGATATTTCCAGTAAGGGAACATAGTGAGTGAGTTTTTTTTTTTTGGTGCATTGTGAGATTTTTTAGGATACGAAAGTTCCAGTGCAAGGAACTGGAAGGATATTGTGATTGAGACTGCCCCTTAAAATGGCCGACTCTCTGATCAGTGCCCTGGTTACTGAACTAGGGAGCTAAGTGAGACGCACAGAAATCTCCAATAGTTACAGTAGCTTCAAACTTTTCAGCCAATGCCATGCATGTGTTCAAACTTTGTCTCGCATCAATACTAAGTTTTATGTTAATTGTTTAAACACATTTGCAAAGAGTGTGCACAAAGCAGAGGGGGAAATGTTTTTCTTATTGATCCTCGTCTCATTTTAAATCATACTTTTCATCGTAGATTTTTTTTTGTGCACAGGTGGAATTTAATTTATTTTTCCACATTGCTCCTTTTTCATTTTAGCTTTTACAAACAAAATGAAGTGGAACGCGTGTCCATGTTCTTAACTTATTTCTACCTCACAGGCAACAGAACGCGCTACAAATTGCTTCCTCTAATGTTTTTTATTTTATTTACACAACTAATTTATCTCATTTATAAATGATAAGCTGACTGATTCCACACCCTGAAATGTTTTAGCCGCTTACGCTGAAGCTGTGGCGTGTAGCTCCAGCTGAAACAGCCTGAGAATGAACGCCTGCAGGTTGCCATGGAAACAGAGAAGCTCTGTCGAGGCGGGGCTAGGCAGTATGTGACAGGTCAGTGTGCTCCCCAAGCAGAACCTGAAAAAATTATTCAAGAAGAACCAAACAAGATGATAAACTCCTTTAGGAGGTCCATTTAGTTACCTTTCTGTTATGATATGGGGCAAAACTAAATCGCCACGATTCAAATGAATAAACATAAAATAAAAAAATAACTAATTATGCTGTCAGATTACGCAATTAAATTAAAGACAGTTAGATCTCAGAAACTGAGCGCTCGTTTTCAATGCGCCAGCGTCAAGAACAATTCAAATAGGATTAAATATGCAGTGCCGTTGTTAACCAAAATCCACTCTGATGATAATGATGATGTGTCGGTGAGATTTTGTTTGATTCTGTACCTCACAGACGTCTGCAGGAACGGCCACACACCCTTCTTACACTCTGGACACTGCAGTATCTGCAAGAAGTACTTGACACTTGCAGGAAAGCTCCACGTAGGATTATTACACAGTATGTCGTTCAGAACAATGCTGAACATGCTGAAGAAGTATGGCTCTGCTTCACCCTGTGGGAAAACTTGTTCAGACATGCACTGTTTTAAGAGTACCTGCGCTTTTACAGGATATTGAACTGAACACTATGAATACTTTACATGCATGGAGAGTTCTAGAGAAAATACCACATCCGAGAAAAGCCTGAACGATAGTAATTTTAGCCAGGAGAAACTGACTATCCTCCTGATCGGTTGGGTTTGGAATAACTGAACGCAAGCGAAAAATATTGGGGCATGTAACTGACAGGTTTTTCTTCTTAGATCGAGTGTTTCAACTACAAACAACTCTGAATGTCTACTCTTCGTTTCAGCCTTCAGTTTCACCTTTAAAGCCTGCATTTGCTGTTAAAAAGGTTAAGCCAACATGAAGATCAGAGAGCTGTCTATGGGATCAGAGAGCCTTTCTATTTTCAAGCGGGAAAAAAATCTATCAAGTGCATTGCACAACCATCCGGCCTAGACAATACAACAATATGGAAAGAGAAAGAAACCCGGCGTCCTGAACACCACACACTGAAAAGGTCGGCTAGGTATACTTCTCATTCAAAAGCTTCCTATTCACTATATACGCTCACTACATGGGAAGTAGAGCAGAATGTAATTATGTTGTAGCATGTATGTAGTTCACCAATAGAATGCCACTTAAAATTCAGCGCAGACTTCAGTAAGGACCCATTCAGATCTGGTATTAACATCTGTCCTGAAAGATTGGACTACAAGTGGATAGTGCTAAATACGCGTATTACCAGAATCCGATCCAATCACACAAACACACTGGGAGGTGGTCTGGGATGCATGTTCATTCGCAGCAATGTGTCGATTGTCAATGCACTTAATCATCCAAATAAAAAAAAAAACCCGCAAACAAATCTCCATACATGAGCTTAGCACTCCTGTTTAATAACCATGTTCTAGAAACTCAAAATGTACAGGCTAACCACAACGCACACTGTTATTAGAGATCTGACATACAAAAATATTTGACTTTGTAGCCTTGTACAATGTAGACCGTTTCGTTACTGCTGTGTTTGTGAGGAAACTCTGACATCTCTCGTTATGCAGTGAAATTTGACTTGCCTCCGTGTTGCACGTGTGACTGATGAAAGCAACAGTGATTAGATGAGCCAATCCTGCAGGGAATGATGCACAGCCAAAGACAGTAAAGCTTTTTTTAAGGCTGTTTGAGATTTTGTCTGGTATTGCGTAGGGTTCTGCTTTTGCAGCATCGGGTTGCTTTCGGAGGATTGCCGATCCTGCTACTGACTGAACGTGACCGCAGATATATTGAAGACGTTTTGAAGACACGTTGCATGAAAATACTTCAGATCACTCGAAACAGATGTTAATACTCCAAGTCTGAACAAAGCCAAGTGTTGGAAATGGTCAACTATTTACATACTTACTTGTAGCACCCCTTTGTTATATACAGTATATAGATACACACACAGTACTGAGCAAAAGCCTTAGGCACCCTATTTTCCTTCCTTATTTTTTTTTTGTAGAAACTTTGTTATAGTTTTTTTATTTTATGACTCCAATATTAGTCAAGTCGGAACAAAACACATTTTAGTTTTCCAAGCATTAGATTTCCAGCACAAAATTAAACGTTACAGAAAAATGTTTCTTGGTCAGTAAAGAAATAATAAGTGGTAAGAGACACTTTTCAGACAAAGACACAATGAAAGCTTCTTGATTTTGCTGCAAAAATAAGAAGCGAGTGAGACAGTCAAATCCTCCAGAAGAACCGTGTCTGGTTCTGCAAGATGCGCAATAAAACTTCCAGCTCATTTCCTTATAAAACTGCACACACTGTACTGGACATAAACACAATTCTTTTTAAATCAAAGCTTCATCAAACCAATAGGGCAGCGGTAGCTCAGTGGTTAAAACATTTGGACTACTGATCAGAAGGTCATGAGTTCAAATACAACTAAGCTGCCACTTATGGGCCCTTGAGCGAGGCCCTTAACCCTCAACTGCTCAGTTGTATAAATGAGATGAACATAATTGGGTCTGGGCGTCTGCCAAATGCCATAATTGTAAATGCAAATATCGACTTTGTTTCATTTATTACTGTGTAGTGCTATTTTAGTACATTTTGTTTTTTTTAATTTAGGAATATTTGATCATCATTCATCTCTGCTCTACAGCATTTGCTATAGAACAAGACGTCTGCACAGTACTGTATAAAACTATTTGGAGAATATTGTATACATAAACAAATTAATTTTGAGTCCTTGTTCTTTTTCAAGCACTTACACGGACTTGTGCTAAACAACACCCACGGGACCTTAAACATTTGAATGTGGACTTTTTGCCTATGTAAATATTATGCAGGTGACCGGTCAAAAGACCTGAGATACCAATAGAGATTTTTATTCCACAAACCGGACGGTTGCACCCTAACTCGAAATGAATTCAAACCACAAATCGCTTCCAGATTCCCATTGCTATCGAACGCATTTGTTTACTGAGAGACTTCCTTTCACTCTTTATTATGTATATCCTGGGTGTAGAGTTGGTGCGTGTACATACATGGAGTGCATGCTGCATGCACACGTGGAGCACTGAGACTGGAGGAAGCACGCCGGGGTGCAGACGACCCTGCACCTCTTCCAGGGCCTGGGGAAAGAGGCTGCACTCCACTAGGCTCTGAACAGTACTGAAATCCACCACTGCGACCTGCACAGAACAACACAGAGAGAGACGGAGAACAGACAGGCAGGAAATGAGAGGGGACGGACAACAGCAGGGTCAGAACGGCGGTGTCAGTCACACAGGTTAAAGCAATGCAGTGAAGCCCACAGTGACCAGGAAACAGAGAATATGGACACTGGTGTTTCTTTAATGGACATGCCAATCACAAAGCTACCAATAAAAGCACCTTGTTTAAAATCAGGTGACTTGAATATAATGTATCCGTCACAAAAAGGAAGTGACTAATAGCGCTAGAAGTGACACAGAGGAAATTGAATGACCTGAGCCGGTGGATGAGCCGAATGTTCATTTTGCCTCGCAGCGAGACTGGCAGATGTTGGACATATTAATATGATTCTGGGAAATTTATTCACCTGTGTTGGAAAGACGGGAGTGTAGTAGTTATAAAACCCAGGCACTCTCAGCAGCTTTCTTTTCTGCACCTGTAACGAGAGGTGATCGTTAAGGTCATGTATTTATAACGGAACTATAATTACCTTTTGTGCTTTAAGGTCATGTTGAGAAAAGTTGCAATTAGAAGTAATTATTATTAAACTACTTACAACGATGACTGGATCAGTAAAATCTGCGCTCACCTCCATTCTGGTGATGTAGCCTTTAAGTGTTTCCTCCAGCTTGAACAGAAACGAATCGTCAGGAACATCCATTGCTTCATCCTCCACTGTTATAGAACTGCACTCCATGACCTCTGGTCGAACACAGCTCGCCTGCTGGCTCCGTTTGTTCAAATTAATGGACCAGTTCAAATCTGAGCACGACGGCTGTAACGGAACAAGAACGCGGAGCTTACGATCGGGTCTTCACATGTGGGGCTGATGCAACACTGCGCCAACCGATTGATATTATATTTATGAATGAACAAACTGCTTAGTCATATAATTCAAATACGTCTACACGGCTTTATGTATTAATGGCAGCAATTGATGTGAGGTATAAAACATCGTACGATGTGCGGAGTTTTACAGCAATTTACCGACATTTTCTTCAATCTACTTCACACCATGCCATTGTTGATTATTTCCCTATATTCTACAGGAAGTAGCCAAACAATTACCTCCATCCATCCATTTTCTGTACTGGTTATACTATACAAGGTCATGGCATGGAGGAGCCTGGTGCCTATCCCAGGGGACCCAGCGAACAAGGCGAGGGACACCCTGGATAGGGTGCAAACACACACACACTACGGATAATTTGGAAATGCCAATCAGCGTACAACGCATGTCTTTGCACTGGTGAAGGGAACCCCTGAAGCATGGAGAGAACATGCATCCGCGCATACAGGAATTTGGAGGTGGCATTCAAACCCCAGAGGTACAAGGTAAACATGCTTAGTGGTTAGCACTAAGATGCGTTTAACGTTGTGGAATGTTTGCTAGAGAAGTTAGCACTTCCGTATAAACCTGTGACCCGAATTATGGCAGTCGGTGCTTCAGAACATTTTCTGACCAATCAGAATTGAGAACTGCACAGTGCTGTGGTATTACAGTAATCGGACCCTACAGGACTGCAGATTTGGGCCAAGACACGCGTCATGGGATGTCGTCACGACGCGCATTCCGCCGAAGCCTTCTTCGAGTCACATGCGTTGAACATGAGCACCACCCACTAAAAGCTCTGGTTTGCCAACGAAAATCGCTACGAAAGGCCGAGCAAAACAATTTCGTGCGATCGCAATTTCGCCAATTCAAAAAGCACAAAAAACTTTGCAAGTCTCATGGCAAATTTTGAAGAAAAAATAAAAAGCTGCAGTGAAATCAAGTGTTTTTTGGCTGCAAATTCACAAAAAAAATATTAAGGTTTAAAAACTCTGTGTGGCCTGATTAATATAGTAACTGATATGAGGAGTATAATTTACCCCAAAGAGATGTTCAGCAATGTAGGTGATGCTGAAATAAGGTGCAGCAAGTTTCTGAGAGGGTTTCGATCCATCTTTGGTTAACACATGTGTAATAGTATGTGTGGCTGATTTATCAGTGCAGAGCACAGCCTTCCCTGCTTTCAGTATTCTGCAGAGAGAGAGCGCAACAGAGAGAGAGAGAGAGACAGCGAGACAGACAGACAGAGAGAGAGAGATAGAGAGAGAGAGACAGACAGACAGAAAGAAAGGGAGAGAGACAGAGAGAGGGAAAGAGAGAAAGAGAGACAGAGAGAGAGAAAGGGAGAGACAGAGAGAAAGGGAGAGACAGAGAGAAAGGGAGAGCGACAGCGAGAGACAGACAGAGCGACAGCGAGAGAGACAGACAGAGCGACAGCGAGAGAGACAGACAGAGCGACAGCGAGAGAGAGAGAGAGAGAGAGAGAGAGAGAGAGAGACACAGATTGTATTTATACGAAGCAGCTAAAATCATCATGATGCCATTTTCATATTGAACAAACATTTCCAGACAGATTTTTTAAATTATAGTTCTTTCAGGTCCTCACCTTTCAAACCTGGCTCTCTTTACATGATCTTCAATCTCAAGATAAACAACCCAACTCTATTAAAGGGGGGAGGGAAAAAGACATGACATTTTAAGACCCATGAAACAGTTGTACTTAGATTGCTTCTCATCCGGTTGGTAAATTATGCAACACTACACTCCTGACCTGAAAAGCTCCAGACGTGATGCCTTGGGCAACTTTCTTCCTCCATTTCTGTACAGGGTTTGCAATCACAGAGGCCTTAGCATTAGCTGTGAGGTTTAACTCGTATGAGGCTTCAGGTAGCCATGCCTTGTGTTTCACGCTGTCCAGAACAAACTGGGGCGTCACTATCCATTTCCCTAAAACGTACAGCATGAACAGGTTAGTGAATTACTACGGAGAACAAGCATTAAAGGAATTTCAAACCTATCCATCACCATGGGCAAGAACAACAAGATGTTTCATAGCACTGAGAACAGAACTAAAAACCTGTTTACTCCATACCACTGGACTGCATAGGGTCAGGAAGTGTTTAAAATAGGTGACTGTTTAACAGTTATACAGGTTTATATTAAAGCACTCGCTTGAATTTCAATAGCAAGAGCTCACCACACAAGGACGTGTATAATGGCACTCCACGCGAACAGATAAAAAAATAATAAATAAATAAAATAAAAAAAAGTAAAAGAATTGGTGATCTGGTGATGGTTTCCATGTGGAAATGTTTCTTCAGCCCATTGGAAGGAGTCTCCAGTGGAAGCTTCCTTCAGAAGTCAGGGCTTCCAACACTGCAAAGTCTTCAGGACAGAAGGCGTTGTGATTTCTCAGGAATTTGGGTACAAAAAGAGGCTGCTGAGGGAAAAGCTGTTTAAACAGTGTATAAAATTATGCACTTTTTGACCACGTAGTACTCAAAGATATCCCATGTAGTACTTAAAGATATTCCCTTTCATGTAGTGTGTTATAGGGCTGTTTGTGAATATAAAAACGTCTGCAAAGTTTCAGAAATCAAAGCGCACGACAAACAGAGTTATCGACTCCCGAAAGAAGGAAGCGATTCTGAACAGCTGAATCGAGTTGTTAGTGATTCCAGACTTTACTTCCTGTACGAAACTACATAGGATTGTAACAAAAAGCCCCGCCTCTGGTCTTCATCGTCTGCCCGCAGACAGGTGGAGCTGAAACTCGTTATGGTAGTGGGCGTTTCCTTTTCGACACACGCTGACAGCGGTAGACCAATCACAACAGACTGGGACATCTGACCAATCAAAGCAGAGTATGCTCTCGGAAAGGAGGAGTTTAGAATGAATCCTTTAGAACGGATCATTGAACGAGTCGTTTCTGAAAGGGGGAGGGGGGGTGGTAATGCTGCAGTTTAAATTATGATCACGTTAAAGTGTTTTTTTAACTTGGATGCATGTACA
>JAOUWY010000046.1:13730869-13742882 GCA_025728095.1 Prietella phreatophila | reverse complement strand
TTAGGAAGCTGGGGTCAGAGTGCAGGGTCAGCCATGATACAGTGCCCCTGGAGTAGAGAGGGTTAAGGGCCTTGCTCAAGGGCCCAACAGTGGCAGCCTGGCAGTTCTGGGGCTTGAACCCCTGATCTTCCGATCAGAGCATTAAACGCCAAGCCACCACACCATGGATAGCTACTATGGGATTTGAGCGTGCGGATTCCCAATGATGGGAATCAGTGCATCACCACTTCTTCTATGCAGACGTGCATTCTTGGTCTCATTCATTCATTTTGACATATTACTAGTGATGACTGCTTAAGAAAAAAACAGCCTGCGATTGATGGCAGTAAATTTTGCACTCGTCAATGTAAAAACTCGAGTAAATACAATTGAATAAGAGTTCAGGATCCCCAGTTCGAGATTGAGCTTGGGTTAGTGATTTTATGGAGTTGCAGAATTCTCGCATTTTCTGCGTGGGTTTCCTCTGGGTTCTCCGGTTACACCCCCTCAAACGAACCAACAAAAACATGCCAGTAGGTGGATCGGTACTCGAAATTGCCCCAGGTGTGAATGAGTACGTGTCCTGTGTTCCTGGGGTAAGCTCCGTATTCACGGCATCCCTGACCAGAAGATCAGAAGATTCGTGAATGAATGAATATATTGATTTTGCAGTTACAATGATAATTAAATATCTTAACATAGATATTTCCCTCTCATGTTTTTCAGAATTGTATAACTACATACTTCCTACTGTGGTTTTTTTTCTTCACATGCGGTGGTATTTTGTTTCAGCCTGCTTTAATTTGACATTTACCTGTCTTAATGATGGAGTATGCAAGTGAGATGAGATATGGAGTATGAATTAATTCGTTTTGATCGGGTTGATGGTGGACCCGCAGTTCACAGTAACTTCAGAAAAAAACCTCGAATGTGTTTCATGTCACTCCAGCCATGTGCTGCCACGTTCTTTTCTCACTAAGTGCCTGAGAGCACTTTCTTTAACACTACATTGTTACATGAACTGTCCTTTTAGTTGTTTTGTCGTGCTCTTATTCTCACTGAAATAGTACGTTGCATCAAACAGCCTTGAGTTCGCACCTCTCGGGTCAACAGCCTGGGTCGATCTTTACCACTCGCACTGCTGTGACTCTACAAGCTGTAGTCGCTGCCCAGGCAAATAATTGTTGAGCAAAATGGCAGTTTCAGATCTGAAATGGAGTGCTCTAAATTGCAGTGATAGGCAGTGTGCTTCACCATTGGGCAAATGCCATCTGTTCCAAATGATGGCCATATGGTAAGCTTTCTTTCCCTGCGAACGAAATAAAAACAAATGTGTCAAAATGGTGGGGCTTTGTCCACAGACACTGTTCAGCTCGTTTAGAGGTGGAGTCCTGGTGTGTATGTGGAGGATAATTGTTATTGCAGCACCTTTTCGCTTTTTAAGAGGTTGTTGCGTGTTTGCGTTGTTTTTATAGATTCGGAGCGTTTTTCGTGGCGGAGAGGGGTGAGCCGAGCTATCAAACATGAAAAGGCTTATGTTAGTGGAAAAACAAAAGCTTCACATGTCAAAGCATCGCCTCGGTCTTTCTCTGCACCTGAGAGGTGCTAAGGTTGTCATATTGAAAAAACACATTGTGAGAATGGGGTGGTGTCTGTGTTTGTGTGTGTGTGTGAGAGTGTGTGTGTGTGTGTGTGTGTGTGTGTGTGTGTGTGTGTGTGAGAGGGTGGTGAATCAGTGAAGCCTAGGAGAAGGCCGCGGCCCCACCTCACATAGCAGAGGCTGGCTGAAAGGCTCATTAATCAAACTCTGAGTCACAGATGTGATGGCTTCCACACAAACTGCCAGCAGACTGTGAAAGTCACATCGAACAGAGTCAACTGTCAAGCAGCACGGCCGCCATCTTCCTGTCTGCTCTGCTTTTTGCCTGATACGCCAAAAAAAAAAACCTCCGGATTTCATACATTAGCAGCTTCTGTTCTTTCTGCGTTTTTTTTTCTTTTTTCTTTTTCTTATTCTTCACTCTGTCTGTGAACTATTAAGAGATTTCGGACATATCGGAGTCACACTTCAATTCAGACAACAGTTCACTTTCTACAGTGTGATTAAGTGTTAATAAGATGACTTCCTAACAGAAGAGTCCTTCTCTTCAGTCTAAGACCAGATCCACTGAGATCCATTAGGGTTTTACAGATTTTTAATACAACAATTGACTATAATACGCCATAATCAACCATCCTAATTCACAGCTGTCGAAATGAACACCATCAGTGCCGTAATCTGTCTGGCCAGTGATTGACAAAGCCACCATGGTGTCCCCGGATAGAGTGAGGCCACTGACAGGCAGTTGGTCCCCCAGTGTCAGTGCACTGCCAGTCATAGAGCAGCGCCGTCAGCACCCAGTCATTTGCATCCAGGCCCAGGAGCAGATAATTAGAAGGATCCCTGCCTGTCAGTGTTCATCTGGGCTCCGGTGAACACGCCTTGACAAGACGACGGAGATCCATAGTGCACAAGCATTAGACTGTACTGAAAAGGGTCTGGGTTGATCTGAAGATGCAGGCAGAGTGTTTGGCGTGTTGGTTGACATTCTGTGATTGAGATTTGAAGTGTGTCAGTGATGACATCGAATTCATCCCGTCGAAATAACAGTCACTAGTCGCTACTTCCATGTATTCTTTCATCGGTATGTAGTGTTTACCAAGACCGTAGCTATCTAAGCATTATGGTAAATATTTCTACCGTGCAAAGGAAGCAGAGATGGCCTTGTGACTATGCATTTTGAGCTTTCAAATGTATGAGACATTTGTGATCTATTCACACTAGCTGCCTTTTTCAGTGCCACCGCAAGGACACGTGTCCTCCGGTTATGGTCATCGGTTTTACTAAGAAATCTGCCTTCCAATCTTAGCAATGCATGAATACTCACAGAGTAATGGATTTTTATGACTTGGATCATTTCTGTGATCAAATAATGTATCAGTAATACGTTTCTCCACGGAGGAAGACGTTGCTCCTTTGCGTCAACCTCACTGTCATATTCGCCGAAAACACTGGATGGGAAGGTGAGTTGTCCTTCTAAGCAAATTGAGCACATCCCCCAGGGTATTTGGAGTCTGGAGCTGCGTAACACTCTGGCCCATGGGCAGATGGTCATCCAGCCTCTTGAAACCTGGGCTTCTTGGGCCTTCATTGGCATGCAGGTGCTGTGAGCATATCAGGCCTGGCCTGGAAGGACAGGGAAAGATGATGAAGGTTGCTCATTCATGGCTGGTGAGGAGACGGTCTGCTGCCACATATGCTCTTTGCCTGCTTTGCTTTGTGTTCCATCACAGGGTGGTGTGTGTGACAATAAAATAGATCTGGTTATACCCGAGCACATTTGTGGAGCTCCAGATCTCACATAAACCATAGTAGCGTTGCCCGTAGATTAATACATGACTTTTGTCCCTTTTTTAAAAAAAACCCCCACTATTTAAAGAATGCACTTTTAACAAATAAACTACACTGTTAAGATGGAAAATGACTGTAAAGCAGTCTCTGTGCATTTCTAAAGATTGCCTTCATGTGACAAGTTTGCTCTGTTAGCTCAAGTTGTTTTTGACGTAACAAAGAAAAGACGAGGACTAAAAGCACTGAAGCTGTGTATTGAATTCCTCTTCAGAGGTGGATTGAAGTCTCTGGAATTGATTCTTTCTCCTTCCTTTTTTTCCCCCCTCCAAACATCTTTATTTTCTCTATGTCTCTGCTTTTGTCATGACTGTTAAGCGCAGGCTGCTGAATTGAATTTGCAGTGCTAAGACATTTAGTGATCCTGATCGTGCCTTTGAATCCATGACCAGCTTAGCTGGGAGCGAATCTCTCAGATGTACTTATTCTATTACGAGAAGTCATTTCCTTTTTCTGCTATAGATGGTGTGCGTCGGCATCGGCTGGTACCCTGTATTGTGGTTGTCTGATTACACAATTTGTGCGCTACGCTGTGGCAATGTTATGAAACGCCATTCAGGATGAACGATGCTCCTTGTCAGCCTTTCTATCGCTCCTTCTTTATCTCCCTCTCCAATCATCTCATCCATCTCTTGCTCCTCTTGAACTTGGGTGCTCTTGCCAGAGGGAGCAGATCTAATCAGAGAGTGGGGCTGTTGTGCACTGGGCCAGGGGGCATCGCTGCTTCCCCATTGCGGGCACAACACTGACCTCAAGCCATTCCAGGCAATCAGTCACTCAGCCCAACCTGTCCACTTCAGTCTTGGCCAATCCGGAGTGTTCTGTCTTCTCCAGACCAGCATTCAATTTCAGCCATACTGCTTGTGTAGCTTGATTTAAGACTTTTCATCCTTCACATGCTTTTTCCTTTGCTCTGTTTTCTTGGAAGACCTACCACCTGCTGGCCCCGGGCCAGCCGATTGTCCCTTCCTGGTCCAGGAGAGGTCAGAACGCCTGCTGTTTTCCTTCCTGCCTATCCAGAAAGCACTGCACTCCTCGGATAACCGAACCCAGCAGTGGGCATCGACCTCCACACCACGCACTGCAGGAACCAGGAGAGGGCACGGCCAATATCGTAGACCTCCTTCAGCTCTACTTTATTACTGCTCTACCTGACTAAGATAGATGTGTTATTTTTACACTAAGCTTTTTATTATTTTTTTATTTTTTATGATTGAATATCTGTTTGGTTACTCATTCTTGACCCTCGTAGACAAAAGTCAAGGTCGGCTCAAAGCGCAATGCACTCAATCTCACATCATTTGGTGGATGGAAACTGAAAGAAGGGTTATGCGCTATAAATAATGCTTGTGGTCAAATAAGTCAAATGAGGAATCTAAAGTATGTGGTTCGGTACTGATATTTGACTTTGATAAGTCAGCATAGTTTGACGTGATACTAAGGGATTTTGCCATCTGTGATACTGTCCTTATATATTGTTCTACACACGCACATACAAACAAACCTTGCCAGGGTTTCCAAAGCTTCAGGGGATAGTCATATGACATGCTTGTTTAAAACAGATCAGGCTAGTTGAGAGTGTTTTCAGTGGCATCAGATATTAGTGATAGGAGCAATCAAACACCGTTGTCGTGGACGAGGCTGTTCAAATGGCCGACAACCAAATGATGTGACGTGAAATTGAATGTTGCAAGGGCAAGATTAGAAAAGCACAGTGATTGAAAGCAGAGGATTCCCTGGCCTAGCCAGACTAATTAACACTTGCAGTATGAATATACTATCTCATTACAGCTCTAGTGCTTATGTAATGCACTTGCATATTGCTCCACCAAAGATTACGGAGTTCAGGTGTTGTTTAGGTCGTTAAAATGCTCTGGATATATTTGGCTATGGATATGATTCGTTAGGGTTTTTATGTAGTGCTTTGGTGCTAATATTTTTTTGTTATCTGGTCCCATTTCTGTAATTGTGTGCTAAATTCTCTCCCCGTCGCTGTCGAATAAAAATGTGCTTTTCTTTATGTAGCAATGTTATTGTCTTGCATTTGGTGATTCATCCAACACAAGCCAGCAGTTCAATTATACTGTATCTCTACCTCCCATATGATGTGCAGGGAGACAGCGAAAGAACGAGAGAGCGAGAGCGAAAGAGAGAGAAGCTCTCAAGCTAGATAATGAGGGTGAATTAAGCCATCTCCTTCTATAGATGCTATGGGAAAAAAAAGCAGAATAAGGCTGGAGTGAGGCCTCTACATTTACTTACTTCTGTCCTTCTTTAGCCATCTATCCACCCTCCCTCTCTTCTCTCTCTTGCTTTATCTCCCAGTCTCTGAGTGTATCTCTGCGCCCCTCGCAATCCTGCTCTCTTTCTCTCTCTCACTCTTTCCCGATTTCATTGCTCTGTCTCTCGTTTTCCGCTGCTGAATGTGTGGGAACTAGAAGGCATGCTTCTCTTTACCCCCCACGCAGAATGGATTGGCTTGAATTTCTAAGGCTGTAGAAGTGTCCCATTGTTATGATGTCACCACATCTCAAGCAGGATGACCTCCAGACCCTATGGATTGATAGCTGTTTCGTCGCCCCCTCTCTTCCATTTTCTACAAGTGCGGTTGCCTTTGTCCGCCCACTAGGGGGTACGCAGGCCTTTTGGGATAGAATTTGCAGCACTTGCAGCTTAAGACACACAACTTTAGTTGACAGCGCCGGCCGCTTCGTTGCCGTGTCCATCGACTCGAGCTGGCTCTCGTGCACTCTGCACTGTGCCTTCCTCTTACTTTTCTATAGCTAAGAATATAGCGAGCGCCGCCAGATGTCGCAAATACATCACCGTACGGTGAAAGGCTGGCTGAAATAAATCAAGGCACGTATGCAGTGGGGGGATGTGAGCTGAGGCTCTTGGAGTGTGTGTGTGTTTGCGTTTGTGTCTGTGAGGAGTAAAGGGCAGCAAAGGTCGTAGGATTGTCCCTCTGTTGTTTTATATTTTATGTATAAGATGAAGCGAGAGGATATGACAGGGGGAGGTCTCTCATATGATCCCGTACCTCAAAAAAACAAACAAATAAAAGCCTTTAGCTAGCGGTCCAGCCAAAGGGACTCGGCCCCCGAAGGGACGCAGAGGGCGCTCGAGGTGTCTCAGGACTTGCCTGACCAAAAATCATGCTAATTGCGGCTTGAGAACAGACAACGTCTCTCCCTGGCACAGCCTAGGTGCATCACGCACACAAACACACGCTCCTGCTTTCCGCACTAAGTGACATGGGCTGCGAGAAGGCTTTGTTTGCAGTTGAAGGAGAGCGAGGCAGACGTCCTCAGATCTTTGCCGAGTCGGGGATTCCCTAGAGTGGTGCTATCCCAACAACGCTTGCTCCTGCGGGGGGAAAAGTTTACAGCCATCGCCGCGTTTGTAGAACCGCTACACAGAGCACGGCGTAGGAAAAAATCCCAGATCTAAGCAGACATGTCCAAGCAAAGGGGTGGGGGGAGAACAGCTACAGATGGGGATAGAAAAAGGATGCTACAAAGTCTTTAGAGCAAAGCCCCCCAAAATACCTTATTTATATGGCTTATTTGTAGAGATGACAAGAAAACAAAGCGAAACACCGGCATAATGTCTCTTACAACATCGCCTCTTTGTAAGCCTTGCCTCACCTCTTGATCACAGTGCTATAGGGATAAAAAGCAGCTACATTATATTGGATGGATGGCTGTAGTCAAGCTTTGATGTGCTGATGTGATGTCTTTTCATTCGCTGATCATCTGACTGAGAGCACAGGATGTTCTGGCCATTTCTTGACTAAATCTTGGAGGATGGTTTAGTCTGTAATGTCATTTAGTAATCGTTACGAACACAGATTAGCAGTGTGGGAAATGATGACGACTCGCCGCTTGGTGTCAGTCTACGGTTTGAACCCCACAAAAGAATAAACCGTCCAGGGATGTATCGAGAATAGAGGGCATGGCAGGAGGCTTGAGTTCAGCTGACCTTGCTTTTGCCCTGATCATGTGCACAGATACTGTCTTCTCTTGCTGAATTGAAGCACAGAGCAGGCAGATGTTAATGAGTGAGGAATTTGAAAATGCATACACAGCTGGATTACCTGGAACAACGGCACTAACCACATTTGAAATGCCATGTGTAGCTTATATGCCTTCGTATGCTGTATATGTTTGTATTTTTGGTACTGTATATGGGTGAGAGTTTATAGGGGAAATAAACCATGCAAAAAAACATATGTGAATTGTAGTCTAGAAACGTGTATTTCTACTGTCTATTCCTTGGAGTGTAATAAGCCAATCATTATCTGATTTCAGCCTGAAATGAAGTAATCTAATGGTTCCTACTGTTCTGGAAATCCTGGAATAGTCATGAAAAAAAAAAAAAAACGTAGTCGTCATTGTCCAGGCTTGGAAAATGGATGGTAAAATGGAAAGATTATCGAAGACGTATTATCAATAGCCGCAATTTTATTATCACATTTGAAAAGAATTGGTTTGTACGGGGACCCTTTCATCATATCATCAAGTCCTTCGTCTTTGTAGGGCTCCTCGGAGAACCAGTCGTAGAGCGATATACATCGTGCATTTAGAAAGAAAATCCTAGCAAGAGTTTTCCAATTTTCGTATTTCTTATGTGCGTATAAATGTATTTGAGATACAGTATATTACATTGTTTAACCCTAACCCTAAGTCAGAGTCTGTGCAATTGGAATTGAAGAACTGTTTTAAAAAAAAAAAACCCACCCATTTAAAAGATGCACAATGTACAAGAACTTCACAATCGGATCATTTTATGTTTACTGAGACTGTAGCCCCATTCAGTGCTCTTTTTCCCGGCTTAAGATGCATTACACCTCTGATATGCAACACCATCATTAATGTAGTCCGGTCTGTTTACTTGCGCTTATTCATGCTTTGTTTTGAGTTTTTTTTTAATCGTTGTTCCTTGAGGATTCGTGGTATATGCTGCTCCGAGGAAGAAAACACCTTTACAAAAAGGTTTCCCTGCAAGTCAAGGTAATTAAGTGCTGGATTAACCTTCGTGGCTGCATTTGTACATTTAAACCTCTGAAAAGGTTATTTCTCACACGCTCCTTAATAGGGCCTTGCGAAAACACTCCAGTGGTCTGGTGTAAATGATGTTCCATCGCATTATCAAATGCGTGTGATTTTTGTATTTAGAGAAGGAAAAAAGAAAAGAAAGGAAAAAAATCTCATTAGAGATGTAACCGTATTACTTCCTGTGGGAATATGTGACATTTGATATGAAATTATGAAATCTATAGCATGTCGTCCTCTCTTGTGGTCCTGATAATATTCTGTGCCGTGTACAGGTTTTGCGGGGTTATTATTTTATAATAATGTACTTGAATTATTGAGTGTGCCATATTGATTTTGGCAATACAAACCATTTATTCCAGAGGTAGATGTTATTATTTTAATACCAGAGCTCTGTTCATTTGATTTATCTGGTATGTTTCATTTTTCATGCCTGAATGTTTTGTTGTTTTGTTCCTTTAACTTGTCATGAGCTTTACATGAGTGCAAACAGGAGTGACTTTGTTAAAATAGTTCTCTCATATTCATGATCCGGGTCTGAGTGATGATACAGAGGGACGTAGCTACGCTACGATTTTGGGACTGCACTTGCGTATAATATGATTTTGTAATATTGATGTATGCTCATACATACAGCTCAGAACTTTTAATCCAGGGAAGCTTCTGAAATCTTTGGGTCCTGCTGCTTGCTTATCTAGTGCTTTGTGTGTGTGTGTGCTTGCGTGCATCCTCATTCCCTGTCCCATAAGCACAACCGGCCTCCCCCCTTCCAGCAGCTTCGCCCAGGTGCTAGCAATGAAACTTTAATATGTTATTTAAATATGGAGGGAATTAGCCTTTGAGATGCATGGACTTGGGCAGCTGCAGAGGGTGCAGTGGTCAGGCAGGCGCTCTGGGAGGCCAAGGGTTCGTCTCAGCTACGCACACTGTGGGGGAATATGTTAATCCACGGGTAAAAATAACGTGGAGCAATCCTACAGCTAACATTGCCGGCCTAATGAGATATAAGGTCTGGGAGCCTTGAGCTTGTGGCTTTGCGACCACGCTCGGACGGCGGGTCATGATTATTGATGATCTTGTTTCGTCGAAGTCTAAATTATTCATCTGTGCGCCGAACGCACGGCGTCGTAACTCTTCACTTTTGTTTATTTCTGGAACTTTCGATTCGTTGGTAATAAAGTCGACAGTATCTCAAGATCGCTTGAGATGGTTCTTAGCTGATGATCCTTGCCATACCCTTCTGTTTGAACTTCAAACAAAACGTCAGAGTGGTTTCATGAAATGTTTAATCCTTAGATTTTATATATCTTGTCAGCATTAATTACAGCATATTAAAGTTTGCCCTTTAAAACAGACCAGCGAAGGAGGCGAGACTTCCCCGCTGATGAACTCAGGCCGGTGTAGAGGAAATAGTTTCTGAATGCTCACGAGAAGAGGAATTTAATCCAGGCTTCACTTCAGGGGGACCTTATCAGAACTTGTACGGGATTAAGCTGTACAGAATCAGTTCAAATGCACTTTTGTTTTTTTTTGTCAGTTTCGTAAATGTGGCTTTTTACTGTCACATATCGTATCATATAATGTCTAATATTACATTCAGTTTGTAATGTACTTGCTGTTAGAACAAAATACTTTATTTATTTATTTTTATCAACACTAGAGTGATGCGTTCGTACAAAAAAATCTAGACAAGATTCTCGATCATTTCTATTGATAATTAATTATTGATTAATCTCTATATGGATTATCAGCACCATATATTTTACAGTTTACTATTCAGTGTGTCCAGTACACGGTCTTTTTTTCCTCCCACAGGGGTAACAAAATAAAAAAATGATCCTTAAACGTATATTCCATTACCAGGCCTGTTCACTAAAAGAGACTTGTATGCTTCAGCACTAAATACAAGACGAAGACGAGAAAATCGCTGTCCATTTGGATATTTTCTTCCATATGGACCGCTGCTTTAAAAATGTCAAATAAATAAATAATCAAACCATGTTCGTAAACATTTAGAACTCACCCCCGAAAAAGTCACTCTGTCGTATTCATGACTAAGCATCCCAGCTTTTAATCGGGGATGAGAATACAGTGCGGTGATTACTCACAAGGCAGCTCACTGCTGGGATCTTTACAGAAGACATCAGTGCTTAAGATGATGTTTAGTCATGGTGTAACTCTTTCCCTCAACTAACCGTTCTGCACTTGTTAATTAATACTGCTTTTTTTTTTTTTTGGATGATATTCGCTGACAAAGCTTTACTTCTGTAGTGCCTTACATCATGATGTAAATAAATCTAATCTACTCTCTGACCATTAGTACTGCTGAGAAGTAGAAAAATGTGTAAAGTGATTAAGCTGCAGCGCCCAATGATGCTACATTTCTTTCCATCTTAATAAAGATGGAGCTGGAATAATTAGCTTACAGATTCCTTTCCTTTCAGTCTCTCGCTCTCTTTTGCTCTCTCTCTCTCTCTCTATCTCTCTCTCTCTCTCTCTCTCTCTCTCTCTCTCTCTCTCTCTCTCTCTCTCTTTCTTCTCTTTATAATCAGTGAATTGATCCAGAGCTCCTTTAGAGAAGGGGATTCTCCCTCCCCCCCCCAAACACAAATATGTTTCAAGAGGAGCTTTGGTCTGTCTGGACTGTTTCCATGGCAACTGCCCTATTTGTCTGTGCGATTGGTGGTCGGGTATGTGTCGGAGGGGGTGGTGGGGGGCATCAAAGAGGCGTCTGATGAGCTCAATTAATGAAGCAACATGAAGCAACACTGACGGGGGAGGTTAAAGGGGGCAGTTATTCACCAAGGACCGCAGAACGTACAACTCTCCGTGCCCGAGAAAGAAAAAAAAAAAACATAAAGGAAAACAAACTCCAAACTGCTGGAGGAAGGAGAGAGCTCATCATTTCAGAGTGTCTGTGGCAATAAGGGAAGAGTGTATGCAAGTGTGGTGTTTTTTTTTTTTTTGAACAAGAAGAAGAAGGGTTTTGCGCGTGTGAGTGAAAGGCGGAGGCTGGAGTTTAACACACTGTCAGAGATGTTTGCGAGAGTGGCGTAGGCTATTGGGGCCCTCCGTCACCTGATAGATATGAAGCTGTCAGGAGAAGAATAGCGCCATTCACCGAATGCCACTTATTTTCTGGCGCTTTACAAGAGCGCGCGTGAACAAAACAAGCGGCGGCAGCAGCTGAGGAAGACACTTTTTCACACTCACTGTCTTTGACAGACATGCAGCAATTACATTGATGAGGCGAAGTAGACACGCAGCAAAACCAATTCATTGGTTATCCCCAGTCATGCTTGTGTGTGTGTGTGAAGTACTGATGGTGTGTAGGAGATTCTTCTTCAAGATGATGGATAAGATTATGATCTTAATGTGACACAAAGCCTCCTTAACTCCACCTAAATAACTCACAAGCATTACCAGTGAGAAGTCCATATCATCCCTGAGCAGATCTCCAACACTGTGTGTGTGTGTGTGTGTGTGTGTGTGTGTGTGTGTGTGTGTGTGTGTGTGTGTGTGTGTGTGTGTG
>JAOUWY010000046.1:13690454-13702398 GCA_025728095.1 Prietella phreatophila | reverse complement strand
TGTGTGTGTGTGTGTGTGTGTGTGTGTGTGTGTGTGTGTGTGTGTGTGTGTGTGTGTGTGTGTGTGTGAGATTACCAAAAGAGGTTTCGACACATTTCCCACGTTTCCCTGCGCTGAGCAAAGAATCAAGTCTTTTTTGTACTTAAAGCTCATTTATAAGTCTAAGGGCAGATGTCAGGGACGATCGATTAACATGCATGTGAAAAATGAGAAAACATTCAGGAATTCTTCAGGTAACTGTAAATGAAGCTCTGAGTGAATAATAAAACTAGATGGTGCATGCTGTTATAATCAGTGCTACGGGTCATGTGATGCGGCTCGAGGTGAAGCGTGAGCCGGAGCTCCGTCACCTCCTGAAGTTGAGTCTTTTCCAGTAACGGCAGTGTTTTATTCCTCTTGCACCCAATTTGCTGCCGAGTTACAATTTTTTACATTTATCAATGAATGTCATGTCATACTTTCGAAATGGTAGTTCGATTTAAGGTTATGGAATGCCCCTGAGACCAGTTCCTGTTATCACGAACGTTATAGCAGGCGTAAACACTCATTCCCTCACTAGCCTCGCATTTTGTTTGAAGTGAATAATATGTCGATTTTTTAAAGCAGCACGTCATATTATCAAAAAAGAACAAAGTCCTCTGTCCTGAAGATGTTTTTCTGGAGGATCTTGCTGACCGTCTTACTGACGAAATGCTGACGCTGGAGACTCCTTCCATAAATGTTACGTTAAACATGGCCTTCAATCAACCTTCACATATCGGTGATAGTTTTTTTGTTAAAAATAAATAAATAAAACAAGCCCGAACAATTTAATAAGACATTTATTAATAATTTTAGATTATGTTGTGCATCAACTATACACTATTATATATATTTGATGGTAAGCTGTTACCATAGAAACGAAAGTGTATTCGAGAATCAGCGCATTAATATAAACCAGCTGGACCTACTGTCGGAGGTAACTGTTCTAGAAATTTAACCGACGCCTTGTGACCAATCAGAGTTGAGAATTTAACAGTGCTGCTGGACAAATCTGCATCGTCTCCCTTTTGGGATGTTGTGCGATGCCCGAGTACAACCCCGATTCTGATAAAAACAGTCGGGACGCTGTGTGAAATGATTCGCAAATCTCATAAACCCACATGTTCTTCACAACAGAACATAGGAAACCTTAAACTGACTACACGTACCATCTTAAGAAAGAAATAAGTTCATTTTGAATTTGATGGCTTCTGTTGTGAATAACGCAACAGAGATGTGTTCTTGTGAGATGTGCGAATCGTTGCGTTCTATCTTTATTTACATTTCACACCACGTCCCAACTTTTCCGGAATTGGGGGATTTGTTGTTGTGTAGTTCTAACTGTGAGTAGACACCACACAACTTCGCTATGACCCTGGTACGACCTTCACTATTCTAGAGTAACGGTTGTAGTTTAGGTTTTGCCTTATATAGTCACAATTCAACAACTTGCCCTTAGGCTTGCATTATGAATCCGTCTTGATTGAAACCGCTTTCTTTTCTGTTCTGTAACGTGCCAGGGAAACGGGTCAAAATTCCCATCGGTTGTAATCACACACAAGCTACAGACGCAGTGGATGGAGATCAGGACGGCAAGTGCTGGCGTATTCCTTTAATGGAACGAGGTAGGGCCCTCTGGACGAAAGAAGAATTTATTATCACGTATTGTGTAATGGCTACTAAGACTACAAGGTGAAAAGATTCCCCAAACAGTCTTCACTGGCCATACACGGCATAACCGTAACCTCGGTGTTCTCCGCAGTCTTTGCCTCCACTGATTGCTCTAAATAAATGGTTTAGCCTGTGTTAACTCATATGAAAAGGCCATAAATGGGGATCAGCACTAAGTGGCTACTGTCATGACTTCACCCCTATACTCTCTTTCCAGTCTCTCCTCTTCTCCTGCACTACTCTGCTCTCTTCATCCTAGAGACCTTTTCAGCTATTCAACTCTCTCTCTCTCTCTCTCTCTCTCTCTCTCCCGTATTATTTATTAATTGAGTTGATGTTTTTATCCCCAGTTCTCCCCTCCCCTGCTGGTTTGTGTATGTCAAAGCGCCACAAATTAGCCCAATGTACGGCGCAGAGAGCCCTAGCTAATGAGGGGCTGTCAGCGAGGTGAATGCACAGGAATTAGCACGGCGGCTGGCTTGAGCAGAGAGGAGTGGAGGGGGAGGGTATAGTTCTCTTTATCTGCAAGAGTGTATGACTGTGTGATAGAGGGGGGGGGGAAGAAAACAGCTCAAAGGGATTATGCTGCGTCTGTTGTTTTGTGGCCTGATAGGATAAAGTAAAAAAAAAGTATCTAATGTCATTGTGCAGTGTCGTGTTTCTAATCTGATCATTAAGGTCACGAATGAAGATGGTGGCAATACAGATATCTCTCGCGCATCATATACTATATACTGGGTGGAATGTATTTTGCTATAGAAGGACAGTGAGGACAAAACCAGCTGCCTGATTCGGCTTGCTTAATTCCTTATTGCTGTGTTTTGATGTGTGTGTGTGTGTGTGTGTGTAGTGCTTCTCTCTTCATCGCGACAGAGACGCCTCTCCCTACAGACAGTTCACGGCTCCGACATTCATTAGCTGCGCTATTATGAACGCTCGGCTAATGGATGGATTCGAATGCTTACCGCACGCCGTCTCCCTTGATTCATTTCCGTAAACAGCATCCCCCAAAAATTTAAGTCACCGGGAGCATTTCGGAGCGCCGGTGGAACTCGGGCCTCCTAATTAATCAAGCGTTGGGCAAAATGAGATTATCTGTAACGGGAGACGATGCACTTCGGGTTGAGACCAAAAAAAAAATGGCGCTGGCTGCATGCTACAAGCCGAATACGGGGTCTTTGCCATCGCTCTATCAGCCTGCGCGTGAGTGCCTCGCTCGATTATCTCTTCCCATCGCTAAACTCTTGTTAATACGTTGCCGTGGATGTTGGAGCATGCCGGAATGCGTGCGCGTCGACAAAGGGCCCACTCTGCCATAGCTGCCTGCTATCGTCGCGCGTTGTAATGTTAGAAGTCAGAATAGGCCCGGTTCATTTGCTCACATGGAGCTAAGTGCATTCTTGGCTCGGGAAGCACCGGAGTTGTGTATGCATGGCGCACGCCAAGGAAGCCATTTGTGACAGGCCACTGTTACTGCCCTGTGTCATAGTGTTAGGCTCTGGCAACCCTATACCTCAGTCTGATCAGTAGCCAATGTAAAGAGGCACCTGAATAAATTAACTTCTTGTTTTTCTTCTCTCTCCTTGTCTCTGTATCACCAGCTCGTCCATTTCTGCATATAGTTTACACTGGACAAAGCTGAGCAAGAGTCGCATTTGCCTAGCCACTATATTACTAAACCAAACATGCTGCAAACTGTTGACACACACAGAGAGACACACACACTCCCAAACTCAAAACAATGTATGTCGGGCTGCCAGAATAACAAATATGCTCAGCAAGCCATGCATGCTAATGTTATGTTGTAAGCAGTTTTGTTGACAAGTGCTAATACTTCTTTCATACTCTCATCAAACGCAGCTAATACAGCTACCATTACTTGCTAGCTCACTCTACCAGACATGATGGATGGTGACCTTAATATGGGTTAGCCCAGTTTTTGAGAGTTAAACCACCTGACATAAATCATGGAATTATTACAATGCACTTTAATTGGTTAAGGACTGTTTATTTCCTAAAGAGCTCGGGGAAGGAAAAAAAAGAATTGGGTTTCGGCACTTTCTAATTTGCGGAGTGCATTTCCATTACGGGCCGCGCTTTAACGCTACACTTCTTTGTCATGCAAAATATGCGACACACTGGCAATCTATTAATTGGGTGAAAGAATGCAAGGCAAGCATAAATCCATGTGTTCGTTGCGGTGGTGGTTGTTGTTGTTGTTGTTGTTGTTGTGTGTCAGGCAGATTTCATATTGCTTTCTGTACAGAGAAAAGAAGCCGCTGCAGTGTAGATAGAGAGTAATGTAAGCACGCCTACGGCTTTGGATGCGGTTGAAGCTGGGAGTATTGTCGCTAATGCAGCAATCACCGGATTATGTCATATTTTTGCCCGCCTTGCAGTTGTGAAAGTGCACGATCATCATTTATGCCATTCACAAGAATCACACTTCTTGCTAGAGGTACAGGAATTTCTGGTTGTAAGTGATATGTGTAATTTTGCTACTGTGACTGTTTCCTCTGTGTGTGTGTGTCCGTGTGTGTGGTGTTTTCTCTATATTAAAGGCTTTCACTCTTCTTATGACTGTACCATCCTCCCCACACCACCACCCCATCCTCGCTCTGTCTCATTTTGCGAAAGAGATGACGTGAGTAGGGCACACCCTTGGATGACACTCATCTTCCTCCCGTCCCTCGTTTCCCGTCCTGTCACTCAGCCGCTGGCCTTGACATCCTGGCAGACCAATCAGGCTCCGTCTCCCGGGACATTTTGTCATGCCTTTAAGGATGCATGACAAAGTGCTGCTTGATTTCCCAGTGGCCAGCCAGTGTAGCACAGGCACATAAATATATACAGAGATATGCACACACACACGCACACACAAAAAGCAGTCGTCACACCACACCAATACACACTCAGAACAGCATCACTCATCTCCTCACAATACTCTTAAAAAAGATCGATTGGTATACAATTGTCTGATAAACTGCTAGCAGTTTGTAAGTCGTTAGCCCGTGGCACAGTGAATGTGAGGACATTGGTATCCATACTGGTTGAAACAAATAAACAGAAATAATCTTGCTTGATATTCTGTACTTTGAATTTCTTTGCTTTGTTTTGAATTCAATGTGAGGATGTAAGTGACAATGTCAGTGACTAAATTTGTGTACTGAGACTTCTGCTCACTACGTAATCAATGTGAAAGGAAATCAATTTTGTCTGATCCCTTTCGTGCAAACAGGACTCAACATTGAGTCTTTACCGATCAGAAACAACAGTTCAGTTAGTATAAACTTTCTACGGGAACGGGTGGGATGGATCAAACTTTCAGCGGGAATGGGTGGGATGGATCAGACTTTCTACGGGAACGGGTGGGATGGATCAAACTTTCTACGGGAACGGGTGGGATGGATCAAACGTTCAGTAGGAACGGGTGGGATGGATCAGACTTTCTACGGGAACGGGTGGGATGGATCAGACTTTCTGCGGGAACGGGTGGGATTGATCATACTTGCTACAGGAACAGTTGGGATTAGTTGAACTTTCGACAAGAGTGGGTGTCATTGGTTAAACCTTTTACAGTAGCAGGTGGGATTGGTCAACTTTGTACAGGTGTGTGTGAGATTGATCAAAATTTATACAGGAGTGGGTGGGATTGGTCAAACTTCTGACAGGAGCGGTTGGGATTGGTTGAACTTTCGACAGGAGTGGGTGGAATTGGTCAAACTTTCTGTGAGGGGCTGACAGGATTGGTCAAACTTTCTGTGGGAGCAAGTGGGAGTGGTCAAACTTCCACTGTGAGGGGCAGACAGGATTGGTCAGATTTTCTGTGGGAGCGGGTGGGAGTGGTCAAACTTCCACTGTGAGGGGCAGACAGGATTGGTCAGACTTTCTGTGGGAGCAGGTGGGATTGGTGAAACCTGTTGCTGGACCAGGCAGGATTGGATAGAATTTTTTGGTGGAACAAGTGAGAGTGGAGTTTAAAAAAAAAAAAAAAAGCCTTACGCTACTAGATTGGACAGAAAAGGAAACTCAACAGCCATTACATCCTGTGCGGCAGGATGGACGGCTGTGGCGCAGTTGGTAGACTGGGTTGTCCACTAATCGTAGGGTTGGCGGTTCGATTCCCGGCTGACTCCACATGCTGAAGTGTCCTTGGGCAAGACACTGAACCCCAACTTGCTCCCAATGGCAAGCTAGCGCCTTGCATGGCAGCTCTGCTACCACTGGTGCGTGTGAATGGGTGAATGAGACACAAATGTAAAGCGCTTTGGATAGAAGCGCTATATAAGTGCACCATTTACATCCATCAAAACATTAGAATGTTGTACATGTGATATCTAATATATGTAAAAAAAAAAAAATTTTTTTTAATTATAGTTGGGTATTGTCTTGGATCAACATTATACCCAGTCAGCACAACCAGACATCATCAGTGTGCCTTTTAAATCTCAAGCCACCTGAAAATGGCCTCCAGATTTAATATTCTGCTTTCAGATAATAAAAAGGCAATGTCTTTATCTGCCTTTTAATTTATTAAAATACAAGTAGAACCTGGTCTTTAGTTACTTGTGAACTAGTCAGCTGTATTTGGAAAAAAAAAAACAACCTAGAGTTCTCAGCCACTGCTTGAAATAAAATGCCCACTGGACTCTAACTTGGTCAGTCCCTAACTCTAACTTGGCTTTTTATGTCAGATGATGAGCAGCTCCAGACCTGAAGCTTTTTCATGGTGAAACCTGGATTCAGGAACTGACAGCCAAAACACTGAAGCCACAAATGTTGTGCATGTTATGCTATCACAGAATTCCCCTCTTTCACTGTCACTCCTCTCCAATATTGTGTCTGTAATGGCAAGAACCACTGTGTGGAAGAGGTGGAAATGCCTCTTGACGGCAGGTAGAAAAAAATAAATAAAGAAAGAAAACCCATGATTATACAGTCATGCCAGTCAAGTACACTAATCCCTACAATTCACTAACATCTCGCTGTAGAATGGGTAAATATCTATTAAAGTCTTTGCTCATGAAAGGCAGCGATATTTGGCGGCAGAGTTCACAAGAGTCGGAAATGTATTTCAGGTTTGGAGAACCCTTATACCTGTCAGTCAGAGGAACTTGAAACAGCTGAATAAACTACTTAGCATGCCTCTGATGGATGTGCTTATCAGTGATGTTAAAAAAAAAAGAGAGCGAGAGAAACAAATCCAGTGATTTATTGCACACCGTGGTTGTGTGCTCATGTACTGTAGCATTAAAGCACTGTATTTAAGAGATAGTAAATTAATTAGCGAGATGTAAAACCTTTCTGGCTTTGCGCTGTTGTGACAGAAATCCCTTGAGTACAAGCAGCCTTTATTGAAGTTTGATACATATTTTTTTTTTTTTTTTTTTTTGCAATTCAGCTCTTACTGACATTAGCAGTTTTCGGGTAAACCAATAAGTGTGTGAATTTTTTTTGCTGGCATGGTGTTGGTTATTTTATCAGGTTCTCTTTCTCCCTCTCTCTCTCTCTCTCTATATATGATGCTCTGTGGTTATAATCATGCATTAAAAACAGAACAGAAAGACAGATTTTTTTAATATGTGTCTACAATAATAACTGCACTGTATTTGTGCGGTTAACATAGACGGTAAGTACTGCGAAATATTATAAACTAAGAAAACCCTGTTTATTCAAAACTCACTTCTATGAGAGGTCTGAGGGCAACTAATGAAATCTGTCGAAAAACGCTCCAGAGTAAGTACATTTTGTTTATATAGCACGTTTTAACACCGTGACCAAAGTGCTGAACGGAGTGAGAAAAGTAAAAAAAAAAAAAATAGACTAGAACCACAAATAGACAATAGTAAAAATTAGATTAAAAACCCCTGGGAGAAGAGATGAGTGAGGGTACGAGGCGGATGTCCAGTGGAAATCGATTCCATTAACGAGGGGCGGTGACTGAAAAAGCTCCATCCCCTTTAGTTTTTAAATGGGATCGAGGGACGTACAGAAGAAACCTATCAAGAGATCTTAAAAATCTCCTCGATGGACGCAGTGTAAGAAGATTTTTGAGATAAGAAGGAGCTTGATCATTAAGAGTTTTAAAGACAAACAACAGAATCTTAAACTGGATCCTAAACTGATCCTAATCAGTTTCAGTTCCATCATTAAGTAAGGAATAAAACATGAAAAGGAGTATTATTATCAGAAAGTAATCAGCGACAGGGTAGTGTGATGCGGGGGTACTCTTACCACACCCAAAGAGTTTTCTTCCTCTTATACTGTAACACAGCAATTTGCCAGTGATTGGTTTTAATTAAATAATGACACCTTGTAATCTTTTTTTTTTTTTTTTTTTTTTTTAAATATTATTATTTATTTATTTTTTCAATTTGTAGTCACATGTTGTGGACATGTTCATGAAGTTAGGTCCTGTTATCATATTTATAAACCGGCGTTCTCTCATTTCCTCTCTCTTGAGTTCATCAGGAAAACAAGCAGCTTGTCACGTTACAGAGAAACCACAAAGACTAACACCATCCTGAAGACTAAACTGCAGCTGCACATCTGACCGTTACAAAGCACTGACACTGGAGACTCCTTCCAGAATATAAGAGAAGGAACA
The DNA here is from genome assembly GCA_025728095.1 of Prietella phreatophila. Lineage (NCBI taxonomy): Eukaryota > Metazoa > Chordata > Actinopteri > Siluriformes > Ictaluridae > Prietella > Prietella phreatophila. The sequence continues at coordinate 13,694,099 of JAOUWY010000046.1, read as the reverse complement.
TTTCCACACACGATATCAACCATTACTAACAATGAATTAATGAACAGGTGTTTGGATGAGATGTTACTATAGAAACGATAACGTTCAAATCTGCACGAGTGCATTAATACGAACCTTTGACTTGTCTCACAGCCGGATCTACCGTCAGGGCCGCGGTTAAAGAAAACGAATCAACGCTAAGATAAGATTAGAGAATTCAGCAGTGCTGCAGAGTGCACACAATTAATGAATCCTCAAGTCAGTCAAATATCTTAAGCGATCTGTTTATTGATGGAATTTAAAGGCAGAAGTAATCATTTTAGACTTTTGAGTACAGGTTTTCTGTTCAATTTTCAGTATAGATGAAGAGCTAGAAATTGTTCTCTCCGGCGGGCTCATATACTCCAGATAGAAAATGTTAGATTGGAAAAATCTTGTTATAATAATAATAATAATAATAATAATATTGCTCAATGGTTAAGGCTCTGGGTTACTGATTGGAAGGTCGAGGGTTCACACCCCAGAACTGCCAGGCTGCCACATGACAATTGAGCGAGGCCCTTAACCCTCTCTGCTCCAGAGACACTGTATCATGGCTGACCCTGCACTCTGACCCCAGCTTCCTAACATGCTGGGGTATGCGAAGAAAATAATTTCACTGTGCTATAATAATATATGTGACCAATATACATTACAGCACATATACATTACAGTAACCCATCTTCATATTTTTTTTTACAGATCGTTACAATTTGTGATTCTATTTTAATAAAATAATATAACGTAATGCACCAAAGTACATTTGATTTTACTCTTCGTGTCAATGTCATTCGATATCCAGATGGAAACATGGCTAATGAGCAGCACAGACACGCTAACATAACCACACTTCATGCATCTTATAACAACTGAGGACCACTATTCTGATATATTTCAGTGTCCATGGTGGGATTTATGGGCGGTGGGGGACCCAGCAGGTGTGCTGTCACAGTAGGAACAATGCACTCATCTTCCTCTTTTGATGGGGTGTTTAGCTTTTACCGGCGTAGGGATTCAGACAAAGATGAGGGTGTTAAGAATTCAGCCTATTCACATTAATCACCTCAACTTTCCCTTCCATTTTGGTCTGTGCCTTCCTTTATTTCAGGCTATGCCGAGCATGCCGGGGGCTTTGGGCCACCTCCAAGTCAGCCGTGTCCCTCCGAGAGGATGAGAGTGAGAGTGAAGCCACAAGAATGAGGCTCCTTTTAGCTGCCAGTGTGCTGGAACTAGGGAAAGTTCACTCGTTCTGCTGGTGTGTCACACCTGCGCTGGTCTGGGAGAGAGATGGTGGGGGTTTGCGGACTGAGCGAAAGCCGGACCAATCGGTGATGAGTGAGGAATAAGAGCACTATGATGTCACCTCTGCTGTAAAGACCCTGCTGAATGGGGCTGTTAATGGATTTGTTTGCTATATAGTAGACTCATGCATTAACACTTGCACTTACCCCTCCACACACTTTTTTTTGTAGCCAAATTTATGATCCTAATAGCCAAGTTCTCCAGGATGAGGTGTGAGGATTAACGGCCTCGCAGACTTTTATTACCTGTGTGGTGGTGGTAATTAGGTTAAACAGATTAGATGGGTGCTGGAAGTGTAAACGCAACGTATCTCTAGCTTGGTAGATTTATAGCTGTAGGAAGCCCTCTGAGGCTCCTCTTAATGCACTCATTTGATGGTGTCACATGCTGCTTGACATGTTTGTTACTACCACTCCAGCGCTTTAATATGGGCTGCTTTGAATGTAACTAATCACAATTGGTATTAGATGGCTGGAACTGGCCCATTCCCCTCCACCCCCACTTCCAAGCTGTAATCTGGCAGGCGAGATTGATTTATTTATGATGCGCAGCTCCCCATGGTCATAGTGGTAATGTGTGTGATTATGCATGTTTATTTTCTGGACATTTTGCATCTTTGTGATGTCTTTTCAAGGCAGCTGCTAACTCCACCACGTTGCTTTGATTTAATTGATCGCAAATGACAGCAATTAGGGATGCGGGGGAAAAAACCAAACTCTTGGATATTGAGCGAAGCATGTTAATTGTACGGGGCAGTATATGTTGCAGGTGGACACCGGGGTGGTGCCTATAGATACGTTCGGTCATTTTCTGTAATTGGGACAGAGATGTGTATGAGTGTAGTAATTAGTCGCATACTGCTTAACAAGGCCCTGGTACCTCCAAAGCCTCCTCATTCTTCTCATCCAGCTGAGCACACACATATATCCATAGCATGTACATGGAATTTCCAGTGTAGTTCCCAATCAAAGATCTCAACAGAGCGCTTTAGTGTCGTAGATTGTGTTTACCTACAATGTTTTTCCACCCTCATGAAGTTCTGAAAATCTGAGGACAGGACAGAGAGGCTATAACTTATTACGTGTTGATAGCCTGCGACAAATCATGGGGGACTGTGTGAAAGTGTGTGTGTGTGTGTGTGTGTGTGTGTAAAACCCTTCACACCTCATTTAGCCCCAATGTAGCCACCTGGGTGGCGGCCCCTCAACCCAAGCAGCCACGGTACTTCCCTGCCTAGCTGACAGCACCAAGCTCCAGTATACGGGCTCCGGCAACAGATTAATCAACACAGACCGCCTGACAAATCACCCTGCTACCAGCATTGATCAGACACAGAAAAAGAGAGAGAGAGAGAGAGACAGAGCACGTGAGCCTGCTTTTCCCTGGGAGATAAAAAACGGTGCAGCTTGTATTACAAATATTTCCTTCTTCCAGGCTTCTATCAACAGATCATAGTCTCAAATCACACATTCCCTGTTACCAAGATATGACAGACATATCACATATCTGTGCATATAACCTCATGCTTCATAACGCGCAGCATTAGGGCTGAATAAGCGCAGATGAGAGAAAACAATAGTGTTGTGTCTGGCTAATCCCATGCCTCAGGTGGCTTCCTCATATCCCCTATTCAGACTGAAGCAAATCAAATTAGAGCTGAAAATGAGTGAAATCAAAGACCTTAACACAAAAACATAGGGCCGCGTTTTAAAACAGGCCCCGTGGCCATTCCTCTGCTTTTTTATTATCAGCTACAATGCAGGAAGTTCGCGGAACACATTCACGCGGCATATCCAGATTAGTATTGCTGTGACATTTGGAGGGCTCGGTACTGCCACCGTAATGCTTTCCTGAGGGGGAACAGTACGCATACAAGAGACTTTTGTTAATGTACTGTATGCTTGATGTGCTTTCTCAAACCACAGACAGTATAGAATGCATCTGTTTTAAGGTGAACATGAAAATATAGTCACTTTGCTTAGCTCACGATTCCATTTGAAGTCTGTTGGGTCAGTGATATTAGCAAAGCAGTATTTGTCTAGAATGAGAGACGGTAGTCAAAAAGGGGGGGGGTGGGCTTTGCATTGTCATACAGTATAATGTAGTTTTTGATCGGATTATCACAAACCACTTATTCTGTATTTGTTACAGTAGTGATATCAGAGCTTTTTGATGTTTTCTTTTGTCTAATGCTTAATAGATTGCAAAAATGGCATCATCTTGCTGATATCTTGAATATAACTCAATATAAACATATATTTTATATACATATATACACACATACATACACTTGTGTGTGTGTGTGTGTATGTATGTATGTGAGAT
>JAOUWY010000046.1:13615648-13625864 GCA_025728095.1 Prietella phreatophila | reverse complement strand
ATATATCAGAGCATAGCAGTAATTGTAAATGCTTGTAGTACCATGCTCAGGCTGTGACAAGCGGAGAGCACAGAGCAGGTAGCTCCTGTTCCCCAGTGTCACTGGTTTATTTATCGTCTTTTCTGTTTGTTACCAACTGAGCAGTGTCGGGGGATCTGACCTAGAAAGGTCCAATCGCTCTTAGTCAAGCCCTCAACCTCCTCCCGTGAGCCGAGGGGTGCCAGAGACTCAGTCATTTCCGGCAGAATGGGGAGCAGAGCTCACTCGCACAGCCGAAGGGCGACCCACTTCAGGGACATGCACTACTGCCAGCCTGGCGTGTGTGTAGCGAGGGCAGGGAAGATGGGGCATAGGCCCCACTGAGAATAGTTCATGAGGTGTTAGGGCTGCCTCGATGGTCACCACTTTGTTATGCCCTGCGGGTCGGCAGGTGTTTTGGGGAAAGCACGAATTCCCCGAGTTCTCTCTGTTCTTGCAAGGGTAATCCAGAAAGCAAAATAAAGGTGAACAATAAAATGCTCAAGGTGATTGATGTGCTTTATTGCATGTATGTATTTTTTCAATTTCTGCTCCGATGCAGACTCGAGAGCGGTAGTACTGTACAATTTCAGCTAATTAAAAAGCTCCTTTATAATTCCTGACAAACGAGCAAGGACTTTACTCGGTAAGCAGAACTGATTAGGCAAAGTCAACGAGTCTTAAGCAGGGATGGGAGGATTCGATTCAACGTACCGAGCCGATTCTTTCCAGCTATTCCGGTGAATCAAGCATCCGATTCGACGATTCGTTTAAATTCACACTTAGTCATAAGTAATAAAACAGACAATTGAACGCCAAGAAGTAATACATAAGGTGGCCAGTGCAAAGTAAGTACAGAGTTAACATGTTATCATAGATTTTTAGGTCTTTAGATTCAGTTTCACCCAGGGGAATTTAAAATTTTAGCCTGTGCACGTAAGCTTGGACTTTTCAACCCCGAACACGAACACAGCGTAGCTACCACGCAAAGTTGAAATTGACTGACTGAATAAAAATAAAAAAAGAATCAGTTCAAAAGACCGATTCGTTTATGAGTAGGTCATCGCTAGTTTTAAACTTCAAACAGTTGTCTAATATGGCAGAATAGAGTAAAAGAATTTTTATAAATAAATAAAAGATTTTATCCCCTAATGACTATTTCCAAGTGGTTATGAATCATACAGCAATGATTCCTGTGCTTTTCTGGTGGCCACCTCTGAGCAGAATATCAATCTTTTTACTGAACTGGAACTACGCTGGAGGCTATCGTGGAAACAATTGTATCCAAAAACAAAAACAACGAGCAAGCGAGCCTCTCCGCAGCCGAAGACGCCACAAGGCCAGTGAGAGATGACTCCCTGGGCTCCTGCCCTCGGTTGTAAATAGCCTCATTCTGCATCCGCAGGAAGCACCAGCCTGACAGAAGCCCCTGCAGCGCTAGACTGCTTTGCTTTGTGGCTGTGGGAGATTGATAAATAAGCATCGCTTCTCGGTCAACGAAACACGCATCTATCTCCAATATAATCAACAACACTACTTCTGCTCTAAGCTGTAGTGGGCTTTGTTTAAGATCTGACTCTGTCTGGTTCACGAAGCCCGCTTCCCGGCTTGTACGCAAATGCACACGGTACAACAGACTTAGGTGTCGATGTAACGTGCGAAACATCTGGATGTTCCTGTGATTTTTTTTCAGTGTTAGATATCAACTTGGACCGTTCTCTCAGTTTTTGCACAAAGCAACAGCTTCTGAACTTCGTTGATTGATCAAATGCTCCCTTTTGGTCTTTGTCCTCTTTTGGAATTGAAGATGAACTAGAGAAGCGTAGGTTCTGGGGGCATGCTTAACCTTTTGCTGTTGTTGGAGGAAGGGTACTAGGAGTCTCTTCAGTTTTTCCTGTTCAATTAAAATTCTGCAGCTTTTTTTTCGCAAACTTTTTGAAGTTGGCCTCGGGCCGTGAAAGACTCATCAACGGCGGTAGGCTAGATTGCGTACAGGTACCTGCAATGTTATTTCAAATGGCTTAATTAGTTTCTGAGTGCAGATTCTGACGGGTTTACACGGCGCAGCACATTTATTCACTTGAGAAAATGATTGAAACCATGTGACATGGGCACTCTTTGCCCCTGGTTTTGCTTTCTGGGTCATGCTCTTTCGCTGCTTATTACCATGTGGAATAGATTCTCACTTTATCACCATCACTTGTTGGTCACATGGTACATATTGAATTAAACCGACATTCGCACTGATATTTTACCCTCTCTTACGAATGAGGTTTTTAATTAAATATTTCCTTCCATTTAATAGGACGTGTTCTTTAATAACTTTGATACGATGGGCTTTAGTTCTGAAAAGCCTAGTCTTTCAGAACGTTTTCTTTACGATGTATACTTTTGTGTCTCTTCTGCTGTAGGCATCTCGCATACTGTCATAGATGCCAGCCTTGTAGTTTTTCTCACCACCTCCTAAAGCCTTCCCTTAAACCAGAGGTTCTCAACCTTTTGTGACTTAAGTTGACAACGCAGGTCTGCACTGACAGATGGATAAAAGGTAGACTAAACTCCGCCTCTCCCCAACAAAAAGAATATCCAGAGGGAGAGGGAACGCGGGGTTTTTCATTTACGCACATTCTATTTGAAAACCAGTAAAATACACCCATTCCCCAAATGATGTTGTTTCTTGAAAACAATTTGTGCCTCAAACCAATGTTGACAACCTCTGCCTCAAACCATTGATGGAGTTCTGTTCTTGTTTGCTGACCATAACACAGACCTTGAAATCCCTTTCAGAGGATGTCGCATTGGCGAAAATGTCGGAAGATGTCGTCGCAGTAGCTTTTCTGTTGTTGATCTCATTTGCAACACTAAACCAGAGTATGCGTCTAGTGACCAACTCTCTCTGAAATAAAGGAACACGAAGACGAACACGCGGAAACTGCTTTGTGGGATGTGGTTCATGTCCTCGGAGTGGCAGGTTTGTATTAAAAAACACTTTCAACATGTCTTAGAGGTGTGACAGACCTGCGTGATTGGACGATCAGTTAGTGCAGGAAAGCTATTAAGTTTTGCTGTGAGAAATCCTATATTTCCAGATGTGTCAAAATATTATTTCTTCGTGGTTTGAGGCTGTTTCAGTTAAGTGGTAGACCGCTCAGTCATCGTAATGCTCCAGGCTCAAGTGGGCGGGGGGTGGGTGGGGTGGGGGATCTGGCTTCTTGTAAATGAAGTTTTGCTACGGCTGCCCTGTGGTATGTGAGGCACTCACATTATCCAGGTTTAATTGGGAGATTCTTTGCTTATAGGCATAGTTGTACTGGCGAATACTTTCTCAGACCCGAAGAGGAAATTAGAGGTGGTTTAGAAGGGCATTCTCGATGTAGAGTGCTCGTCTGTGTGTTTATATGTATCACTGGTCTGTGCACAGCTGGGGATAGACTTGAAGCAGACTTGGGAATGATCTGACATGGAATCAGTCTGTCCTTGGGAGATTATTAACTTTAGCCCTTTTTAAGCCCCTTGGGCTGGCACAGCAGGCTTTAGCACTGTTACTAGCAGTGACCTACCTACATCCACACGTTCCCTTTTGACGTCTTCAGGGAGCTTCAAGCACCGTGTTGTATTTTCTCACAACTTCATGTTCGTAAAAACCAAATAATCTAGCTGGCACAATATTAACTGCCTGACCGAGAACTAAACAAACCCTTGCGACCCGAGTAGCGCCTTTCCCCGCCCGCTAGGTTCTGCAGCTTGGTGCTGATAGGTGACATCTTCCATCCGTTCCCGCCGAATAGCAAGATCCATCAGCTTTTCCCAGAGTTGATCATCTGGTGTCGTCTGCTTCCTCCACATGCTTTCACTTTTGACATTTGCAGACAAGGGTGGCCCACTCTGCCTATCAGTCACAAAGATCTTCTCTAAAAAACACTGAGGAACTTACCGACGCTGTCTCTGCGAAAGCCACTCTGTGTCTATCAACATGCGAGATCCCTGGGATTACCTGACATAGCTAGACGTGGGCTTCGCTCTCTAATGCCTCCCCACTGCTTTCAGAGTTTTGTTGATTTACTCTACTATAGCTGACAGTCTCGGCAGGCCCTCGGGCTCCCTTCAGCACTCGCGCTGTTTGTTTTAGTGACCTTTTATATATAGATATATATTTACTTCGAGCATCTGAAATCGATTACAATTTTCTCTCATCTCCACCTGTTTGTGTGTCTTGTCAACAAATAAGTGCGTTTTCAGAATACAGGTGGTCCCACAGACAGTCATCTTTCCCCTCCTCAGCTACGTTATTATACTCGGATGGAAATCCACCCGAGAGAAGCTCGGGAAAGTGTCCTGAATCCCGTCGGGCGTCCGAGTTGTACTTTCGGCCGTTTGTCAAGTGACAGTATGTTTCGACTTTATCCGCTACGCCTTTCTTGCGTCATCAGACAGCAAGGGGGTGACCGTATCACTTGGCCTTTGCATTGTTTTGTTTTTGTTTTGTTCTTTGTTTTAGTAAATCAAAGAATTATAGAGCGCGCGACATTAATTCCTCTGTCGGAAACCCAATGAAAAGATGAACACGATAACCACGTCATGAAAAAAAGTTGACGTAGGCATCGGGACACGACCGTGGGATTCATCATACAGTTGTGAGAATCCGGCATTAAACGCTGGCGAGCACTTGGAAGGTGACTGTGTGAGAATTTGCATTCGGAGGTTAAAAATGTGAGAATGTGTGTTCCTCAGCAGAGTTTATTATTAATAGATAATAGGATTTATAACTTGCTGACTTCTTGTTTCACCCGGCACGCGGAGAGGATTTCAGCTGCAGGTACAAACAAAGAGACAGTAATTCTTTAACACGGCCTCTTACGTAATTTATACGGTTGATTATGCATACAGACACACTTATACCACAGCATTGTTGAATTCTTGAATCGGATTGAACAGAGGGTGTCGATTCGTTTTCTAGAAGTGCGGCTCTGACGGCCGTGCCCGCTGGAGTTCGAGTCACAGGCTTATATTAATATATCATTTCCTGTAAGGAGACATTTGTTTTACATTTATGGAAGGATTCTCAGATGGCGGCGCTTTTAAAAATTTATTTATTTATTTATTTGTTTGTTTGTTTTTAAATAGCCCATGAGATTTCTGCTTCAGGCCAGTCTTTAGGACACGTGATCTCACTCTTTATAAATGTATTCGTTTGTTACTAAGTAAGAAATTGTAATCGTTGACACGTTACTGTGGTATGAGAGGAAGAGAACAGTTTGAAACATGCTGTTATCAGGAAATAATCCCCTTCAGGGTGGTACAGTACCTCTACGTTGCGTCAGGCTGCATCTCACCACCTAGCATTTGATTATTTTCCTATTACAGCACGTCCGGTCATGTTTTATGATGACTGAACAATAGCCTGTTTTTATTTATTTATTTATTTTTTTGGACTATCAGGGCAGGAATTTACTCACTTAACATCTTTATTAGGAAAAAGGAGGTGACCGTGTGAGTTTTGTGTGTTTGTGAAGAGAAGGGAGATCCTGGCGGTCCTTACATGAGGTGCTAAAAGCAAATAGATTGTGATGGAGTGTAGGTGCAGGGGAGAGGGGAATAAAAGCGCATTGTGACTGTGAGGTGAAATTAGAATTCCTCTCCTCATGGCCGTGTGTGTGTACCCATTCCACCTGACTCATCAAATGAAAATTTCATCAATCCTTTGACAAAAATAAATAAATATACACACACACACACACACACACACACACACACACACACAAATACCAAGATCAATCTGTGATTGATTCTCACACACCACATACATAAGAAAGAGCTGGTATCCCTGCATTTCAAAACGATAATAGTGAGTTTTCAGCACTGGCAGGAGTAGGAGTGATGGATATGATGGCTGTAGTGTACGCTGAAAGAAAGATATTTTGGAAACAGTGTATTAAAGATTGACTGACTTCTCTCAGAATCAATCCTTTTCTTTTCTTTAATAGAATTCTACATTTTTTTGTTTGAAAAGACTCGTATCTCTCTGTGTGTGTGTGTGTGTGCAGTATATCTGTGTGGTGGATGTTGTTTGCACGTGGTAAGAATACTGGGAAACAGCCGAGCGGGGCTAATGAAGTTGTCATCTCGCTGTAAGGAGCTGACGCAGGTCCTTGGAAGTCGACCAATACGTCCTATGAAGTGGGCCAGGTCGGGATTGTAGACCACCTCCAAACCATATGCAGGCCCTGTTTGAGCAGCACGGCTCAAGATCAAAGCACAATCCCCTGTAATGCTGCAGCAATTAAAGACATCCTCGTGCAAGCAAAAAAAAAGAAGTGGAGGAAAAAAAACAACCCTGAAATAACTGACCTACAGTCCTGAGCATGCGCCTGACAGGTGCTACTTACTATAGAGATGCACTCGAATGAAAATTCAAGGCTGACCCCATTTTTTTTCAGTGTATAAATGTGTTTATGTAAATATATAAATATAAAACTAAAGATTTAAGCAAGTAACAAAGAGGGTAAATGCTAATCTATGAAATGCTGCTGGTGTGTAAGTGTTGAACGTGGCTCGTGTGTGTCACACGCATCAGACAATAACTCAACAGTTAGTTCAGGGTTGCCAGCTTTAATGCACTGTTTACAATCCAGTCGTTATCACAGTTCATTCTAATCCAACACCACTATGAATCTCCGAGACATTGCAACGTTCGGGACAAAGGCTGTATTTTCATCCCAGCTCCTGGCAGTGAGGAATCCTTCCTACACTAAACCTCTCATTAGCTGATGCCATTTTAATGGGCTGTTTTTGCACTTTCACATCTCCTTTCTCTCCTGCTTAAGGTGTAACACCTAGCCGTGTCCCACTGACTCCTCACTGAACTCTGCAGATGAAGGCATGGAAGAGTAGAGGGCAAAGAAGAACAAAGGGAAAGTTTCTTTTTTTTTCTCCCACCCCCCCATTCAGGTTTTGCCTCGAGGTATGTCAGAGACGCCTACAGCAAAGCGCAAAGCAGGTGAACCCATAAAGTTTCAAGGTCAGCGCTCGAGAAGGTTTTAACAATTGAACAGTGTAGAATAATTGTAGTAGACGTTTGTTTTTATCTTGCTGCAATATAGGCTGGGTTAATTTTTTAGGGCTAACACAACATGCAGGATGTGGCCACTCGCAATCCTCGATAAAACTTCAACTGAAATCATTTTCAATCCTTTATCCTTGTGTTTCTGCGCATGTGCAATGTCCTTAAAGGGATAGTACGCCCCAAAATTTCAGTTCTTTCATCAGTTATTCACCCTCATGTCGTTCCAAACCCGTAAGACTCTCGTTCATCTTCGGAACACATTTGAATGAAACCCGGGAGATTTCTTTATTCAGGAAATATTTTCACTCCCGTGTAAATTTCCCACGCTCGTTCACGTGAGAACCAGGACGCGTGCCTGTTGCGACGACGAGAACGCCCGCTCTCGCGAAACAGCCGCACCCGGAAGCGCCGCGCTGTTCACAGCAGAGGAAGAGCGACGCTGTACACAAGCCAATTCACATGGAACAAGCAAGCTTTGTAACGAAGATGTCTGCGGAATTCGACTTTCTCGCATCAACACTCTCGTGAACGCGCGTCGGAGATCTATGCAGAAGTGAAGATATTTTGTGAATAAAGAGTGTGCACACAAAGCATTCATCTCGCTTCAAAAAACTGAGATTAAACCACTGGGGTCATATGGATTAGTTTTACGACGCCTTTTGGAAGTTTTTGGAGCCTGAACGTTTTGGATACTGGGCTGTAAATGGAGGGACGGAAATCTCTCAGGTTTCATTCCGAACGTCTTCGCTTTTGTGTTCCGAAGACGAAGGAAAGCCTTACAGGTTCGGAACGACATGAGGGGGAGTAACCGATGACAGAATTTCCATTTTTAGGTGAACTATCCCTTTAAAGTTAACGGCATCTAACTGCCGGTACCTAACCCTCTTCTGTTAGCGTTTAATTCGGCTCAGTTTGCTCTCTCTTCCCTCATTCAGACGTGCCGGCGTATTCAGGTCGTGCTCTCTCAGACGCACAGATTTAAATGGTAATGCTCAGTGGGAGAGGCGAGAGCGGCATCTGTTAATGCTGTGTTTGACTAAGGGCTTGCGGGCTGATTAGAACATGTTTGCTCTGGTATCTCTGTACTCGTTGGCGGCCGAAAAAGCGGCTGCTCGGTATGTTGTCTCCCAGCTTACAGCTAATGCATCAAAAAGCCCCCGTGGTGGCCTGTAACCTGCGATGCAACAGGATAACGCATCGGCCTTTCCTAAGAAACGCAAGAAATCTAGAGCTATGTAATGTTCATCTGTTTCTCAGCAAGGTTCCATGCTGAGGGGGGAAAAAATACGCAATGCGCTGTGCATGTTTTCAAGCTCGGGGCCCTTTTATTAGATGATTTTCTTGGATTTTCATCAGGAGCTTTTAACCCTTGGAAAAAAAATTAAAAATTAGCTAGTAATTCAGTTACGAAGTTTAGCGCTCATTATTCATCAACTACTATGAATTATTCACGCAGTAGAGGTATGCAATTACGAGCGTGAGGAACGTCCGGGCCGTAAAAAGTTTCGAAAATAAAAGCCACTGTATCTCAGCGCCTTTATTATGATCTCTGTTACTGACGTTGATCAATGACTTAATACCAATGATTTAGGCTTTAAACAAAGTTAGCGACGGAAAATTGAAATCATCGCCCACTCTGAACATGCTAAACATTTTCCCCCCTCTCTGCATTACGGTGTAAAGTGGGTTCTTCTGCTTTGTTCTATATTCTAGTCAGAATTCTCCTCAAATGTGTCGAGTATATTTGAGTGACCTAGGATTTTCTGCAGTCGTTTATAAGTGATTTGTGCAACATGCGTATTAATGGATTAAGAGCTTTTTATGGATTACATTACAGAAATATTCAATTTGTCTGGATTACAGTTAAAGCCTGTCTTATTTGCTCTAAAGACTACTTAGCAAGTATACTACAGGACCTGACATGCTCGGATTAGAGAGGTGTAGCCGTGTAGAAACTGTCCTAGATGGCCAAGAGGAAACTTTTTTTTTTGAGATGTATTTCCACGCAGCGATTATTCTTTTCTTTTTTTTTCTCTCCATAGTCTTGACCAGGTCACGTGTCGTCTTTACTCGTTAAGCTCCATTTAGGTCGGGAATGTACGTGCGTTCAAGGAGCACCGTTTAATATCGGTCATCACGACACAATGTGATGTCAGTGTGTAATAAGATCTGCTTGTGTTTTAACAAGTCATAAATGTACAAGAAAAAAAAAAAAACATGCTCCAAATATCCTTACTGAAGAAGGGGGAGAAAAAAAAAAAAAGCGGTTCTCAGAATGAGGTCCAGGAAGTATAGCCACAAGGTCTGATTTATTTATTTATGCATTTATTCCTTAATTTATTTCTAGTTATAGTCGTTAAAATCACAACCCAGTTAGGTTTATCGTCTGGTTTTTGTTTTTAGTTAGCTGGTGTGTACGGTTCGGAATAAAACTGGCTCTAATGACTAGACAAAATACGGTATTATTGTGCACAATTAAATAATGCTCATGGAATAATTGCGCGCGAAGCAGTTTCCAGTTAAAGGGATCTCTGCGAAAGCTAGACGAAGTTTGAGAATGCTTGTTCCAGCTGCAGTGCTGGTCCGCGTACACGGTAGCGTAGAAATGAATTCATCATGCCAATCGTTCGTCTGTTTAACGTCTTCATTTCTCCTGTTTATTCTGATCTAGTCCAGTTTAGGTGTATGTACATCACGGAGACTATGAATGGGGTTTTAAAGCATATGTAAACATACTACAGCGTGTCCCAGAAGTCTCCATGCGTAGGGGACTACAGTGCGTCTGCCCTCTCCAGGTCGGTCGTGCCTTCGAGGATCGGCGAGCGCTTCTCGCTCGGTCCGCATCGCGTCCAGTCTGTATGAGTTTGTTAATAAGTTTGGGAACTGTGTCGTGTGTGTGTGTGTGTGTGTGTGTGTGTGTGTGTGTGTGTGTGTGTGTGTGTGTGATGTGCTCGCCGTGTCTTCCCGATCCAGCCGTGACAACATTTCCAATACGTTGTTCTTTTTTCAGAGGCGCTCTTAAAGGCTCTCTGGGAATGAAAGAATGAATGAATAAATAAATAAATAAATAAACTACGTATGAAGGAAAAAGTAAAACTTTGAAGGCATTTTACTAAAAAGTGTTCATTTCCTTTA
>JAOUWY010000046.1:13538772-13554561 GCA_025728095.1 Prietella phreatophila | reverse complement strand
TCCCTTTCCTCCGCCACTCTTTCTGTCGTGTGTGTGTGTGTGTGTGTGTGTGTGTGTGTGTGTGTGTGTGTGTGTGTGTATGTCGTGGGGGGGGGTCATCCTCATACCCCGTCCCCATACCCCGTCCCCAGCCCTGCCACTCAGCAGTTCACCAGTATCCTTTTTATATCCGTCCACCCACACGCACCCATCCCATCCACAGTGGACGACAGCACCCTGCATGCACGTGGCAGGCTGCTGAGAGACAGGAAATGGAGGAGGAAGTTATCGCCTCCACTCCCTGACGTTCATTAATCAAAACCTGGCTGCCGCTCCCTATTATACACCACCGCGGCGCGTCCAAATGCATGTGACCTTAGCTACACAATTGGATTATATAAACTTGCATGCGGACACACACAGGTTAGACAGATCTCCCCTCTCACACACACTCCAGCTCCCCGGGGCCTCATAGCATCCTGGTGCTTAAGCCTTCCTTCCTGTTCTAAAGACAAAGAATGGCCGGGCCTCGCAACCTCCGCTTCAAAGCAAGGGAAAGCGCGAGTGTTGTCTCTTCCTGTGGAGGGTGTTGCAGCTTTTAGGGCAGCGGCTGCTGTTTTTCCAGCCTATGCTAAAGGCCAAAGGGCAAATCTGAGGGCTGCCCTGTGCCTTCCGGAGCAAGTGAAGAGCTGTGGCACTCTGCTTTCCACCACTGAGCCTCAGTTGGATCCAGAGGTCAGATAAGACTTGAGGGGTTGCAGCAAAGTGTGGAATAACTAAAGGCATGATATCAGGCTGAATCCTGGGATGAAACTAGTGTTTCATGTCATGTTTCTCTTGTTACATTTCTACCCTTGTTGCATTTACATTCATCTGCCTTTAGTTACTAGAGTACCCAGCAACCATGACGCACATACACCTACATTTCTGCCATTAATCTGTAGCGTCCTTTATTAGTTAATAAGGGTGTACAATGCTGTGAAAACGTATTTTCCCCTATAGTTACTAATTCCCCAAAGCTATGAAACTGCATTCATAATGGTGTTCAGCTGGACTAGATGCAACCAGACCTGATTACAGCAAACCCTGTTCAATCAACACTTTTTCAACAGCATGTAGTTGGTTAAAAGGCCTTACCAAATAACACACACGGCCATATATTCAAAGAAATTCCAGAAATGATGAGGAAGAAGTTGATTGAAAGACATCAGTCTGGGAAGGGTTACAAAGCTATTTGGCTCAGAGAGCCGTTATCGCCAAATGGAAGAAAAAAAACTCGGCACAGTAGTGAACCTTAACCGGAGTGGCCGAACTTCCGAAAATCCTCCAAGAGCACAGCAACAACTCATCCAGGAAGTCACAAAAGAGTCAAGAACAACATCAAAGGACCTACAAGCCTCTTTTGTTTCAATAAAGGTTCATGACTCACTATCAGAAAGACACTGGGGGGAAAATGGCATCCATGGAAGAGTGACGAGGTGAAAACTACTGCTAACATTAAGGAGAACATTAAGGCTCATCTCAAAATTGCCAAAACACACCATTGAGGGAAACATGAATTCTGCACTCTACCAGAAAATCCTAGAGGAGAATGTTGGGTCTTCAACCCGTAAGTTTAAACTCAAGCGCAACAGCATTAGGCAGCAAGACACTGACTACGTTTACATGGACAGCATAATCTAATTATTGCCCTTAGTCTGAATAAGACAATGTTTGATTAAGGTGAGCTTAATCCTTAAAATTTCTTTTTGCTTCAAAAACTAAATAAAATATTTCATATGAGATGTACACAAAAACAGAAGCAATCTGGATGGGGCAAATACTTTTTTCACAGCACTGTAGATGGAAGAAAGAAAAGAAAAGTCAACAACCCTGTCAACAATTCCACCTGAAAGAGTTTGTTGATTCCAGAACCGAGAAATCTCTCTCGCCCGACTGCGTTAGAGTCAAGCTGTTACGAGTCAGTAGTTAGACAGCTGTTTACAATAGATTCATCAATGGTTGCATCTTTTATTTGTTGGCTGGAGTGTTCCTTTAACATTTCGGCTACATGTGGGCGGCCTTTCTCATCACATCATCCATTATCTTGTTTCCCTCAGTAATAGCTTGAAGTGGGGAGTGATTTTGTCCACGAGATTTCTCACAGAATAGCGCCACAAGCTTTAAGTGGAACCGCACAAGTCTAGCGAGCGATTGTACGAGCATATGTGGCGTTTGCTGCTCTCGCCGTCCGTAATTGGACAGTTAATCAATCAAATATTTAAGCTTCATTTTACCACGCAGCAGGGTGCTCGGATTATAGCAGCAGTTTGGGTGCATTAGGCTGAGCTCAACAACGATACGAACAGCATGGCTTCCTGAATCAGCCAGCATCTGGATTCACGTCTGTGTGTGTGTGTGTGTGTGTGTGTGTGTGTGTGTGTGTGTGTGTGTGTCCTGCATCTTCACGTCTTGGTACTTTTTTGCTGGTTAGCGAGCTCTCTTTAAAAGCTTGCGTTATTTCTTTCTTTATTTCTTTATTTATTTATTCGCTACTTCAGTCTGCCTGCATTCATCCAGATTTATTTTTCCCCCCCGCCTACTCCCCAGGGACACTATTGTGGATTACCAGTCGGTTCTCACCTAATTATCTGGTGACTTGCGCTGCCTTTGACACATAATTATCAAAGCTCTAAATAATTGTCTTATTGCCTGTGTGTTCAGATGTAAGTATCGGGGAGAGCCTTTGCCTTTGTTCCGGCCAATGCTGAAATGGAAGAGTATTTATCTCCACACAAGAGAGATGTCTTATCACTTCTTTCGTTTTTTTATTGGTGAATTCCCAGTTGTGTGCGCGTGAGTGAGTGCGTGCGTGTGTGTGTGTGTGTGTGTGTATGCACGTGTGTATCACGCTACCTGCTGTCTGCGACGTCCGAGATAGAATAGGTGAAACGAAAGTTGTTTGTTTTGGGGGGGGTTGTAAAAAGAAAGTGTGAATTCAAATTCCAAAAAGTCAAGTAATTAGCTGTGTTTTATGCTAGAGGTTATGATGGAGGTCAAGCAGAGAGAGAGAGCGAGAGAGAGAGAGAGAGAGAAGGGATGTGGTGGTTGGGGATGGTTGTTGAGGCATGCATCACCTTTTCAGCTTAAGGATTTAGCTCATATCAGAAAAGCTTTTTGACACATCCCCCGACTGAAAATGAGTTTTCTCTACTGTAAGCTGTATGCCTTTGAGAGGTTCCGTACGGACAGTACTAAATATATTTCTTTACAATGTTAGAACCAACATAGTGTCATTTGGGAGGCTGAGAATTCCCAATTAGGATTTTCGCCCAATTAGTCCATAATTAGTCCATTTCCAGCAACGTCCACCAGTTTTTCTCTTCTGTCTCGTCTTCAGGCCAGATGCTCAAGTGCACAAGTAGAAGGGGAAGGAGCAAGCAAATGTCTCAACATCTGTCTTTGTTGGTTTTCTTTTTCTTTTTTTTCTTTTTTTCACGCAACAAGTCCACGCACATTAGCAACGCCATGCTTGCTTTTCGAAGCCGAAGACGGATGAGCAGCAGCTGCCCGGTCCATCCTCTCGCCGCTAACTACTAACACTAACAGGCATGTGGGAACGGGAATCATAGGATTCATTCATCTCTCCATCAGATCATTCATAATACATTCAACTTTATCCGTTCACACGCTTATTCTCGAACCCTACGTGCATTCAGCTTTTTCTTTCCTCATTCAGCTGCACAAAAGAGCACACTTCGACATTGATGATTATATGTGTCACATGCATGTGTGTGTGGGTGCATCGAACAAGTCGCTGAAGGATATCAATCAAAAGCACGTGACGCTGTACGTCTGATGCGCACGAGGCCGTGTTCCCAATGGAAAACAGATTTCCTCGGCGGTTTCTCCTGTTATCCGTCTGGCATGTTTACACTGAGGTTTTGTTTGCATGACTCCACGCTTGTTTGTCATGACATGCAGATATTTATGATAATTAAATGCCATTCGTGTTACGCAATTCCTATTTTTAAAAAAAAGGCCCCTAAAGGCGGTTGCCAATGACGTACATGTTTTCTGCGCTGGTCTGGTTATTTTTTAATTTTTGGCGAGACTGTCTACAACTTTGGCGTCTAGACGATCTTATGGCTCGGTTACTTTTAAGCAGCGTTATATCCCTGTTTGACTGACACTTTGAAGAGTTTTAAAGCCTCGAATTTGTTATTCCCTTGGGCACTGTTAAGACCCAGGGAGGAATTTGAACCAGGCATGCATAAGAGTCTGTGTGTGTGTGTGTGTGTGTGTTTATGCATGCAAGTAAGTGTTACCTGCTTCCTAGCCTTTTCTTTAACAGGATGCTCCCGAGAGTAGCTTATCAGCCGTGTGATATATTAGGTCTTAGTTCCTTAATAGATTCCATTTATCTCTATACACCCCCTTTAATTTAACTGTGCTTGGGGAAGACACTGTATTCAAATGATCATGGACACTTTGATGTAGCACCAAGCGTAGCTCTAGTCCCTATAAAATGGATCAAATGAAGTGATTGTTAACCTATTGTTGTCAGAGCTGTCTCCTTCCCTGGCTCCTTTATCTTATGCTTAGCGGTTAGCGTATACATACAAAGTGTGTTGCTGATGATGAGTCCATCTGTTATCTCGAAACAGTACTTTCTGTTTTGGTTTGGAAAATGCTTGCATGACCTCGTATATTTCTATTTCTCTCACTGTCAGATGATCCAAAGAGAAGGTGAAGTGATGTCACGTGTGCGTGCAGTGGCCATGACCGACTCGGTTCACAACGTGTGGCACCAAGACCCCAGCAGATCCACCAAAGACTGGCTGAAAGAGGTACAAATCTCATCTGTTCCCTCAATGTCTATCAAAATTCCCCATCCTTAGTGGCTCTATAACATTTCTCTAGAAACTTCCCAATAAACGATCACCTTCACTCGTATTGACTGCACACATCAAATCAAGAAGTGTGGCATTTCGTTCAGCAGACAGTGGGACTTCTGGAACAGCCACAAGAAGCCAATATTTTATTTGATTTGATTATTTGTTTTACGCCACGTTCTTGTTTGCTTGTTTGGTCAGACGTCAATGAGAAATCAAAGGCAAAGGCCAGAAGGCTCTCCATTAAAGCAGTAGCTTTATTCAGTCGTTGCCCTTTCAAAACTGATTCTAAAGTCCAGAGGCAACACCTGGGAACCTTCAGGATGTACATGCTAAAAGAAGTAGGCACAAGATATACAAGCGAGCCAAGGATGACCATGGCAAGCACACACAAATACAACCCCTGGCAAAAATGATGGAATCACCACACTTGGAGGATGTTCACCTTGATGAAAACTATCAAAATAATATGCCATTAATTAGAAGGATTTCATTAAATCTGTTTGAGTTATGTTTTGGCGGAAAACGTTATTCAAGTATGGACTGTCTTTAGTTTTCGCTCGGCATGTATTTAAATGCATTGTTTTTATAACCATACTTAGCTAGTTCATACCACAGTGGTGGGCAATGAGGGAACTTCACCGGTCCAATCTCAGCCTCTGAAGCTGACCATCTGCTGTCTGTGCAGTCAGCATAGACCCCGCCCACAAGGTAATTCCAACCAATTGACCTGTAGTTCCTATCTAAAATGCTACTTAACCAATCACAACATTTTAAAATGAAGATTATGGCTTCATTTCTGGGGAAATTAATCTCATTGGACAATTAATTAACATTAATAAATGCCTCGATGAACATTAAAACACACATTTATGATGTTATCATGATGAATCATTGCTGTCACTTGTAAGTACTCGAGGACTCGTAGCCGTCCATAACATACACATAGTCTGTACCACCTGGGGTATGCAAAATGCATGTCATCAAACTGAAAATGGTTTTTTTTTACAGTATATTCTTCAATAAGCAAAGGTGTGCCTGTCTGGGTTTTTTCTTCTTCTTCTTTTCATCATTGTTCTGGGTATTATTTCTTTTTCTTTCTCATTTATGTTTGGATGATCAGGTCGTGATGACCTGCTGCTTTTGCTGGACTTCCTCTTTATCATTTATTAGAGAAATGCTGGTGGTATGGGATAACTGGAATGTAAAGCGTATTTATCTGTGGTCATTATGCTTTTAAACAATACATTCCCTTAACATGATCTTCTACTATTAGCCCTTTTATTCTCCCACACGCTTTTAGGCTGAGTTGACCGTACACGGGTGTTAGCACGAGTACATTATTCCAATTTACATGTTTATACTACTGATGGTCTACAAAGCCAAGGCATACTAAATTGTTTCATTGTTTTACAGTCATCAAAGACCAGAATAATGAAAATGAGGGTCATGTTTCAGGAATTTTGTCCTTTTTTTTTTGTTCATTAAACCGTTTAATTCTGCTCCGCTCTGATATGGGTTTCCACATGCCATTGTCAGATCGTTTAGCCTGTCGTGTTTCTTTTTACCCTGCATCAGATGAGCTTTTAATGAATGCCCAGCCCTTTCCCTTCCCTAGTCGTTTACACAGCTTTGAGTTCTGCCCAGGCCTCAGATCATCCTCCCTCTTGCTTTAGCTGCATCTTGTCAGTATAGGAGTGTGGAGGTTAGACTGCGCCCCTGGCAGGGCACCATGGCTGCCTTTGCTGCCCTCTTCCTCCTTGTTAAACCTTCCAGCAGCATCCCCTTCTTGTGGGAGGACAGTAAGTATGAGATCAGAAAGATGGGGGAATGTAGAGATCAGCACACAGTGGGACATAATGGACACAGATATGGACATAATGGGCTAGAATGGGGGAGGGCTTTTCGTGAGTACCGAAGAGTTCGAAATAATCTGGACTCCTCGTAGCACTGGAATCCCCAGGGTATCAGAGATGTACAGCTGAGGAGAATATACAGTCAGAAGGTCCCTGTGGACTTGGTTATAAGAGAGTGGGGGAAAAAAAGGCATATAGAGGAGCACGCATAAGAATAACATGGTACTATTTACAGTACAGGATGTATAGAGGAGTGATTGGGTGAGTAGATGGTCTCATTAATCACTGGCACAATGCATGAAAGCATTATGTAAATAATAATAGCCAAGGTCAGATCAATTAACATGTTCACACATGAAACCATACTGTACCTCTACACGCAGGTATCTTTGAACTCTATCTATCGTTGAATCTTAGTAAATGAGATCTCTGGTGCGTTAGATGAGGTAGTGTGCCTTGTCCAATGTGCTGTCAGAGGCTCTGGCACACTGCTGCTCTCGTGGGTCTCCATCTTTCTTACTATAGATGAATGAGCTGTGATCGACCATAGAGATGAGTACTGACAGGCTTGTACAAGCAAGTTACTCTCTGAGGTAGAAAGACACTCGTATCATCATAAATAAAATGTTTATGATCTATGAAAGATGATTGTTAAAGCTGAAACCTACAACAGAGTGTTTCTAATTCAGCGAGGGCTCCAATCAGAATTCCTTAAGGAAGCAAGGAACATTTAACTGTCCAAAGATAGTCATAAAATAGGTTTTAAAAAATGCTACCTGACCTCACCACAGTCCCGCGTATTGTATATAGTCATGGATCCAGTTTTCATCAGAGAGATTTATGGCAGCGTGTTGGTCGGCAAGAGCTCTCTCTGCAGGAGCCAGCACCTGTGTGCAGTTTACCTTCTCTAAGCAGGCTATTAGGGAAATGCTTAGTGTCCCACCAAGCTCCTGCACCCCGTCTCGTGTCTCACAGCCCACAGGAGCCACAACGCCGTCGCCATCTGGCCCTGATTAATGCTGATGGACCTAGGCGAGGACCATTATCGCTCATTTGGGGCTATTCCTCATTTTTCATCTATGCCGGCTTTAGTCAAAGAGAAGAATCGAGACAAGGTAATATGGCATTTTCTGGCATCTTGGCGTTTCCTTTAGCGTGAGATGCTGAGAGCTGGATTTATTCATGTACGCCGTAAGAATTATAAATGTCTTGTAAAATTAATGGCACATTTCCGTTGCGTTGCTTTACACGTCTAGCATCAAACAAGGGTCTAAAGTTTGTCTCTCTGTGGAAACAATCAAAGATGCTGTGTACAATGAAAGGGTTTGTCTTTTTCAAGAGTGTAACGGTGTGGATCTGCTTCAACCACCTGTCTCAAAACCCCCTCATGCTGTCTTTGCAATGGAATTCCATGGTTGAAAGTGTCATATCCTGTCTCCGGTGATCTCCTCATTCAGAACGCTGATGCAGCCACTCTTGGTAAACATTTGTCATCCTTTCTGATTTCCCCATCTGCAGTTTTACTCGGTGGCCTTGGCTCCGTTTCTCTGTCCTGAAGCTGGTCCCAGCTTGCCTCTGACAAATCTATTGAAGCTCCTTTTTCAGCTCCGTCACCCTCCCTCTACCACTTTCTCTGACTGGGACCAGAGGCTTTGAAATTCCTCCTCTTGCATCCAGCCCAGCTGACATCTTCCGCCAGACGGCATGAATTAAGGATATACAATGAGACACTTGATGTAACAGTCAAGGAGCATTCTGTTTTGCGGCTGGGCTCCTTGCTGCACAACTAGGGCAGCAGGAATTCTAAAAATACACAGTGCGTGATTGTTTATTCCAGTGACAGGTGACATTCCCCCCACCAAACTCAGCATGGAGACGATTGACGGGATTAGAGAAGAATAAGCAGGAGTAGAATAGGAGGGGCACTGCACTAGGGAGGTCACAATGGGTCTTTCTTGCTCTGCTAGTGTTATAAAGCACATAAAACATGTTTGCAAAATCAGTTGGGAACCTGTATGTGCTGGTGTTCAGTTTGATTTTGTTTGTCCTCCTTTGTTAGGGAGTATTGGTTTAATAGCTAATGTTTGAACCTTTGTTATGCACCATGTCCTTTCAAGTTAATACCAGACAGAATTGCACCAAGCAGTTTCTTCTCAGTATCATCAGCACAATATGGATTTTTATTCAAATCTATCACTAAGACAAGCTAAGTCGGAAAGTACGATACGTAGAAAAGAAACAACAAATCCTTCGAAGTGTATGGCCCTTCCCTTGGAAGAGTGTCTCACACACACACACACACACACTATCTGCACACATTAGGATACTGATCCCAGGTGGGTTGGTGGGGGTACTGTAACCTCTGTGGACATACCAGGCTCAAGGGGTTAACAGCGCGACAGGCTGATGTGTGACGTGGCCTGGAGTCTTGTCGTGTTCTGAGAGTCATGTATTTGAGTGTGAGAGAGGATGTGTGTAATGGGGTATCCAAAGCGATGGGACTGCACTTCTCTGGGCTTGTCATGGGAGGGTAGTTTTGGGAGTAAGGTCTGGGGGGTCGCCGGATTAGATAGTGTGTGTATGCGAATCAGAGCCAGGGCGAGGCCGGGTCGCAGCTCGGTTGGGGAGGGGGAGCTGTAATGGCTGACAGAGCAGTGTCTGCAAAAGTAAACATACTCAGATAAGCAGCGCTTCACAGGGCCGCCAGCTGCAGCATGCTAATCTCGTTTACATTTCTGTCTTCAATTGAACTGCGTTTTTTTTTTTTTTTTTTTTATCTTATCTCCAGAACCTACTTTTCCATTGCATTCCTTAGGAACCTCTTTTTCTTTGACATCACACCCCATCTGAACCAAAATACTCTTCTTGTACTGTCTACAATACCCGTAGTG
This sequence comes from Prietella phreatophila, assembly GCA_025728095.1. NCBI lineage: Eukaryota > Metazoa > Chordata > Actinopteri > Siluriformes > Ictaluridae > Prietella > Prietella phreatophila. Next base: position 13,544,961 of record JAOUWY010000046.1, on the reverse strand, counting down.
CCTAACATGAATCAAGAAAAATGCATCTTAACCAAACCCAGAATGTGAGCTAATTTCCTTCCCCTCGTCTCCGATGCGAATTTCTGAGATGCATGTCTAATTAAACATGCTGTGACTGTGGACAAAAGGCCCTTAATGAAGAGGGAAAACAAGGGAGATGAGAGTGCCTCTGTCTCAGTAACAGAACTGATGGCGAAGGAGGTCGACGAGGTCACCGATGTGATCAGTCACCCCTAGATCAGCAGCAGAGGCGCGTCCGCTCCCCAGCAACAAACACTCTTAACTGTTGCTGAGCCATGTCGCCAAGCCGCCTAATTGCTTGTTCCTGTCTCTCTCCCTCTTTCTCTCTCTTTATCTCTCTTTCAGCGATGCTGTAACTGGGTGTCGAGTCCTGAGCCGTTGGATACCCCAGTGGACTCATTGCTTCCTGATTGTCGTCGCCGCTCAGCAGGTATGAGTCTCAACTGTTCATGTTCCACCATCACGTCCCAGATGTTCCTTGAAACATAGAAAGCAAAGCACTGTTGATCTATTGTTTCATTTCATTCAAGAATTTACCAATAGTAAAATCATATTTTGATCATTTCCTTAGACAACTAGATTCTGCTTAAATTCGTATGTTTCTTTTATTTCCTTGTGGTCTCGGTGTACATCCAATGTGTCCATAATTCTGGATTACATTTGTAATCTGCAGCTAATGTAATCCAGGACATGTCTTGCCCGATGTTGCCCTTCTCCCTACAGTACATGGTGAGGTTAGGGCTTTCTGTTCTGATTGCCTTCATGCTCCGTGCATGGTCTGTTATACATATCAGATAAGTTAGACACAGTTTCAGATTTTAAACTGCTGGTCTTGTAATTATGGGCTACTCGTGCTGTGGATTGCTTAGGGTTAATCTTCCTGTGTCATCACTAAAGTATGTAATTTTTATTTTTTTTTCCTCGTTCATGGCCTCAGCCAAAATCATCCTACCCATGTACTAGCATTTCAGAGCACAGATGATTCTATTCCCTGAGCTCTGTGAATAAGCCTCTGGTTGTTCTGTGTAGGAATCTATCAACCCTGACAACACCAGTTAGATTAGTTTATATGGGAAGCAACAGCTCACTTAATTTAACCAATACCTCATCCACTGTTGCTTTACCAATAGCTAAACCGTGATGTTATAGGAGCCTATGTATCATTTTGAAGCTTTACTATAAACTATAACGTCTAACAGGGCGATATGAAAAATAATGGGAAGAACGATTATCACACTGCTGGCTTGATAACCCGAGGAGAGACGCTAAACTGACACACATAGAAGCCATACATGAAATCTGGGCTAACAAGGTTTAGGGTTCAGTTCAAGGATTAGGAGTGATTTTCCTGTGCATGAATTCTTCAGTGTTATCGTGCTGTCTTTATTTCCATGATTAAAAAAAAAAAAAAAAAGATCGTATTTGTTGCTTAATATCCGAGATTGTTTGAAATCCAGGCTAGACAGACTTTGGACAGGCAGAGTTGCAGTGTATGTGGGCCGTGTTGTAATGGTTCACACACACTCAGACACACTGTGTGTGGTGCTGCCTGATTGTGGTATTTTTTTTTTTTTTTTACTCGGATCGATGGGATACAGCAAGGTGGAGAAAAGCATGCCTATTGCACTTAATCATCTGTGAATCTCCTACCATCATACCATGTGCTTATGATGTGGGTATGGTGTGTCTGCATGTCTGGATGCATCCATCTGTGTCCCCTACTCTGACATCTCTGTTTCCAACACGATAAAACATGGACCGTTTCTCCTCCTTCATTTCAAACAAAACAAAACAAAAAAATCCGTTTCCAAGCATCCCATCATTCAAAAGGATTCCGCAGGAGAAGGTCAGTGTGCCTTGGAAGAAAGTCTGGCAGAATTTTATCAGTTCAAGCTGGGTGAAATATGTGCTGAAATGCGCTATAGCCTGGTAGCGCTGGAGAGCCTGACCTGCAGTACACGCTCAGACAGGAAGCAGCTTGCACGAACCAGCACAGAACAGCCAGGAAGCAGATCTGGCCGCTGGATGATATACAAGTGCCAGTTTAGGGCTGTTATTGTTTCGAAATGTGTGGTAACTGGTAATTGGGTTCAATGGATCGAATCACTGAGCTGTCCTCTCTCCTTTTCCCAGACACTTCTGTTTCTTTTCACAACTCTGCACAATAAAAAGTCACACTCCTCACACATCTGCCTCCACCACACTTATTACTCATTGCTGGACTCGATTATTAATTACAAAGGGAAGAGCGCCCTGAATGTAAACAGTGATTAATTGTTAACAAAAGTAAGTTAACGTGTACCTGAACTGTAATTATCTGTCCTACACACTACAAGGTTCTGAACACAGACAAGTAATTAACTCTAATTGCATTTACAATAAAGAAGAACAGAGGGGAGTAGTGAACTTAAACAAGAGCCTCCTTTGATCTAGAGCAAGATTTTTGTCCGCTGATTTATTCAGTTTTTAAAAAGACTTTTTTTTTTTTTCCCCCCGCTTACTGTTTTCAACCTGAATCTTGCTCTGTTATTCGCTAATGAACAAAACCCCTTTAAAAATATAATTGTAATATCATTTTACTCAAAAAAAAAACAAAAAGTATGGAACAATGAAATAGTATTTGGTGGCTGAGCGCGTCTCGTCTCGCTGTAACGTGAATGCGCCTAATAAAGACATGTTTGATGAAAACACTCACATACAATGGCCCTGGGACCACTTGTGTAACTTCACTGGTCCATGTCAGTGACGGCATAGAGCTCCACTGGGCCATGTTTTCTGCACAATGGAAAGTCATTGGTCCATGCATTGCTGACTCAATAGAGTTCCATTACCATTTTTTTTTACCCTCTCACTCGTTCCACGTGCTATCGATGGCCCAGTTGTACCGACTCTATTAAAGTCGGCTGAGAGAGAGAGACTGTCATACCTTCACTCATCCGTCCACGCCCTGCATTCAGGTGCACCTGGCGCTTGTTGGTGCCCTTGGTCACATTTCCCGAGGAAACGCAGACCCACTCAATTTCATGACCTCTCTTATTTTTCCAGCCTGTTTTCAGCTCTTGCAATCACCAGCTTATCCGTAAGATCAAAGGAAATATCACTCTTTTCCAACTGGATGTGCCACCCGTGTTACGAAGGGAAAGTTCAGCAGGACACTGCGGGAAGGTTATCACCATTCGTTTCCATGATGAGCTCGCTCGTGAAGACATGCCTTGTGACCAGCCTGGAACAATGTGTTTGCTGTCAACCAGGATCGAGCATAAAATCAGTCATCAAAAGGCTGATGAAGCACAGGTGTATCTGCACTTTTCGCTTAATGTGGATGCGACTTGGAAGCATTTTGTACTCTGTGAATCTAGGTCAGCAGATTTTTATCCCTTCATCTGTTCAGACCACAAACAAATGAAGCCAACAAATCAAACTGATTGTAGATTCAAGCTATGTACACAGTTGGTGGATTTTTTTCTCTCTCTCTCTCTCTTCTTCTTCTTCCCCTTTTATTTCAGCAGCTTGGATAATCAGGGTATGTTTTGTTTTTTGAAACTTGTATCCTGCAGTGCAGTTAAAGGAGTTTGTGAATTAAGTTTAGTTGGGCAGTGACAAAGTGGGAGTCAATTTTAGTTCGTTTCTAATTGAAAAACACAAAGAAAGAAATCAAGGATGTTCAATAATCACTTTTTCCTGGTCATGGTAGCGGTGAGTGCGGAGTTCATCCTGGGAAACTGTGCACCAGGAATACACCCTGGATGAGAACGTCAGTCTATTGCACGTTATCATGCACACACATGATCACTGGCCAGTCCACTTACCAGCATGTTTTTGGGCAGTGGGAATACACTGGAAAACCAAGAGGAAACCCACACAGACACAGAGAGAATATGTGAAACTCCACACAGACAATAACTCGAGGTCAGGATTGCTGGAAGGATGAAGCAGCAATGCTGCCTGGAAATATGTCCAATCAAATTTTTATATGGTGTCCAAGTAGATACAGCCAAGCTAGCTCATCCCATTGATTAGGACTTTAGGAGTTGAACAGAATTAACCGACATTATTAAGAAGTGACTGTGGAGTCATGTTTTGATTTCCAGTGAGCGGGACCATTTAATCAGTAAATACACCCTTATTAAGCCCAGGATGAAACACCGAGAGCGAGTCCGAGTACTAACGTAAATAGAAATTAAATCTGTCAAAGTGCTACGATGGCGAAGGGAGAACAGCTGGATCTTGTGCCAGTGGAGAATAAATAGAGATAATTATGAATGGCCAATAGAGCACCACTGTTAGTATTGCTTCATCGGTGATTTACTCTGCTGTTTTAACATTCCTAGGTTCTCTTAGTGCGCAGCCATTAATTATGTCCTGATTTAGCGATAAGATTTAGCCATGTATCTGGCTGTATGTGATGTGAATGAGCCTACTGGGATTAGGAATTGCCCTATTGAGTTGTTTTTGTCAGCAGCTGGTTGTGTGCAGTCAGTGTCGTCTTTTAATTTGAAGGCGTTCTAAAATATCAGGGACACATCGGTCTGTGATGTATTCGTTTTCAAATTGTTTTGTTAGCAGCATTGAGTGTGTTGGAGGCCTGGACGTGAAATGCACAGTTCATCAGGTGTTCTGCTTAAAGGTTTATTAAACGATCGATTAAAAATGACGAATGTGGTTAAGTACGTCGTGTTGGATGACAGATGAGATTAGAATCAGTAAACAGCCAGTGTACGTCAATCTGCCAGTCGTCGTTTTCCGAATGCTTCACGTTCATTTGTAGTGCAGCACTGGTTGGCTAAGGAGAAGCTGAAAGTTCCTCAGACTCCCTGCTGTGATGTTACCTTTCTTCTCTCTCTGTTTTACGAGCACACTCACAGGGGAAGGCCTAGTTGTCATAAATATACATATTGACATTGTATCACAGTGCAACTTCCTTGTTATTTTTATTCCCCAATTTCATGCCCTTTATACGAGTCCCATGTGTGGCTTTGAATGAAAGTTTGATGGAGTTTTCGTGCACCCTGTAATTTTGTTCTGACTTCCTCCCATCCTAAGGATCAAAAGACACATCCTTCCTTTTCTATTCTTCTTGCACACAAAAAAAAAAGAAAAGAAAAATGACATGGGGCCTAAACATTTTTGAACCAGCTCCTGCTCAGGATGAGTGGCAGCCCCTGGCCCACTTGGCACTCAGTTTTATGTAACGAAGCCCTCGGTTAAGCTCGGGAAAAGCTCAGCGCGTGAACGCTGTGCTGTATAAGGAGTTTTGTGTCATTTCTCTTACTCTTTTCATTTTATACTCCCTTTCTGCCTGCTTCTCCCTTTTTTCTCTTGAGCTCTCTCAGGCTTGCTCCCGCTCTCTCTCGCGCTCTTGTTTTTCTTGCTCTGATTTTTTATCACACTTTTAAAAGGGTCAATCTGGAGATACGGGGAGAAAAATAATTCAGAGACTCAGCGATTATTGGCGAATTCACACTGATATTTGGGTAACACGTTTTGTTTTGTCCCCCCCTCCAACACACTTTTAAGGGTTTTCTTTTCTTCGTGTTGTTTTGTCTGCTGTTTGTAGGGCAGATGTCGCTCCCTTTTGAAGTCTCTATTTTGTTTTCTACGCAGCAGGATGCAAAACAATCTTTTCTGCCATTTGCTGTGAACTTGAGGATGGTCAGTAAAAGATGCGACCTTCTCTGTGGTATGTTATTGAAAAACATTGGCAGTTAATACGGATGGTACTTACCCCAACATCTATTGCTGTTTGTTGCTGATCCAGGTCAGCATGCAAGTCATCTTTGATCTTTTCCTCCTGTTTCTCCTCCGGAGACGGTATTTAGACTTCCCTGTATCTAAGACACATGTCCGTCGTTTCAAGGCTGGTCACTTTGATCATTCAATCACATTTGATTACATACGGCCCTGTAGCGTCTCTTCTCCCCCTGTGTGGTTCATGTCCCTTGTCGTTTCCTGGCCTTGGTAAAGACTAGATCACAGGCTACTCGCATTGACCACTGCCTCCCCCCCACCATACATCAATGTCTGTGATTCCCCTTGGCTATCTGCATTGGTTCATTAGAGTTGGGCATCAGCACTGTTATTTCCATTCAAAAGATGGAACAAGTAAGAGGGATCAACTATAAGGCATGAATGAAGTATTTGTTCCTCTTTTTAGTGGGGGGGGGGCGG
>JAOUWY010000046.1:13499314-13517072 GCA_025728095.1 Prietella phreatophila | reverse complement strand
TTTTACATCCTTTGATCAATATGATATGCTGTGGGGTGAAAGTTTGCTCCCCTTTAAGCGCTCTCTCCCTCCTGACAGGTGAAAACATATCGATCATTTTATTCTATTTGCTGCTCCCCTCACCGGCTCTCACCTCTGCAGTCAATAGCGCAGGATTGAGAGAGTCTCCTGACCCTCACCTCTCCCGCGCACACACACGGTCCCATCACACCCTATCCTTGTAATCTTGTCCCGGCCGAGCTCTAGATCGGCGATTTAATTTTGATTAATTGTACCTGGCTACAGGGTCACGGTGAGTTGTTACATTTGTGTGTCCTACACGGTTGTGGGAATGTATTTAGGCGGGTGCGTGTGTCAGATGTCAGCTGACCTTGTCAGGCACGGGTCTCCGGAATCAAATAAAGATGGGATTCGTGTGTGTTTTTTGTCCTCACAGCAAGGGCAGATTGAAATACGCCTCTTTTTGAGGTCGGTATAGTTGTGGAACTGAAGACAGAAGAGCTACTGCACGGAATTCGCCTCACTCAGGTTCACTTCTGTGTTGCGTCTGAGGTGAACCTACATCTCAGTTCATCTTCACTCTCATCTGCAGGGAGAGTGAGTGAGAATTATTCTGTCTCTGACTCACACGGCATGAAAAATGCATAACTCTGGGGGTAAGGAAGCCTATCATGAGGTGAACTCTTCCTACTTTTTTTTTTTTTTTCTCCGGTAAACTTTGCATTAGAAATCCACTCTTTTTAGAGGCCTGTATTTGGTGTTTGTTTGTGGAGCTAATGTTTGGGGAGGCTGTTTGCGCTCAACTTTCAGCCCCTGTTAATTATGTTCGACAAAATGACTATCAATGGGCACTGAGCACCTGGTTGCGTCAGTTTGTATTTTTATAAAGCCTTATGCATCACTCCATTTAGTTTGTTGCTGTTTAGATTTGGTCTGCAATGTCTTTATTTTTATTATTATTATTATTATTATTATCATTATTATTATTGCACCCTCTTTACACATGGATGTTTTTGTGTGAATTCAATCTGGAAATGAACAAGTGTGAAATAAATGGTAAATGGCGCACTTATATCGCGCTTTTATCCAAAGCGCTTTACACTGTGTCTCATTCACCCATTCATACACACACACCAATGGTAGCAGAGCTGCCATGCATGGCGCTAACTTGCCATCGGGAGCAACTTGGGGTTCAGTGTCTTGCCCAAAGACACTTTGGCATGTGGAGTCACCCGGGCCGGGAATCGAACCGCTAACCCTACTCTACCAACTGCGCCACAGCCGCCCTGAACAGGGGTCAGAGTCGAAATCGGCATAACGGGACCTAGTTACAGATCAGGAACAGCTTCTTTGAACAGAAGCAGAACCTTTAGCAGAATATAATGAATCTTATGCAACCGGCAGCTTTTGACGCAGGTGCCATCAGGAAGATAACCTCAAGTGAGTAAAGAAGGAGAAATGTGTGGAAAATGTAAGTGATTCTGGAATAACAGAGCCGTTAGCCATTTGTGGCTTCATTTAAAAAAAAAAAAGAGTGAATTAACTCCGAGAATGCAGCGTAAGCAAAAATGTGTGTTCCCAAATATTTGTTTGTATGCTGCAACATAGATTTAAAGGTTGCAAGTATAAATGACACAAAACCTGGGCATTACTGGTGAAGACACTAACACACACACATGCACACACACACACACACACACACACACACCCGGATGTGTTCTAAAACAGCTTGCAAGAGCTTTTGGGCCACTAGTTATCTCTCACCTTGTCATTTCAAGCCATCTTTCCTATTTGTTTTTAGTCTTTCTTTCTCCCTCCATATCTCCTGTCATCTGCACTCTTGGGACAATCCAAGGCCACATCTTGAACTGCAGAAGACTTTCTTTCCCAGGTGCAAGCTTCTCCTTTGAAGAAACTTTGTCTCCCCACTGTTGCCTCTTTCCTTCATTCTACCTCCTGACAAATTGCAGTCTCATCCTCACGCCACACCGCTATCATAGCACAGCTGGACCTTTTCAGGGTCAAACGTGGGTCAGAAGCAGAATAACACCAAGTACATAAAAGTTTGCTTGTGTCCCTATCCCATTAAGATATATATATATATATATATATATATTTTTTTTTTTTTTTTTATGTTGGAGCTCAGGTTACTTTCTGTCATGTTACTTTGTGTGTATTAGGGTCAATCAGAGAAGACGAACGATTCAAGTCAGCATGATTTAAATCCTTATTCGTTATAACAAAACTTTATCCGTGTCCACATCTGACTCGCCCAACCGTTTCTTAGAATCCGTGGGCTCGGGGAATCCCGTAGCTTAGCCCCAGTGTCCTCCTTCCGCTGTCTGTGCTGAAACAAACAGGGGAAATCCAACTCAAACAACCTCCCAGTGGTCATACGGCCCCCCGGCTGGCTCCTGGCCTGGGCCCCTGACGCAGGGGCCATGCAGAAAGGACAGTGTCCGGAAGTTCCTGTCAGTTAGTGTCCTCACCATCACCGCCGCATGACCTTCAACCGACTGCAGCACTTCCTTTGGCCTCTTAGATGAGTAAACAACAATGTCCCTTTCATTTGAAGTCCAGCCACAGAGCCAAATGTAATAACATCATTCATGGTTTGATGTGATGGTTGAAAAAAAAAAACCCCACTAAAAACAGACCACAGGTTTTCAGTACAAGTTCAAATCCTGAGACTGGGATAGTCGTTGCAGTTTGTTGTTTTTTTCCTTTCTTTCTTTCTTCAACAATTTCTGTGCTGATTTGGAGGTTTTGCTCATCGTCTAGTTGAAAGCGCTTGTATTGTCAAGTCTGAACCCCCATGCATAGCATGTTTCGAGCTGAAATATCCTGGTACTTAGCAGAATTCATGACACTGTTAATCTTCGAGCCCCTGTCCACCAGGCATTAAAAAATCTTCCTGAAATATCAGTGATCCACATCCATATTTCTATACGAGGTGCTTTCCCTGTGTGCCAAACAGGTGTACATGACCGTCTTGAACACACGATGCCAGTCGTAGTTTTAACACCCGAAGTTCCTGTGCTGCATTTTCTGAGATGTTAAACCCTCAGTAAAGGTTTCTTTCTTTTGCTTGCCAACAGCTTGCTATAGCAGAAACTTGACAACCACAAGAATCACCTAAACTGTGCTATTCTAAAACTGTGATTGCAAGGGATTTTACATGTGCGCAGCCTCATCTTTATACCGCAGGGAAATCAGACATGGTTAAAGGCAACAGAGTTTCTGGGAATGGAGAGCAAATGAGAAAGTTTTTCAAGAATACCATTTGCTAGTGTTGCACTCTTAAGGAAAATAAAGAATTTTAAAAACATTTTTGATAGGTCAAATCTAGTTTTTCTTATCAACTTAGAATCATTATGTACAGTATTTCTGGAGATGCAAAAAAACAACAACTGTCCAGTAACAAACCAACGTTTTATATGATTTTGACTGTATTATATGATCAGTAAAAACCATCAACATGCATGCCAGGTCTACGCCACACTTTGGCTTTCCCTCCAGGCGCACACACTTGCACACACTCTATAAGGGGTTGTTCCTTGCTCGTGCTGAGTGTATGTGAACCCCATTAGCACATTGCCAGATAGCAGCCAAGGCCCTCTTATCTCCATCCACCCATTAATTACACTTTGTTCCCCTAAGTGATCTATTTATGCTCCGCCCGCCCCTGCTGCCCACTCTAGACCTATCTCTCCACCTCCCCTTCAAGATAACAGTGCTAATGCGGGGCTAGCAAGGTCAGAACGGCCCGTATGAAGTGTGGTCCTGTGCATTAGCCGCTGCTACTAAACTCCATTCTGTCTGCCATCCACCATACCTGGGGCCACTCGTGAAATGACCCTAATTGTAGATGGCATCACAGCTAGATTAAAAAACTCTCACACTCTGGAGTGGATAGGGCATTTTCACCTGAGAACCATGAAGGGCTCTTTGGTTGTGAGCAGTCTTGAGGGTGGGAACACACGCATGACTGTTATTCGATGTGGTAGCTGTTAGAGTGTTGGTCAGTGATTGGTTATATAGATTGTATCTTGATGAGGGTTTAAACTTGTAGTCAAATCTATTGCTGGTTAAGTGTATTGAATTCCAATCACTCTATTGCACGTAATATACAAATCATCTCATTACACTTGACAGCCAAATTGTTCTTTTTTGTGTGTGTGTTTGTTTGTTTTTGTTTTTTAATTAAAAGATGTTTGCAGAATCAGACATTGTGATTCTGCATGCCTTTTTAAAAAAGCACTATATTCACAGTCATGGACTGTGTAGAACCCTGGTGAGTTTGGGCGGGAAGGAGGACTCGTGAGAGAGGGGGCTTCTTACAAAGCTTCATGCTTATTTTATTTATTTATTTTTCTGTGAGTGCTTTTCAGCATTTTCTCACGCACACACGCACGGTGTGTGTTCAGCTCAGCTCCCTCTCCCCGGTTCACAGCATTCCGTAAAAGACAAACAAGCCAGACATGATTAAATTTGCCACGATCACACACAGGAGAGAATCATCATGCATTACCTGTCGGTTCATCCCTCCTCCTCTCCATTCACAGCTGACTCTAGACCACGCCCACGTTGCCCCATGCCTTCTGATGTATTTTTAAGGGATTTGGCTGGTGTTCAGTAAAACAGAATGTACTATGTGGATTTATGATCTTTTTCTAATATATTTCCACGTAAATAATTTCTAAACAGATATTACCCAGACCCTGTCCAGGGTGTACCCCGTCTTGTGCCTGATGCTCTCTGGGATTGGCTCCAGGTTCCCCCGCGACCCTGAAGAATCCCTGTTCAGTGTGTTTGGATTGTTTGTTTGGTTACGCACGTTAAATCAGTTCTAGACAGTGCATTCAGTTTATTGTATAATCTTTGTATTGTGGATGCTTTCACATAGATGTCCCAAAAAAACAGTTTATGCTCCATGTGTCACCTTTCCATTAGTGGATAACGTCACATGAGTCCTCCTGCTGAAATAAAGACTACGATGCTCACACTGAACACCCTTTCAACACATTTAATGCTGTTTTGACTTTAAAGCGTGGACGGGTATTTATTTATAATCCCACTATCAAGTGTCACCAGAAGAGGATGGCTTTCCTTTCAAGTCTGCGTCCTGTCAAGTTTTCTCCCTCAGTTCTTCTCAGCGAGTTTTTCCTTGACACGGTCAGCATTGGCATACTCATTTGGGAACTAAATATAAATCTATATACGGGTTTATTTTGTGAGAATATCTAATGTTAAAAGTGGCGTACAGATAAAACTGTATTGATTTTATTTGTTTATCCAGTATATACACACCACCACCCTCGCCTCTGTGATATCTCAGACCTGCATAGAACCTGTGAATTGGTTCGTCATCGTGACCGTTTTTGTCTCCGCTCAAGGTTGATTCTTCTCGCTGGAGTTTACACACCATCAGTATGGATGACACACGTGCGGTGATTCAGCCCGGAGAGCTTGCTTCTGTTCTTGACTCCTGCTACTCCTAATGTAAACACTCTCAGCCTTCTGCCCTTATTTATGTATTGCCCATCTATGGATTCGTCTTTTCACTCCGCGCTCCGTTACTCGTCCAACATTCTGTCTCACCAAGGACTCTTGATTTTATGAGGCTCATGGAGCACTGGAGTAGCCAAGCTGTGAGGAATTTCTAAGAAAATGCCTTGAATCGGGGCAATTCTTTTGAAGTGCCATGTGTTTGTTCACTTGCTGTTGTGGAGGTGTTAAACGCGGACGGTTCCGTATTAATTAAGCGCTATACTTTAGGACGTCTCTCCCAGCGGAGGCTATTAGAGCGTTTCTGGATACACTTGCCGAGATTTAGTCTCTAACCTTATCTGACATCCATTCAGAGTTAACACGCCGTGCGTTAGAGGTCAGTCGCATGCTGAAAGGGCTGGTGGCCAAAACGGCGAGAGAAGGAAGTGTGTGTGATGTGTATTCCATGAGTTTTTGTGCTCGTGCATCTGTTTATCTGTAGGCTTATCTGAAGAAGCCAGACAATGCCTGTTTCCTTCTATAACCTTCAATGTACGCAATACTGCTCATTATCTTCTGCTGAATGCCCAGAAAATTGTTGCCATGCCATTCAAAGAGTAGTATGTATAGCCTGTTCTGCAACAGCTCTATAAACACAATGCATGATAAGCACAATATAAACAAGTGATAAATATGATTGATTCGTGGGTAAACACAGTAAAATCATGAACTACTACTTTTTTCTTTCTAAGTTTGTGGTGGCGTTTTGTGCTTTTGTCTGTGGTGACAACTTCTTCAAAGAAAGTCTGACATATTTTATCTGTGCACGTGCAATTTGTTTTTCGGTTGATCTGCTACATGTCATTCCTTGTTCTTGACTCATTCTATTATGCAGGGCTAAGCTTGTGTGAATTAGCTCGTGCTCAGGCCTATTTCTGAATCACGTTGTACACAGAGACTGACGCTAAGCCTTAATTCATTCGTTACGATGTGATTTTATTTTTTTTTCCCTCACCTCATTCAAAGATTCATCCTTTGCTGTTTACCTGATAGCTTCAGGGAGCAACAGTTATATTATAAAAAGCTGCTAGCGCTAGACAAGCAGCTGGGCTTTTTAATTGATGCCGGGTTTCTCCGTGTGTGTGTATATGTGTGTGTGTGTATATGTGTGTGTGTGTGTACAGTCTCAGGCACTAAAGCAATCTCCGTGCCTTGTGTCTCACCCGAATCTCATCGGACTAGCTGCCTAAACATCAGTCACTCTATGAAAAAGCTAGTTCTAGCATTGGGTCTGCCTCATCTATTTCATAAATATGCTAGCACAATGATGATTAGCCACAGGAGCTTAGGAGCTGTTTGCTCTCTGGGCCTCCCCGTCACTTTCATTTGCTTTTCTTCCCGCTTCTCCTAGAGTTATCTATGAGATATGCAGTCATTTGAACAAGGCTAACTTAATCATGCTAACGTGGGCTGAGGCTGTTTGACTTGCCAACAAATTAGCGCTCAAATTAGCCTTGAAATGTTCTGTAATTCTGCAGAATTGTGAGGGATGCAGTTCTCCACCCCCTACTGTGTGTTCATGTGGCTGTGTGATACATGCTATGTAACTGAGGTAGTGAAGAAAAGAATCTATACAGAGCACTTTAACACTGATATCTATTTAAATGACCTTTGCCTGTTTATAGGGTAGATGTTATTTGGCCCATCCTTTACTTCCTGATTCAGATACTAAGGTACCACAGCAGTGTATCCCCTTCTCATCTTGTAACTAAACCCATTGGCACTAAGAGGGCTGTGTGACTTGTTCAAATGGCATAAGGTGTGATTTTCCCTGGAGCATTTCAGGGTCTCAAATTCTCATATTGGACAAAATGTTCCGTCTCTCATTTTCTGGTTATATTATATATTACATTATAAAGTCTCTCTTCCAGCCCTATACTTACAATCAACTTAAGCCACTTACAAATAGCCAAACTGCAGTTAGCACTGAAGGGACACCTCAGGGACACACACTGCTGTAACCTTATGGACACACATTGTTGGAACCTGTTGGAACCTCATGGACACTCTGTTGGAACCTCATGGAAACACTCTGTTGGAACCTCATGGAAACACTCTGTTGGAACCTCATGGAAACACTGTTGGAACCTCATGGAAACACTCTGTTGGAACCTTGGGGACACTCTGTTGGAACCTCGTGGACACACTCTGTTGGAACCTCGTGGACACTCTGTTGGAACCTCATGGACACACTCTGTTGGAACCTCGTGGACACACTCTGTTGGAACCTCGTGGACACACTCTGTTGGAACCTCGTGGACACACTCTGTTGGAACCTCGTGGACACACTCTGTTGGAACCTTAAAAACACTCTGTTGGAACCTCATGGACACACACTGTTGGAACCTCATGGACACACACTGTTGGAACCTCATGGAAACACTCTGTTGGAACCTCATGGAAACACTCTGTTGGAACCTTAGGGACACTCTGTTGGAACCTCGTGGACACACACTGTTGGAACTTGATGGACACGCACTGTTGGAACCTTATGGACACTCATTTGGAACCTTATTGACGCTCTGTTGGAACCTCATGGACACACACTGTTGGAACCTCATGGGCAAACATTGCTGTAACCTTATGGACAAACAATGTTGTGCTCTTAGGGACACACATGGTTTGAACCTCAGGGATATGACTACTGAAAGCTCAAGGACTTAATACTGGAAATTCAAGGTCACACTGTGGAGCCCTTAGGAACCCACACTGCTTGAAACTCAGCGGTACACACTGTGGGAACCTCTGGGACACACTTTTAGAACCTCAGGAACACACACTGTTGGAAACTCAAGAACCCACAGTACTGGAATTTCAGGGCACATTGTTTGAACCTCAGGGACATGCTGCATGAATGTCAGGGACACGCACTGCTGGGAACTCAGGCACACACACTGCAGTAACCTCATGGACAGACTGAAATCACAAGGTCACACTGATCGACACCTTAGGACAAATACAGTTGGAATTTTAGGGACACACACTGCTAGAACTTCATGGACAAAGTGTTGGAACTTCAGGAAAACACACTGCTGAAACCTCAGGGTCATCTTGTTTGGACCCTGAGGGGACACATACTGCTGGACTCTCAGGGACACACACAGGTTACAATGTTTGGTGCTCAAGGACACACTGCTAGCACCTCAGGGACACACTGCTGGAACCTCAAAGGCACACTGCATGACCCTCAGGGATTCATGCTGCTGGACTGTACTCTATTCTGTTACAAACTCCACAATGTGAAGGGCAAACTGTATATATTTTTTAAAATATATTAATTTAATTGCACAGAATACAAACGTGACAGGCTTTTGTCACAACAGTAATAATTGTAATAAGTGCTCCTGGTATTGGCGATGAAGTGAGAAGCAGCATAGTGGGAGGACCTAGTATGTGAGGTTTTTTTTTCTTGTTTGGCTGGGGGGGTGGGGGGTTGGAGGGTGTTAACAGGATAAATATATTTGATTAATCATCTTATGATTTGTAGCTTTATATTCTTCATTACCAAGTAGCGTGTTAGTGCAATGTGTGATAACATTGGCACCTGTTCTCACCTCATTAGTCCTCAGGACAAATGCACTCGGATCGCCCTTTCCCTGTCCAAGGCATGCAATGGAGAAAACCTCAAACTGCCAGGGCATCACAGAGCACTGGTGTCAGAAACTCGGACAAGGACAACTGATAGCAACTATGCTGTGGTGTCTTTCTCCTTATGTTCCTTTATGGACCATGTGACCTGGACCTGCTCAATCCAGCTCAGCTCCTTATGGAGTAATGTCCCGACACTGTTCGCCTTTCATAGCTCATGATGTTGCTTTAATGCGATTCATCATAATTATAATGTTGTAGGCCAGACTTTATTTGAGTTAATGTGAGTACAAATAATTATTTATGGTGCTAGATTTCCTTACTTATACCTTGCTTATAACGTTTCAAAATAAAAAAAATAATATAAGCATATATTTACATCCTTTTTTTTTTTTTTTTTTACTTTTGGTTGTTTCCATAATTATTCAAATCAGAGATACCATTATTTTGTAACAACAGTGTAATTATGGCACATCAAAATGCCCCCTAATGAGAGCCAACAGTTTTGAAAATTAAATGAAGTATACCAGTCGTGTTTAATCAATTAAGAGACAGGTTTGAATGGCATGCTACAGATGGAGGCTAATTACAGTCAGCACATTTCGATTTTATTTATTTTTTGTCTGGCTTGGAGTCGTACATGTGGGAGAGCTGTTACTGTTGATTTGCCTCATACACAGCTAATACTTTATCTTCAGTCAGGATTATCATTTCTTTAATAGTGATATTTGGTAGTGGAAACCTCTGAGACACACTCCTTAAACCTCAGAGACACACATTGTTGGAACCTTAGAGACACACAAACTCCTTGGACCTCAGAGATACACACTACTTGAACCTCACGGACACACACTCTTGGAAACTCAGTGATACACTGCTGGAACCTCAGGGACACGCACTGCTGTAACCTCAGGGACACACACTGCTGGAACCTCGGGGACACGCACTTCTGGAACCTCGGGGACATGCATTACTGTAACCTCAGGGACACACAATGCTGGAACCTCGGGGACACGCACTGCTGGAACCTCCGGGACACGCGGGGACACGCACTGCTGGAACCTCGGGGACACGCACTGCTGGAACCTCGGGGACACGCACTGCTGGAACCTCGGGGACACGCACTTCTGGAACCTCGGGGACACGCACTGCTGGAACCTCGGGGACACGCACTGCTGGAACCTCGGGGACACGCACTGCTTGAACCTCGGGGACACGCACTGCTGGAACCTCGGGGACACGCACTGCTGGGACCTCGGGGACACGCACTACTGGGACCTCGGGGACACGCACTGCTGGAACCTCAGGGACACGCACTGCTGGAACCTCAGGGACACATTGTTGGACCCTCAGACCCACACACAC
This sequence comes from Prietella phreatophila, assembly GCA_025728095.1. NCBI lineage: Eukaryota > Metazoa > Chordata > Actinopteri > Siluriformes > Ictaluridae > Prietella > Prietella phreatophila. Next base: position 13,506,569 of record JAOUWY010000046.1, on the reverse strand, counting down.
ACCCCCACACAGCTGGACTGTACTTAATTACTATTCTGTTAGAAACTCCACAATATAAAGTGAAGTGCACCATGGTCTCTCTGTAAAATGTTTGAAACTCATTCATCTTTCTAATTTATGGTTGTGTAATGAGTTCTGTTTGCTCCTAGAACAATAATAATTAAAGTAATTAAAAGAGGCAAAGTGTGTGTGTGTGTGTGTGTGTGTGTGTGTGTGTGTGTGGGGATCACCACACATCGTCCCTCTCATGGACAAGTGTTGTATGTGTGTTGTAGATGCTTGTGTTTGAGGATTTCCTGCCTCGTGTCTGCGACTGTGGATGTTTTTTCATACATTAATTTAATTGCACAGAATACAAACTAGGCTTTTGTCACAACAGTAATAATTGTAATAAGTGCTCCTGGCATTGGCGATGAAGAGAGGAGCAGCATAGGAGGGGTTTTTTTGTGTGTGTGTGTTTTATGGAACAAATATATATTTGATTTGTCGTCTTATGATTCATAACGTAATGTTCTTCGTTTCCATTGGCACCTGTTCTCACCTCATTAGCCCTCAGGAAAAAATGAACTCGGATCCCCCTTTCCATGTCCAAGGCATGCAATGGAGAAAACCTCAAATTGCCAGGGCATCACAGAGCACTGGTGTCGGAAACCCAACTCGGACACTAACAGGGACACTGACAGCAACTATGCTGTGGTGTCTTTCTTCTAATGTCCCCTTATGGATTGTGTTACTGGATTAATGGAGTAAAGTTCCTTATGGAGTATTGTCTAGACACTGTTCGCTTTTCATAGCTCGTCTCCAAGTGTTGTAGACTTTTCATTTAATGTGAGGACAAATAAGCATTTATGGTTCAAGATTTCTATGCATTAGTTAGTTGTAGTGTTAAAAGAATGAAGCAAGACATCATAAAACACTCAGGACGCAATGCAGTCTTTGTTTCATTTTTATTCAGTTATGACGATGTTATGTAATTTATTGGAATCAAAATGCCACCGCAACAACGGTGTAATCACGGCATGTCAGAATGCCTCCAAATGAGCACCAACAGTTTTGAGAATGAAATGAAAGTCATGTTTAAACTATTATGATGCAGGTTTGAGTGGCGTCCCACAGATGGAGATTAATTACAGTCAGCACATATTTATATTTTCTGTCTGCCTTGGAGTCGTCAGCTGATAGACCTTCAGTCTAGATTGTCATTTGTTTGTGTGATATATTTGGTAGTGTAATTATCGCGATAACATAAATAACCAAATAGAAATAGTAATGAAAATGGTTTCATTTGAAGTATTCGATGCCATGGGATGCCATATTTTATTCAGTTATTAATGAACAAGCTTTCAGTGTAAAATAATAAAAACAATAACGATGAAAAAGTTTAGTTGAATGTAACGTACAAGTGCTTCATTTCCCAAAAATTAATCTCCTGTGTAAGTGCAGCTTACTTTATTAAATAAACAGAGAATAGCCTAAGTCCAATCATATAAAATGTTTTGACATCGTTTTCCTGGATTACTGATAGGCTCGATGAGCTTTACTGATTTATATCCTTATAATCCTTCTCTGTTACTTCATAATAATTTTTTAAAAATTTGATTTATACTTATGAGCATGAAATTTATCATGTATATCCTCCAAGGGCTGACAGCTTATGAAAAAAACCCTCCTGAAAAACAGATTTCCTGGACAATTACAGAGAGACGTCAGTCTTAGCATAGAAGCATGATAATCCATGGCTGCATCTTTTAATAGCATAGAATTAATTTAATTTGTCTCTTGACTGCACCTGGTTGTCTTTGTCCTTGCCTTTTCAGTGCCTAAATGAGCAAGTGTAATCCACACATACACTACTTACATTTGATACAACTTTAGAGATCATTTAGAGATAGCACGGTGGTGTAATAAAAGCCTATTAGCGAAGCGTGCTGTTAAGCCGGTGTATGAGGTGATGTCACCGGTGAGGGCGGAGCACCCACAGGGTCGCTGAAGGGACCTGGGTCATTTGCATATCTGCTTGGAGACACACTGTTACTGACCCCATAGCCAGGATTAGTGTGAGAGGCTTTCACTGCTCACGAGTTCATCGCCGGTTCAGGGTAACAGAAAGCAAGCTCTCGCCATTGATAACTCCTGAAGGGGAGAGAGGGTGAGAGAAAGAGAAGTAAGGGCTGGTTGGAGAGGAAGGAAGAACAATTGGAGGCTGTGTGCTTTAAATTGGGTATAAATTATTAGTAAGAGCAGTGGAGGCGATATCTTCTTCTTCTCCAGTGGTGTGTTGTGCCAGGACCTACACAGGTAAAGAGATTGTTTGGGCAGGAGTTATTGACTCGCTGATTGCCAGTTTCGTAAACTTGACCTGAGGCACTGATCACTCGCCAAGCTAGGGGGAAAAAAACGATACACACGCACACACCTTTCCCATCTTGCCACGGCTATCTTCATCAATACTGGCCAGACAAAGGTCAATCTAATAAACATGGAGGTCAGTATCGTGGCCATTTGAGAACTCTTTTGGCATGGGCCTTAGAGGTGCTTTTTAATTGTATCCCTGCGGGCAGGTAATGCAGAGGAAAGAATAACAACCGGACGAGAACGATATATCTAGCCTGTCCTCACTATAATACACAGAGACCTCTTGCCGAGAAAGGTGCTCTTGCTGTGTGAAAAATCTTTGGAATTGGACTAAGTGTAATCAATGACATGATGTGAATAGGAATTATTGAAATACATTTTTACAGCAAACACACTGACAGATAGGTTGCTTGTTTTCAGATGGAAAATGTCCTTCGTAGTGGTTCTCACAGTGAAGAGGTACCGTAAGGACTTGAGGTATACATGTCACTCCTCCAGAGCCTCATGACCTGAACATGGGAATTCTTTAACCTGCCGCGAAAGGCAGAAACTGAACCTTCCTGTGGATGAGTTGATAGCTGTGCTTTAGCCACTGGAGAGAACACTCAATCCTCCTCCTCTGATGGTCACTGCTTCCATTGTTCACCAATACGCATACATCTTAATAAGTGGAAAAGCCAGAAAGCGGATATATAGAACACGATACAGCACCGGCTCTTGTGTAGGACTTCCAGTAGTTGGAGCAAAAATCTGCTAAAGTCTCTAAATTTTGGGGCGGCTGTGGCTCAGGTGGTAGAGCGGGTTGTACACTAATCGTAAGTTTGGCGGTTCGAGTCCCGACCCACGTGACTCCACATGCCGAAGTGTCTTTCGGTAGCATCTCTGCTACCATTGCTGTGTGTGAATGGGTGAATGAGACATGGTGTAAAGCGCTTTGGATAAAAGCGCTATATAAGTGCGCCATTTATCTAAACAAAAACCAACATGAAATCAGGTATAAAGGTGTGCAGTTCAGGTCCGAGTGTTGTGTAGAAGAGTCTGATTGTTTAATTGACTGATTGACATGCCTGTACAGAAGCTTGCCTTGAAGTCAAGCTGTAGATTAAACAAAACTTCACCTCAAAGGTTTTGTTGCTTATTCGATTCAATTCAAATCTTTATTGGCATGTACCATATACATGTACAGTATTGCCAAAGCATTAAAGAAATGTACAACTGTTCATAATAAACATATTCGTTTAGTGTTCGTATTAGCACATTTTCAGAATCTGACTAAACATGTACAGTATTCGTGTCCATATGGAAACATGGAGGTGAGAGGATAGAAACCAAGCATCAGTACAAATGTTGGCAATCTGGCTTATTTTCTCGTTGCTATAGTACCGTGCAAAATCTTAGATCAATTATCAGTTAGGTATTTTAATTACTTGTGACGCTTATTTATCTGCAGTGTACATTTTCCGTCTGTTAAATTAAAAAGCAAGCCTCTCCTCAAGGCACTCCAGCTGTATTTCTTACATTTTAGTACTACTAATAACTCATACAACTTAATAAGCCATCGATTAGCTGAATAATGGATTCAATTAGTACTAGTTAACAAATATTTTGCTGCCTTTATTTAATACTGGGATGAGGTTTGAAAACACATTTAACGATTTCAAGGTTCTATAGAGCAGTAGTCTACCAGCCTTTTATTTTATTTATTTTATTTTGTTTTTTTTGGGAAAGTATCATATGAAAAGTCAAGGTAAGGGATAATGGTGTTCTTAGCTTTTGTAACTTTTTTTTTTTTTTAATCAAATGAAATCCTGCTGAACTGACTTTTTGAATGTGTGCAATTTTTTTCACAAGATTAGATCCACCAAAGACACGATGTTCAACTGTAAACATCATTTGAATGAATTCAGAACAAAATGAAATGCCAAGGATAGAAATGTATTCAAATGGTTGATTAGCATCTGGTCAAAGTCATCTGGCTTCAAAGCTGATGTTTTGACTTGAGAAGATGTATTAACGCAGTGGTAAAAAAAAAATTTCAAGAATTTTATTTTTTTTAAAACAAGACCATAAAGTGGCAGAACGTTTCAGGTAGCAGTGGGTATAAAATGTGAGTTTTTTTGCTCCACAAATGCACGAGCATGTTACAAGAAGTTACAAGACTGCACGTCTACAGGTTTCTGTGTGGAACGTGACACCTTTGGGTTCGTTTCATCAGTGATATTAGAGGATCTGGTGAAAATCAGTGGTTTGATGACTGCATGAGCAGATTTCACCCTGCTATACCTTTACACAAATAATGATAACTCTAACGCACTGCAGTTATGATTACGTCTTGAAGCAGAAGTCACATGGGACAATTGCATTCAAAGGGATGTTAGAAGAATCCTTTAAGAACGTACAGTCTTGGCTTTTTTTTTAAACACATGTGGATGTTTTATCCAGAACATTAGCTGTAGGTGATTATATCAGAAGTGGGCTGAGACGTCTGCACAGTATTGTTTATATTATTACAGAAACAATGCGTTGTTGAGTATAATATGTATGTGCATGTGTTTACAGGCACTGAGAGGCACGAGCTGACCTCATGGAATAGCTTCAAGTCCATCTTCCGATTCTTCAACGAACATCTGCAGGCACAAATGGAGGAGGACGGGGACGAGGGCAACGTGGAGGAGCGAAAGGAGGAGCATGAAGAAGAGCAGAGGGAGGAGCATGAAGAAGAGCAGAGGGAGGAGCACAAGGAAGAGCAAAGGGAGGAGCACAAAGAAGAGCAGAGGGAGGAGCAGAATGAGGAAGAGGAAGATGACTCTACCACAGTGACTACACAAAAATGTACCAAACATGAGGATTTATAGAAAACTCTGGAATAGCATCAGACCTTCTTGGTCAGGCCGCTCTCTATTGAATATTTTTGCTTTTAATGCTTTTAAAGGGTAGCACCTCCTTCTGTATTGTCTGATGCCTTAGAGGTCGGGGTCGGCGCGTCGTAATAGCATCAGAATAGTGTTTTGCATTACACAACTATCAAAGCAATATATACTGCTTGTGCCTCCCCCTGGGCTGCTCTGTGGGTTTGGTGGCCATATTAAGGCTGTCAGGTGACACTGCACAGTACATAGTGCTGCAAAGTGTCCAGACATCGCGCTAAACTCACTTAATACACGCACACGCACACACAGGTTTAACTCACAGTTCATTTAGCCCACTTTAAGACTGAACAGCTGTTTTTTCCATTCAGTTTTACCCAGTTGTACATTGATAAGGGCGCTGACATGCCGAATAAATGTTCATCCTTTACTTTCTGGGCTCATGCGTATTAGCACTAAAGGAACTTGCGCTGCGTAGAGATTCGCTTTCGAAAGTACACGCTAGACGCAGGATTTTTCCATGCCACCTGCCTCCAAAAGAAGCGAATCCTGAATGCCAGGTAATCATTTGCGTCTCACAACTCGTATATATTCCTTACACGCATCCCCACATCATCAGGATCAAACATATAGAAGGATTTCATCTCAAGTAACCTGAATCCACATATCAAGAATGATTTAAAGACATTTTGGAATATCTGACCTTTCCCATGTGCTAGCAAAAAGAGGGTTAATAATTTCTAAATCATAAAACCAGTTCTTTTAAATGTCTGCTTTTTCAATGTGACATACACCCCTGGTAAGTCTCACAACTTAACAACACACTGACATCCGCTGCTTTTGCTAAAGCACATAATGTCACTCTCTTTGCATAAACAAAAGACAAACAGAACAATGTGGTATTAGTCAAGACTTAAGCTGTCGCTTAGACATGACAGCACGTCACCCTGCTTCAGCTAAAACTTTGCCACATTTTTATTTTTGACGATGGATGATTGGAACCTTTTGAAAGCACAATTTGCATATTTTAACAAATTTGACCAAATGACCAAGTTTTAGCCGGAATAAATGAGTGAAACATTTTAAAACCTAAACTGCCTTTAGTGTTTTGTCTACATCATTATTAGGCTAGTATTACGTCGCGGTCTAAAACGAAATACTAAAGTGGTTGTGTATTACAGCTAAACTGGAAAGTAAAAGTTTTGGAATTTGAATGTTGCTGCCTTCAAATAAATGCCGCTTCGTTTTCTTTTCCTTTCCTCTGATGCATTCAACTAAGCCATCCGTTGATTATTGGCAAGTAGGGCAACCTTCAACCAAAATCAAAATATATGTTTCATATGTAAGTCATGAATCTTAGCCATTCTTATTTTTTAATCTTGTCCTTTCTCATTTTTGTGAAATCCTATTTGCTTTCAATGGACACAAGGTTTCTGACAAAATACATTCAAAAAAAAGAATAATAATAGACTTTTTATTCATCTTGTAAAAATTTCCCCCACTTTCGTCTTGTTTTTTGTTTGTTAAACAAAATCACTAAAATGAATGGAAGTACTTTTCAAATCGTTGTCCAACTTTTCTCTCTCTCTCTCTCTCTCTCTCTCTCTCTCTCGTTTGTCTCATCTCTCATAAAGACTGGGGTTACTTTTTACCTACTTATTTTCTCTTCATGTTTATCTGCCCGCAACAACTTGCCTTTGCTAAATAAACGCTTTTGAACAACACCGTGTGATACAAGCTTGCGTTTGTTGTCCTGAGTTGTTAAATGGTTTCTCCACGAGCTGTAGATCATTCTTGTTCAGCTCTTTAAAAAAAACTACCGAATCAAAACAAGTGAGAGTTTTCCCACCTACTTTTAGAAATCGAACCTTGCCAATGAAGTTTAAACTTGCCGCATGGTAACATTCCGAGCAGTGTGTGAGAGGAGTGCAGTGTGTGAGAGGAGTGCAGTGTGTGAGAGGAGTGCAGAGTGTGAAGAGTGCAGTGTGTGAGAGGAGTGCAGTGTGTGAGAGGAGTGCAGTGTGTGAGAGGAG
>JAOUWY010000046.1:13245730-13256126 GCA_025728095.1 Prietella phreatophila | reverse complement strand
AGAGAGAGAGAGAGAGAGAGAGAGAGAGTGAAGGACAGAGAGTGAGAGAGAGAAGGACAGAGAGAGAGAGAGAGAGAAAAACAGAGAGACAGAGAGAGAGACAGACAGAGAGAGAGAGAGAGAGAGAGAGAGAGAGACAGACAGAGAGAGAGACAAAGAGAGAGAGAGAGAGCAAGAGGGAGAGCGAGAGAGAGAAATGCACGTCAGTAATACAGTAATAACTCTTCATTTCCTCATTTTAATCATGAAAATAAAATAGTTAGCACACACATGCTATGTGTGTGTGTGTGTGTGCGTGTGTGTGTGTGCGCGCGCGTCAGAGACTTTTACACAGTTTAAAATACAATGGTTACAGTAGATAATGAAATTAACACCCAGTGTAGAGAGAGACCATATTACTGCACGCATGCGCGCGCAAGCGCATACACTCTCTCTCTCTCTCACACACACACACACACACACACACACACACACACACACAGGCCTGAGGTTGTATTACCAGCTCGGTCACAATATGGTACGTAAACTGAAACCTAGTAAACAGCAGTATGTATTGCAGTCACTAATCCATACCCCCCCCCCCCACCCCAATCTAACCCCCCCCAAGACTGCAGGTCCTCCACAGCCTCGATACAGTCTGCTCCACTCGGCTGCACACGCAATCTGTTTTCTATATTACTAGCTGGTATCACTGTACTATGCACTATAAAACAGCAATTGAGCAGGAAATTAAGTTAGGTATTTGGCAGTGGCAAGGCGCTCTGTGGTCTTCCCCTCTGCATACAAGGATCATTAAATACCACAAAAGTTTCTTGATAAACTTCCATTGTTTCTCACATACCCCAGCCTCCGCTAGCTGGATTTCTTTCTTTCTTTCTTCATTACTGTCACTGCGTATGGGAAACAAAATATCCTAATGGGTATTTGAACAGCTTGAGATGTGTCGGCCTGGGAACTCACTTTCCTGTGACAGTGAGCACTAGTGGAGATTTTTAAACATCGCTGTAGCTAAATATGGAACATTTCTCTCTCTCTTTCTCTCTCTCTCTCTTAATATATCTCTCTTTCACACTCCATCTTCCCTCCATATCTCTCACCCTCTTTACATCTTTATAGCCATCTTTCACTCTCACTTTTTATATCTATCTATCTCTGCTTCTCACTTCTCTCTCTTTCACACATGCTCTCTCTCTTTATAGCTCCCACTTCTGTTCTTTCACACACTCTCTCTATATCTCTCACTTCTCTCTCTTTCACTTCTCTCTCTCTCTCTCTTTATATCTCTCACTTCTCTCTCTCTCTCTTTATATCTCTCACATCTCTCTCTCTCTCTTTGTATCTCTCACTTCTCTCTCTTTATATCTCTCACTTCTCTTTCTCTCTCCTTATATCTCTCACTTCTCTCTTTCATGCTCTCTCTCTTTATCTCTCTCTCTCTCTCTCTTTCTCTCTCTCTCTATATATATATATATATATATATATATCACTTCTATCTCTTTCACACACACTCTCTCTCTCTCTCTCTCTCTCTCTTTATATTACTCACCTCTCTCTCTTTCGCACACTCTCTCTCTATACCTCTCTCTCATCTCTCTCCATATTGCTCCGCCTTTATCTCTGTATATCTCTCGTTCACTCTCATTCGTCTCTCTGTTTTCTCTCTCGATGTTTCCCTTTTTTTTTAGATTTTTATTTCTCTTATGATCACACCCCTCTCTCCACAATTTTTACATCTCTTACTCTTCTTTCTCTCTTTCACTCGCTTTCTCTCTCTCTCTGTTTCACACACACTTTCTCTCCATATTCTAATGCTTCTCACTCTATCTCTCTTTATATCTCTCTTCCAAGCTCTCTCTCTTAATATTTCTCTTTCACTATGTGTCTCTCTTTATACCTTTATATCTCTTATTACAATTCCTCTATCTCTCTCCCCCATCTTTATATCTCTCACTCTTCTCTCTCTATCTCACTCCCCTTCTCTTTATTTCTCTTTCACTCTCATTCTCTCTGTCTACTTTACACACACACACTCTTTCCATCTCTGCCTTTATATCTTTATATCTCTTATCCTAGTGCTTCTCACTCTTCTCTCTCACTCTATCTCTCTTTATAGTCTCTTTTGCTCTCTTTTTATCTCTTTATATCTCTCTTTTTACAATGTGTCTCTCTCTTTATATCTTTATGCCTCTTATTCTAACATCGCTCTCTCTCTCACTCACTCTTTCTCATTCTCCCAATCTTTAGATCGCTCACTTATTTTAATGCTTCTCACTCTTCTCTCTCACTCTATCTCTCTTTATACCTCTCTTTCATGCTGTCACTCTCTTTATGTCACTCTCCGTTTATCGCTGATTCCTGCTCATTCATCTCTCTCTCCCTCTCTCTCTCTAAACAGCTCTAATCTTCACAAAGATAGTACAGTGTATTTAAACTAAGCTACGTTGGATTAACAGATGTGTAGCCATTTTCCCCTCTCTCTCTCTCTTTCCCACATCTCATTTCCTTTCTGTTCTCCTATCCCCATTTCTTCTGTTTGTTTTCTCTCCATCTCTCCCACATCCTTTGGTTCCAGTTTCCATTAGCTGGATCGAGTGAGAACTGGCTGCAGTGTGCATGGTGGATGGTGGATGGTGTTGGCATGGTGACTGACAGTGTGAGGGCTGAGTGAAGTGTAGTGTGTACTGAGCAGCTCATCACTCACATGGCAGCTCTGAGTATGAGGACTGGTTTAAGGAGACTGGCTTTCTCTGCAATGAGCAAACGTTGTGCACTTTTCTCCACTGTCATTACCGGGGAGAATATTTTACCCGGGATAGGTTTCAGCCTAGTGACAAACTGAGTTATGATGCAGAAATATGATGCCGCCGGGACAACTTACCTGAACAACAGTCAATACACAGCATAAACATATCACTAAAATACAGTTAATCCAGTTCTTTATTTCTGACACATTTCCAAATCATCATTCCTTTCAATATAAGACAACGCTTTTGGCTATTTCAAGTGAAATTTGTTCAGAATAAAGTCTTTAATCTTGGCAAGAAACAATATATTACGTTCACCAGGAACCACAGTACAACAACTTTCCAAAGTTGATAGAATTCCATGCTGTGCTGTAAAGAATGTAAATAAATGATTGGCTTTTTTTTTTTGTAGAATAGCAGCAGTGTACAGTCACTCTCCTTTCAGCCTTTTCAAAACACACGCTCCAGAAATCTTTAAACCGCAGAGAGATTATGAACTCGCATATCAAAGCAAAAGGCCATGCTGATGCAAAATGTTTTCGACTTGCAATCAAGGTTTAATTGTTTGTTATAAAAATATTCGGCTCTGAGGATTTCTGGATAAATGCTGTCTAGTTGATTGCTCGCAGCTTAAGCATTCCTCTTGCTACATTTTTTATCCGTGTGTGAATACCGCACGCTTTCTCCTCAACAGGACAGAAACTATGCTAATGATGATAATTAGCATTTGCAGAGTCATTTAGAGAAGTACACTAACTTAGGCATAGGTGCAGGAACAACAAAAGAGCATAACATATAGAAAACTTGCACTGAATCCAATTTACAAATGCTATTGTAATATATAATAATTACATACTTTCTTTTTTTTTTAAAAAAACCAAACAAACAAAACAAAACATAAAATCATACACTTTCTAGTATTTTTTACTCCCCATGTTAATTTGATTTTGACAAACATTGCCCAAATTTGATCTATGTCACAACATACATGGTAACATAAACAACGACATGTCAATCCAGAAGCGTGCGCTGTCGCAGTACAGACAGCTTAAGTGCGCTGAAATGAGGGAAATACCTGACATGCTACAGTCTGTCACAACAAGCATCACTATAATAGATATTAATAGAGTTGGGGTACTCGATCCCGGACTCGAGTCCGATTATGAACGAACTCGGACTTGACACAGACTCAGACATTTTGGACTCTGAAATTTATCCGAGTACAATCGAGTCCGCATAACATCACAGGGCAGTGGTGGCTTGGCGGTTAAGGCTCTGGGGTTGGGGGTTCAAGTCCCAGCACAGTCTGGCCCTGGGTTACTGATCAGAATGTTGGGGGTTCAGGCTCCAGCACTGCCAAGCTGCCATGGTTGGGCCCTTGAGCAAGGCCCTGCAGAAAATCTGTGAATATAGCGGCGTTTCCTTGAATTTTCGTTAAGTCTCTATGATCGTAAAATGCTGGAGGGACTGGATATTGTATATAATACATCAATACATTGTATATAATATATTGTTATTATTAATAGAACATATTACAATGAGTGAATCGATATAAACCTGCGATTTGCATTATAGGTGGCACAACTGTCTGAGTTGCTGTTATAGACAATTAATCCACACCTGCTGACCAATCAGATTTGTGGACTCAATATAGAATAATCGAATCGTTGATCTAGTGAGTAAGAGCTTAGGGACGTGAACAGTAAGCAAGATAACCACCAGGATACCACTCTACATCCCAAATATAAAAGCAAGGTGAAAATGTGACAGTGAAATGAAGATTGTAGCCTGCTACCTCTCAATCCAATTTCTCTCATGCACACTCACACACAACCTGTTGTTGCCTCCAGGCCCCATCCAGCCAGCAGAGATAAGGAGGCAAACATGGGATAAATCCCAGCAGAAGCAGGGGCTTGACGGACAGACAGGCCACCATTAACAATGCCAGGTCTTGTGAGAGCAGCGTGCTGATGGAGAGATACCCTGGCATTTGGCACCGCTAAGAAGTGGCCCTTAAAGATTTCACACTTCCAATTTCTTTGAATTATCAGCCATCTCCTGCCCATCAGTCAGCATGAGATGTCGAAGTCAAGCCCAGCAAGTTTATTGACAAAGCAATTCAGAGGTGATGTTTCACAGCCTGATAACGCATCGGCGTAGCGCCGGGACAATGTCCAGTTAACGAGAGGAGCCACGCTTAATTACTGTAGCTGAAAAAAAAAAAAGAAACTGTCCAATGGAATTCAATTATTTTCTCTTAATCAGCTTTACTATTTTATTCAACATTCATTATCATGCAGAAATATCCCCTCCAAAAGCATTGGAACAGCAAGACCAACTCTATGTTTTTACTATACACTGAAGACATTTGAGTTTGAGATAAAAAGACGAATATGAGATGACAGGCCAAAATTTCAGATTTCATCTAGACGTGTTAAATATAAATGTGAAATGTCTAAGTGTAAATATCATGAAATGAAAGCTGAAATTCTGCTCTAGGGTCTCATAATCATCATTTGATCTCAAACCCAAACGTTTTCAGTGTATAGCAAAAACAAAAGAATTGGCCTTGCTGTTCCAATACTTTTGGAGGGGACTGTACACTTCTGTAGCTATAAAAGTGTTTTGAAATGCTTTCCAAACTAACAGTTCTTCAGTGACACAGCACTTTTTCCCAAACTTTTAAAAAATAAATGACCTTTTCACCTGCTCCTTATAATGGACTGTATTCATAACTGCATCATGAGGAGTCAGTAATGACACTGCACATGTTGGTGTTCAGAACTCATATTTTTTCACTACAATATGCCACCTGTCAAGCATGTTTGACAATGTACAACCTGTCAAAACACTGTGAAATGGTATTTGAGGGTAATAGTAAATACTCAGATATATGTAACATGACCACATTTCTTGACCACGGAGCTGGAAAGAGATAAAGAGACATCATTTTAATAGAAGGATTAGACTCAGTGGTGTAAGATTGATTTCAACTTTCGGAGACATGCACTGCTCATAGTACCTAATCCATCCATCCATTTTCTGTACCACTTATCCTACACAGAGTCATGGGGAGGAAACTCAAGGCACAAAGCGGAGGACACCCTGGATGGGGTGTCAATCGAAGGATTGATACCCCATCCAGGGTGTCCTCTGCCTTGGGCAGATTAACACACTATGGACAATTTGGAAATGCCACTGAGCCTACAACACATGTCTTTGAACTGGTGGTGGAAACTAGAGTACCCAGAGTAAACCCCTGAAGCACAGGGAGAACATGCAAACTCTGCACACACAGGGCAGAGATGGGATTCAAACCCCCAACCCTGGAGGTGTGAGGCACATGTACTAACCACTAAGCCACCATGCCCCCAGTAACTAATACAATGGGTATGAATAAAAGTACAGCTGATCATGTAGCAGCAGCACAATGCATAAAATCATATAGATATAGGTCAAGAGCTTAAGTTCATGTTCACTTCAAACATCAGAATGGAAAAAAGTGATCTCAGTGACTTTGACCATAGCATGGTTGTTGGTGTCAGATTTGAGCTGGCAGGATGTTTACAATCATGGTGACCAGAAAAGCATCTCAGAATACAAGAGTGTGCTTGTTTTCTTATTCAGGGTATAGTAAAAGTTGATCGATCGAGTATCTGTGGGATGAGATGGACTAACAAGTCAGATCCATGGAGGCCCCACCTCACAACTTACAAGACTTAAAGGATCTGCTGCTAACATCTTGGTGCCAGATACCACAGCACACCTTCAGAGGTCTTGTGGAGTCCATGCCTCGACGGTTCAGAGCCGTTTTGGTGGCATGAGGGAGACCTACACAATATTTTTCTGCACATCTGCTTTCAGGCAGCTTTCATTTATTTGAGAATACAGCTTTATAATATGCATCATGAAGTCATTAATGTATTGTGGGAGAAAAACTTATTTTACAGTTTATATAATGAAACGTTAATCAACTATTCTAACAACTATTACCTCTTTGGGTCCACCAGGAACCCCATAAGAGAGGTCTGTTTTATCTTACTGGTACTCATACTTCTCACTGGTCTGGTCACTCCCTGATCACACTGTCTTTCTCCTGCCTGTGTTAGTCAACACATATTAGTAGGAAGCTACATGATAGCTAGCTGTCAACCATCATAACTTGTCTTTCTCTATCTGCTAGCTAGCTCGTTAGACCAGCTAGCTAGCTGATAATCACATAGCTGGCTAGCAAACAGTTTAGTAGCTAACTTTCCATTCCATTCGATAAAACTGGAATTATCGCAATCTTTTTCAAGTAGATTAAATAATGCTAGTTTGTTCCAACATCAGTTACATCATTTGTAATTGATGTAACTGATGTTGGAACAAACTAGCGTGCATCCGGACGTTTTGTTATGTTACAGCCTTATTCCAAAATGGATTAAATTCATTATTTGCCTCAAAATTCTACAAACAATACCCCATAATGACAACGTGAACGAAGGTTGTTTTGAAACAAATGAAGCAAAGGCTGTGAATACTTATGTACATGTGCTTTTTAATTTTTTTATTTTTATGGAATTTGCAAAGATTTCACACAAACTTCTTTTACATTGTCATTATGGGGTTGTTTCTAGAATTTTCAGGAAAATAATGAATTTAATCCATATTGGAATAACTCTCTAACATAACAAAATGTGGCAAAAGCGCAGTGCTGTGAATTCTTTCCAGATGCACTGTAGGTCTCTGGTCCTGACAATGTACACTTATGTTCGGCTGTCTGCTAATTGTTGCCACAAACATGCTCGTTCTGCACAAGCTAGCTAGTGAGTGTCATGCCAACTTGCAGCAGATAGAATCCCACGGACGTTCATGCACACGCCGTGTGTGTAGTGAAGATCAATGCACGAGGATGAGATTAATTTGATTTTGATTAAATATGATAAATTAGCTGTATATTAAGCAGCATTATTAATACTTCTCATAAAATAATATACAATACACAAAAAGTCTGTGTAAAAAATGTTATGTGGCATTAATACGAGGTAAAAGTACTGCCACACCTCATCTGAAATTGGTGTGGCATTTCCATCCCTGCCACACCCTTCCACCCGGTGGCTGTGCCAGAATTCTTGTCAGCTGAGAACAGGAAGCTAAGGCTACATTTAGCACAGGCTCACCCAAACTGGACAGTTGAAGATGGAAAGATTGGTGTCTGGACTTTCCTTTTTTTAACTATATAATTTTATTTATCTGATCAGATGAATGAATCAATAAGCAGGTGTATACAGTGTATAATGTAAATGAACAAAAAAGAGAAGCACATGGTAGTTTGAGAGTACAATTAAAACAAATCAAGTGTTCTTTGCAAAATATTATGCTTCCTAATGCATTTCTGTGCATTTGTATCTGTGTTAGTGAAATTAAATAGTCTCTCCTCTTCAGCCTCCCATCCATTATCCCAACACTAACCACTTCACCGCTAAAACCATCCTGTTCATAAATTGAATTGCAATTCTAATATGACTATGTGACCAAACAATCCACTTTCAGAGATCTCCTTGTGCAGCGTTATGTTTAATAGAGTTAATAATAGGCAGCATTAGTAACGTGGGGCAGGACGACTTTGCCCAAGTGTTGTGTTAAAAGGATTGATGGGCTTGCATACAGAATTAGGACGGGAGGGTCCAGATGTAGGCTAGTGCTAACCGCTAACAAATGGCTGCTCTCAGCAGAGGTTGCGGATGGGCTGGGGGAGACTGGGGGTCGATGGAGACATACATCAGGTGAGCAGATGGGAACATTCATCAGAGAGCCATGTGTGTGGAGTTACTTTGAAGTCCTCTAGTGAGGGGTGAGAAAGAGAGCATGGCCTAGACCTTTGTGTTTATGTAGCCACGCTGTGGCTGCTAGCACTTTTAATGAAAGATGGTGATATATGAGACTGCCCTGTTATCGAGAGAGACACATGAACACACACACAGGGTGAGAGGAACAGTATGGATTATTGAGACTGTATGTGAGGGTGATTTTTTCTGTCTTTCATTGAAGACAAAATTGTGCCTGTATTCTGTGTATATATAAATTAGAAAATGATCAAATTAAAAGTATTTTTCATTAGTGTATGTTAGACTAGAGGTGCTTTGGATTAGATTAGATTACATCACATTACATTACATTAGAGGTGGTTTATCTTTTATTGGACTAGACTAGAGATGGTTGAGTTTAGATTCGATTTGATTAAATTTAATGTGATGTTGTTTACATTACATTAGACTATTCAGATGTGTTCTACATTAGACTGGATTAGATTAGACTAGACTAGAGACTTGATTTGATTTAGATAAGATTAGATTATTTCCATTATATTATATTAGATTAGATGTGGTGTATATTATATTTGATTATACATGATTTACATTAGAATGAATTAGATTAGACTAGACAATTACGATTCAATTACATGTGGTTTGCTTTACATCAGATTGTATCAGACATTAGCAGATAGTATCAGTGGCTTATGTTACACTCGAGAATAGACTAGACTAGATGTGATTTATTTTAGATTTTACCAATTTTGATGACATTAGATTAGATTAGATTCTAGAGTTTAATAAGAGTTAGATTAGAAATGATTTGCCATTCAGTTTTACATGGTTTAGATTAAAATCAGATTACATTTCATTAGAGGTGCTTTACCTAATATTGGACTAGACTAGATGTGGTTTAGTTTAGATTAGATTTTATTTGGTTCAGTAAAATTTAATTTGATGTTGTTTACATTAGATTATTCAGATGTGTGTGTGTGTGTGTGTGTGTGTGTGTGTGTGTGTGTGTGTACTGTACTTGTACCTGTACTACACTGCAGAAACAGGACTCAGATTGCTAATATTCTCCTACAAACCTTGTCCTCAAAAACACAGCTACAAGAGGCACAGTTGCTTAGTGGGTAGTACATTTGCCCCACACCTGCAGGGTTTCGGGTTTGAATCCTGCATCCGCCCTGGCTGTGTGGAGTTTGCATGTTCTCCTGGTGGTTTGGGGTTTCCTCTAGGTACTACGGTTTTCTCCCCCAGTCCATTGTAGTCTGATAGGCATTTCCAAATTGTCCATAGTATGTGAATGTGTGTGCAATTGTCCTCTGTGATGGTACCCCATTCAGGGTGTCCCTCACCTTGTGCCCTAAGTCCCCTGAGATAGGCTCCCATAACCCTGTGTAGGATAAGCGGTATGGAAAATGGATGGATGGACACAGCTACCTTACTGTGCAAAAGTTTTTGGCAACCTATATTTTTAGTACAAACTTTGTTACAGTTGGATTCCCAAGCATTAGTTTTCCAGCACCAAATTAAATGTTACAGAAAAATGTTTGTGCATCAGTAAAGAAAGCAGCAAGAAAGCAGCAGATTACATAAGAGATACTTTTCAGACAAAAAACACAATGAAGGCTGCTGGATTTCCTGCAAAAATAAGAAGCAAATGTGACAGTCAAAGTCTCCAGAAGAACCGTGTGAGGTTCTGCAAGATGCTCAATAAAACTCACAGCTCATTTCCTTATAAAACTGCACTAATTGTACCAGAGACTACACTTTTGTTTCATTTACTACTGTTCACTTCATTTAGAAACATTTAATTTCATTATTTTGCTCTACAGTATCTGTGCATGTGCC
>JAOUWY010000046.1:13190354-13201669 GCA_025728095.1 Prietella phreatophila | reverse complement strand
TTAGTGTTTGTCTTGTAATCTATTTGTTTATATTAAATGTTTCAAAATCTGCACCTGCTTCTGCCTCAACCTTGCAATCCGTGACAGTTTCATTGTATATTCATCAGTTTAACATTTTTTGGCTAGGTGTTAAATTTAAATGTAATTTTCCTTTAAATTTTTTAATTATTATTTTTTAAATAAACATGAAATAAGCGTGTCCAAAGGGTCCAGGGCGTAAAACAGGTTCTATGCCATTGGAAAAGATAAAAAGAAACAAGAGGTGGAAATGTGAGCATTGTTAGCATGTAAATTCTGGCTCTGAAAGTTCCTCAACTTCAGCTACATCACAAGCATAAGTGGACTCAACTAGAGATGTTTGGTTTTTTTCCGGAGCAATTTTAATTATCTTTTTTTTTTCAATAGCTGCCTGCAATATTTTCTTATGAATTTAGTTGGATCTATTTCCAACAATTTCTAAAGACACTAGTGTCCTGGTTTAAACTAGCGTGAACCTGAACAGGCAGGTCCTAAGGATGAATGAATGAATGCAGTATGTGTTTTTGGTTTGTCCTGACTGCTCACTCACACCTGTATGAAAGTAAAAAACCTTTTTTTATTTTCATCATGTGGGATATTAGTCATGAAGCATATTTCTAGTCTCAATCACATGCCCTGTATCAGTTTAAAACACATTATCTGTTCAATCCAAAAATATATACATGTTTTCAATGACACCATTATTATGAATTCATTCTCTTTAGATTTTTTAAAACAGTCTGATGTAAGTTAATTTGAGAAAGAGTTAATAGCCAGGACCCCGGGTCTAAGTCAACATCTCACTTTCTGCACTGTGTGGCAAATCAATATCTGCAAATAATAAATACTGTAAGGTCCAGAGGAACACTCCAAACCCCACAGCACACCACAGTCACGTCCACTGTTGGTCTGTGACTCCATTGCATAGAAGTTTGAACTACAACATCCATGCAGCATCCTTAGCACTTCATAATAGAAAATGAATGATGCTCAAATAAGGATAAGGGCACCCTGAGGGTTTCTTAATAAGTCTAGTTATAACTGCCATGTAGGTCATGTAATCTTAATATATGCCCTGCAAAGCTATACAAAGATTATTACTTACGCAGGTAAGCAAGAATGTTGTATAAAAGTGTCAGCAAAACTGAAATAAAATCCTAAATGGATTTATTACAGGCAGGATAACAGGACAGTGTTGAACTGAGACATTGCTAAAACTCTAAGATCTATAAAAATCCATCTGTGGGATGTGGACAGTTCTTCTAAATAGCACAACAGATTGTGGAGATAAAAAGTGACAAAATTCAACCAGATCACGTCTTTTCTACACTCCTCCCCTGACTGGTAATGAAACACAACACTGATTTCCTACTGCTTTCACTGGTCTGTCTGTTTCAAAAGGCAGGTGTGTGTCTGTCAGTGTGTTCGTGTGAGCATATTCCTCCCCTCATGTGGTGCTGACTAATCAAGCATGGACTAAAACTGAAAGTGTGTCTGAACACAGTGTCACACTTACCCACAAACAGCAGCCCTCCCATCCTCCAAAACATTGCGTCGATCTCCACAGGCCACTTAACCCACTCTCTGAGATAGAAGACTCTGGAACAAATATGGCCCCAGCAAAAAAAAGGAACAAAGTTTGGATTTCAAGCAGCGGTATCCATCAATCCATTGATTTCTTTGTTCTCTGCATGACAAAAATTCCACAAAACATGTTCTGGTAGAAAGGATGAAAAACCTAAAGACTGAAAGGAATAAGGAGAGGGAGGAAAAAGCCTGAAAATCAACTGAAGACATGGAACTGTGTAGATCCACGGTCCATCTATGGGTACGCACGTCTATCCCGGAGACCTTTGTAAAATGAAAGGAAGTGAGAAGTACCAGCCGGTTCCTCATCATGCGCTTGTTAGCTTGTCCAATCTATGGCAATCAGCACCATCCCTGGAGTTTGAAAGGCATGAGACGTGGGCAAACAGGGGAAGCAAAAGCTGAAGAAAGATCAATACGGCAGTGTGAAACAAGAAGTGCAGGCTATTTACTTTTCATTGATCCAATGATGCAGGAGAAACACCTCAGACTGCTGTTAAATTGAGGGAATAAGTCTTCTTGTTGCCAGGGTTTTACCGCCTCCCATGGCTGCAAGGGTCAGGAGAAAAACCTTCAAGCAAATAAGAAACAGAACAAAATCAGTACTGCAGTCGGTGGTAATATTAATTGCAATAAATTGAGGATAGAACACAGGGTTGATGAGCTGAACATTTGCACAGAGACATGTATCCCAAGCTGAAATGTATAGTAGTAAGCAGGGATTTGTAGAAATTTACATTAACACATCTATATAATAGGAGTGACCATTTAACAGAAGTATAGCTGACAGTAATAGTGCTGTACCAATGGAAATCCCTCGCTAATATTAACATCAGCAAACATTTTAATAGTTGTGGAATCTGTGCAGTTAAATAGTACATACCTTGATTTATAAGCAGCAGATTAAACTTCCTGTTATAGCCATATGTACAGTGATGCATGTGCCATGCAACTCATTTCAAAAAATACAACCACATTTTGAGGCACTTGCCTCATTAGCTAATCACAACACCAAAACAGTCTCCTGATTGCTTGCTGTTTTCCAGATGAAGTCTTTGATTAACAATAACCGCATCATGACCAGCTGAAGCCAGCAGGTGTAACAATCTAATAACACATCTAAAAGTCTGTTTGCTTGATCGAAATGCTCAGCCAAAAAGACTGCAGTCATGACAAGTACTGTATGCCATGAATAAGCCATGAATCATGAATACCTGAATCCTACTATAAGTATATGTATACATCTACATTTATGTTTAACCATTTAGCTTTTGTCCAAAACAACTTGCCAATGAGAAAATACAAGCAAAGAGATATATTAAGCAGAGAACAAAACAAGTGCTACAATACAAGATATTTAATTGATTCTAGATGAAGCAAAGTGCACAGAGTAGAGGTATAAGGTTTTTTTTTTGGTTAGGTGTTCACGGAAGAGACTTTTTAAAATGTGTTGTTCTGTGGTAGCATGTGGGAATTTGACATTTCTGTTTCGTGCAAAATGTTAGTGTTCAATTTAAGATGTTATTACCTAACACAATAAGGTATTACATAACGACATACAGGTAAGCAACAGATACTAAACATTGTATTGAATATTGCATATGTACTCTGTATGAAAATAAGTACCATGCAGCTCAACCTAATAACCAATTGAGATTGAGATGTAAAGGGAAACCTAAAGTACAGACCAAATAGTGAAAGTGGGAAGCCAAAAGGCTTAAAGCCAGGTGTGTGACATATGAGCACCCACATAAGACAAAACTACAGAGGGTGTGACATCGGTGACATCAGAGTCCAAAGCAACCGGCCACAGTGACAGTGTTACTCATTATTTTGGTTGCTAGACATACTCAGAACATTTTTCCATAATGTGACTGATTATTCATTATCAGATATCTGAGGAGGAAAATCATCACACTGTGTTGAACTATATCCTACTGGGCTGGAGGCATGTCTTAACAGCTGGTGGAAGTGCTCTTCAAAGTATTTCAACATTCCTAACTTCTAAATAAGATGTTTATGCATATGCGGAACATTTTTTGTAGCAGTTAGCCTAAACACATTTCTATACAATTATAACAAATGTTTTGTTTGTTTGTTCATGTATCATCTGCAAGCAGAAAGTTAATATTAGAGGTTAATTACTTTTTTTTTCCTTGAATGAATCTACCCACAATGGGTCATGCTCTGAGTTGAGCTAAACATGTGTTCATAACAAAATGGTGGACATCAGTATTCAGGTAACATGTTTAAATGCTGCTTGAACCAGAGTTGAACCAAAATTGAGGCACATCTCAGCTACTCAGCTGTAACTGTAGCAGATGACTGTGTTTTATTTACAAATGAAGAGCGTTTAGTTAGCACAAATGAACCAAACGTTTACCCCCATTTCATAACTTACAGTTAGACTCATTGTCAGATTGAACTAAATGTCAGCTAAACACAATGTAATACATTGGTGGATAAACACAAAGAAATCTTATTTTGGCCTTGTGGCCAATTAATGTGGGTGAAAAGCCATACTGTTACAATAAAACAAATTCCCCCTGATTGAAAATGAACTTGGTAATCATGACTAAGAAGATTTGTGTCTATCAGGCATCCATCCATATTCTGTACTGCTTATCTCTCTTTCTGTGGAGCAACACTCCTGAGATACCAGTGATCCTGACCCGTTCTGCTCTCTGGAACTGCCTGATTCATCCTGATGCCCTACCTCTGGTTGGAGTTCTTATCAGTTGGAAGTTACCTGATGCGGCTGAGGATGGTCTCACATGTGGCAGCCTAAAGGTCATTGAAATAGCTGAGGATGGTACCTCTTAAAAACTATAAAGATGACTTTGGACCTTAATTCATATGAACAGTTATGCTATGATTGCTAGGACTATAGCTTTAGTAGTGCAATTACCACAAACAGTTTTACCCTCAAGTCTCCATCAGTGAACAGTGGAGATGTTCAACAAAACAGACTTCATGTAAAAACTGTACTGAATTTTCCTGGTTTCTGCGCTATTTGACCAGGTAGTATTAGCACATTTATAGAAGGGATTTATTTATTTATAATCACACTATCCGGTGAAACCCAGATGAGGATGGGCTCTGTTTTGATTCTGGTTCCTCTCAAGGTTTCTTCCTCATATCATCTCAGGGAGTTTTTCCTTGCCACCGTTGTCTCTGGTTTGCTCATTAGGGACAAATTCATATATTTGAAATCGATATTCTGAATTTATATATTTCTGTAAATCTGCTCTGAGACAATGTCTATTGTTAAAAGCGCTATACAAATAAAACTGAATTGAATTATCCTTCACAAGGCTGTGGAGAGCTCAAGGGACTTGTGGCACAAGGTGGGGGACACCCTGGATGGCATGCCAACCCATCGCAGGGCACAATCACACATATATTCACAAACATGCCAGTGAGCCTACAACCCATGTCTTTGGACTGGGGGAGAAAGAACTCCAAAGAATGGGGAGAACATGCATGCTCTACGCACACAGGGTGTAGGTGGGATTTGTACCCTCAACCCTGGAGGTGTGAGGCAAACATGCTAACCACTAGTCCACAGTCCCCCCATAATATATTCAGCTAATGGTATTTTTTAATTTGTATCATTTGTAGATATGAATGTATTAGTCTGAACTGTATTTTTAGATTTACTTTATGCTGAATCACACTGATGACTGTGCTCCTGTGATGGACTGGCACCCTGTCCAGGGTGTACCCCTGCTCCCTGGGATAGGCTCCAGGTTCCCTGTGACCCTGAAAAGGAGTAAGCGGTGTAGAAGATGGACGGATAGGCGGATGGATGTATCACACTGAGTATCACACTAAAACGGCAATCAGCTTTATAAGTTTGCATTTCCTATCTCTCAATTTTTAAAAAAAACTTAAGAGCATCTCAGAGGCTCAACTTCTGCACCTGAATAACATGCAAATATGGATGACTCGAGTCCCCAACTTTAAATTTGGTCCATTATTAACTAAGCCACTTGCAGAGGCCATATGTACAAGCAGCCACTTTACAAGGGTGTTTTTTGAATGTTCATGAACGTTCATGATCTATACGACTTCTTTTAAATGTATATATTTTTTAATAATTTATTTTCCCTATCTACCGTAACTATTGCAGCTACCCCAATATTGAAAGCCTCCCAATGACTCCAAAAAGGCATTTCTCTCCCTCACTCTAGCACTCCCTCATTCTCCTTCTCTCTCATTTCCTAATGAACCCTCTCTAATCGCTTAGATTACATTAGCTTACACCCTCTGCCGGACTCACACATGTCAAACAATGAGGCCTGCCTTGCTTTACAAATCCCACCCTTCAGCCAGACACAATTATGAATTCAAACAGGCCTTATTCAAACTCTCTCATCCAGCACACCTCCTCTCCCATGACAAACAGCCATAATGAGGAGCCGAAGCGGGACCACACAACAAGAGGGTCGGCTACACGGCTCACGGGCCATTCACAAAGCCAACGGTTCAATTTAGGTGTTGAAGTGGCCAGGCTACTGGGGCTGACGATAACACCGTATCTTAACACTTCAATTAGATTCCCCAATGGAATTTTAATTACTTTAGGCTTCAAGGAAAGAAAGTGAGGGAATGGTTTACTTTTCTTCTATTTTTTCTTTGTTATAAATTAAATTGAATTTTACTGTTGATTTGTTTTATGTTACTATGTTTAGCATTTTGTTATTTTCTTATAATGAACATGTTTTTCTTTTCTTTTGCTAGCATCTTAAGGAAATGCATTCTGCTAGATACTGAAAGTAGAGTAGAGCTGATTTGTTGTGATTGGTCACCAAAGTAAAATGCTACTGGTTTACTAGGATTTTGAGTCTCCTTTGAATGTAATGTTACACATTATTCCGGTCAAAATTGTATTAAGAATAAGCACAGCCATTTAATTTACCTATTTATATATCTGCATTATATACAGCATTAAAGTGGAGGTTTTCCAAGCATCCATGAAACTGTTACCTCCAGTGGGATTATAAAATGGAAATAAACTGAAAATTGTAAAAAAAAAAAATTATAAATAAATAAATAAATTAATTGGAGGATATTTTTCAAGCACAGAGTGGGATAATGTACAAATCATAATGAGAGCAGATACTTGGGAGGGGAGGGGAGGGGAGGGATATGGTGGTAATCTCCTCAATGTGATTCTAAATTGGTACATTTGTACTGAAAAGGACATTCTCATGTTTCTTTGTCCGAACAAGTAATTTCGCCCCTCTCCCTCTCCATTGCAGCTTGCCGTGGCAGCAATTTCTGCAACATGGAGCGCTCCGCTTTCTATTTCAATAGGACAGCTCATTTGCTAGACTGTGAGCTGAACTGCTGACTGAGCGTTTTAGCTGCTTAGTGAGTGTGTGTGAGAGAGAGAGAGAGAGAGAGATCCAGGTGCTTGAAGAAGGACAGATCAAGAAAGAGCATTGTATCATTACAACACTGAGAGATCATCAGCCGTATAAGAGGTACACAAGGCAAGGTCGCGGCCAAGACCCACTTCCATCCAAGGCAGGACACACAAACCCCATCAGCTAGATTCTTAAAATCCACCTCTGTTTACACCCTGGGATAAATGTGTTCAGTGACACTACCTAGCTAACTCCTGTGAAAGGAAGAGAGTGAGAAAAACAGTGTGGGTGACAGAGCACGAGATAAAAAAAGAGTAATGATGGGTGTTGGGATCTGGACTGGTCTCATTACCGGAGTGAGCCTCTTGTATTCTCGTAGGCCTGAAAAAGCAGGTGCAGCACATCCATGTGTGGCGGCGTGAATTTCTGTGAGCCATCCAGTATTTTGATTAAATCCAGCCTTTTAAGAAGTTCTGGAGCTGGCAAAGTGCCCTAGGATAAGTCCTTGGATGAAGAAAGGAAATGGGCAAACACACCCACATACACACACACACACACACACACACACACACACACAAGCTAAACCCACTTAATGTTGTACATAAAACCACTCCCACCCCTCCCCAACAACACTTCAGAAGTCCCTTCAAGGACATATATCTCACCCTGGCTAACAAGTGGGCTGTTCAATTAGCCTGTTCATCAAAATAATGAGAAACACCCCCATAGTCCTCCATTAGCAGACTTGCTACCACTAAACCACTATACAAATACCCCATACAGTCCCTTACTCAATATACTTCATCATCACACTAGGCTAAAACCAGAAACATTGCAACAATCTAAAAAGAAGAAGCCAAAATCAAAATTTTAACAACACGCTGCTGCAGATCAATGACTTTACCCTACAGCTGGCTAATCAGAATGAAAGACATACATTGCAGTGTCACCCCTTCTTTTTAACTAATTAGCCTAATGTTATTTTACAAGACACTCGAAAATGTCAGCACATTGCTGGATTTAGTGTAAACCTAAATTCCATTACCTAGCAGGCATTAATTGCTCGGCGAGCTCGGGCTGATCTCTCCCAGGGGCCTGATACATTTCCCTGGCGCTCTGTCATCCCACTAACTGTTCTGTCTAGACCAACTCACAGGCTCATAATCCACCACAGGGATCAATAAACGGCACATAATTCAGGGCTAATAATGAGCTTTCACTTCCACGCAAATGGTCACCCACTCTGAAAGAATGGCGGACGTAAAATGATAATGTAATTATTAAAAGGACAGATAAAATCAGGAGGCACTCTAGCAAGAGTGGACGAGGCTAAGCTCAATTAGCAGTACTTTAAGTTATTGTTATTCCAAAGCTGAGTGATTGGGGAGAAATTTAATGTATCCGATGTGGAAGGTAATAAGAGGACATGTCTTGATGTGTATTGCATGTATAGAACTGGACATTAGTCAAGAGGAACATGGCTTGGTGCATGACTTCATAGCAGCTGTGGTTAGGTAGCTAATTGCTACCTTTTATACTGAACATACTGAATTTTTCCCCCAGGTTTATATTACATATGTTACTTTTGATGTTATTGCAATGCATAATTTGATTTAGTGTAGATTAATTTTCTTGAACAGCATGGCTCTCAAAACGGTTATTGCACCTGTCTTAACAGGTTACCGTTTCCTCAGTAACAGCTCGTATACAGCGGTCTGTATGGTGGACGTCCTTAATAACCGAAGGTTAATAATAAACCGATTTGTTTAACAAGAAAATGAGTGGTTATTTAACAAAGCAACATTTGTACTTGTCGACATGTAAGAACATTTTGGAAGGAGTCTCCAGTGTCAGTGCTTTGTAATGCTCAGCATGTTTTCTGCCTCAGGGGAGGACATTTTATGCTTTCCAGTTTCTTGATAACATGACAAGCTGGGTTTTGTTTTTTTGTTGGCTTATAAACTTCGAGAGACAGAAGAAGAGAGGCTGGTGAGGGGAATGAGTGTGTACAGCTGCTAAAACATACTACGTTGTTGACAACAGGAACTAGTATTTCTCCTGGAGACACCTTGTGCTGTAGCAGCTATTTTTTCCCCTCTACTTATATTTACTTGATTTTCATGGCACATTGCAATATTACTCAGACTTTGGATTAATGTACTTCAGAAATGTAAACTGCATTGAGTCCTTTTCATGCACACATTTCATCCCTTATCCAAAGCCCCAGATAAAGTGTATGTGCTCAGGCACACCCGAGTCTACTGTATATTACAATGGCTTTGATGGGTGTGGAGTGCAGTCTGACCCAAAGGCCCTCCACCAAAATGACTGCTTTTTGATTATGTGCATCCTTGAACTCAAAACTAAATTAAGATGAACTTCAGATACCAGGAAAATCAGGAGATTCATGCTTGGCTTGCCTCTTCGGTTTATCTGCTGGTGACATTTGCTTGTGAGGCCCCAGCAGCAGGATAATTACTCAATTTATTCATCAAACAATAAGAAAAATGTTCGCCTTGAAGGAAGCCACCCCGAGTAAGGTTGCAGGCCTTTCAGTGACATTTCAATTTAGGGATCAGCACCCATTCACTCTGTGATGCACACTAGCGCCGACTGAAATTAGCAAAGTCCCAAGTCCTGAGCAGAAAACAAATAAATCAACACAGTGCCATTTGACCCACGATGAGGGAAAACACAGGAGCGGCCATGTTTTCCATCAGGCTGCTTCTTCCTAAAGCGCTAAAGTCAGAATGTAGTCAGAATGTCACCTTTCCCATAGAGGACTGGCATTTGAAGTGGGTTCCACAAATTTCCCCAAAGCCAGAGTGCTAGCGGCAGATTGGACTATCTGAATCTGAGACTGGAGGAAAGCGAGAAGTCTGTCTGTTGGAAAGAGCATCAGACGGCATCAGAAAGAAAGGACATCGCACACCCACATCACTCAAAAACAGCAAGGACAGCTCGTTTTCAGCTCGGCTGACTATGTCTGTGCCAGCAGGGTTTCAAAGTATGGCACGGTGCTCTCAGGCCTCTCCCGGCGTCTGATTCACAGGCTGCCAGAGGCCATGATTGAAGCTCTTCTCTAAGCCTAGCAGCCTGACAGGATAATGGGACATCTGGAACAGATGTTTACTCCCCCATTTGTTAAATGGTGTCGGTTATGGGTGAATTATTATGCTAATTCCAACCAGGACACACCCACATTTTTGCATAGACTCAGCTGCCAATTAAAAGTTTTTTTTTTTTTGTTTTTTTTTTGTGGGCTTATCAAAACTTATGGATAAGGGTAACCAAGGAACCATGTAAAGTTTTGAATGTAAACAAGTCTGTTTCCTGTTTTGCTCTTAAACAGAATTGCCAATTAAAAGTTATTTTACTGGTTGTTGTTGTTGTCACTCCTATTTTCACACTGCAAGTCTTTAACCAACATGTAATCATATGACTGTCAATGAAAGTCAACACAGATGGATGGAAACACAAATGTAGGCTTGGAGCTCTTACACGATAATGAGCATCACATGATGCACACATTCCCTCTTCCCCCAGCCTTCCCCATGTTTATCCTGTAATCAACACCCATCTATCTGCAAGGCTGCAATTAGCATAATTGTTGTACATTACACGCTTAATGTAAAGTACGTTTTTAACCACTATTCTTCTCTTGAAGATCTCATTGTGACAAAGTTTGTGGAGGCAACCTCTTGATTGAACGTAAATTTTCGGGAGCTTTTGCGGAGTGTTAATAAGAGGATTAGCTTACAATGAGCAGTGTTGATGTCCAGGTGCAGGGTTCAAAGGTCAAGCAGCTTTGCTTTCATGTGACAGAAATAGTTTTGAAACACCTGGAGGAAAGGCAGCAGTTTAAACGCGTGAGTGAACGGGCATGACACTGTAGCCACTTCCAGCTGCTCCAAAATAGCATAAATTGGACTCGATTAGAATTAATAGCCTTTAGAGGATTCCCATTTACATACAAAATCCAGAAGACATCTGTTATAAAGTCAAGAATTAAGAGCATGAAGTTGATCGTGATTTCACAACGAAGGGATGATGGGAAGAATTTTAAAATCGGCCTTTTAAAATCATCGGGATTGACGGAGGAGTGAAACAGGCCTGCAAACTGTTCCAGAAATAAGAAAACCATATTAATATTGGATTGTTTGAAGCTCAAGCACACAGAGCATCATCAAAATTCTGAACATGCAGCATAATAATATGGTCTTGCTAAAATAAGGCTCATAAAATGACATATGCCTGCACCATCAACTTATTGTTTCATACAAATCAGATGTTTTGTATTATATGTAAAATAGGCCATGCTAAGCAAAGATGTGTGAG
>JAOUWY010000046.1:13185080-13190254 GCA_025728095.1 Prietella phreatophila | reverse complement strand
ACAGCAGCTGGATATGTGTTTGCTTTTTCTTAAAAGTGAAAAATGAAATATGCAAAACAGCAGCTTTCAAACTTGTATTTAATTGTATCGCGTCATGGGTTCGGGACTAGGGCACTGTTGCTTGAAGTATAAATTGGATAATTCAATTAAAGTGCCGTGCAAAGACATGCAATAACGGATGGAGGACGATACTAACCCAGGCTTGAACCTTGTGTCTCTCCCATATTCCTGGGCCTCCCTGACAAATGGCTGCCAGTTAATAATTGAAACACATGGCTGCCAGCATAGGTCAATAACGCCTTCTCCTCTTTCAGCATGGGTGAATAAACCAGCTCACCCTCTTTATTACAGCCTGTCTTATTTCCTCTTCCACACAGTTAGTGTGCAGCCACTGATTAGCCGCAAACCTGTCTTATCGTATAAAAAATAAACAGTTTTAGTTAATGACAGCGCTGCGGTGTTTGCGCCGGTATGGGTAATGTGGTCCAAAGCAAAGAGCCCGACACACTGTTTGTTTGTCGCGTCCATCAAAGACAGAGACAAGTTGACAGTTTGACAACAGTGGAGAATAACTGTGTAGAATAAAGTGGCAGAGGCTTGAAGGTCATTTTAGGTAGGAAGGAATGTCAGGGGATCTTTTATAAGAGATAATCAGGGGGTATTTCCATATTTAAATCAAGGGATTTTTAAAAATTATCATTATAAATTGAATTCCTAATATAATAAAACTGTATACAAGTGAAATAAGTGGAGGATATTTGTGATGAGATTGATGAAAACGTTTTAAACATGCTTTGCTATTAGTGTGATAAAACATGTATTCTGAAGAACAGGCTGATAACAAGAAAGAAATGGGCTACTAAAATAACGCACAGTGTTTTTCATTGATTGTTGCTTCGTTTAACTGTAGTAAATTAGGGCCCAAGTGAAAAAAAAATCCATAACACTTTCTCTGAAGGCCATATGTACAGTATAATGACCTATGAATAGATTAACATGTTATAACATATTTATAACACAGCTCTAATCACTTTCCATAGCAGTGGCTTATGAACTGTTAACAGAATGCATCATCTGTAGTGTTCATAATGCATTATATCAAAACTAGTCAAAACAAACTGTAGGTATCTACTTCTAATGTACAGTATGAGAGTTGGTTATTCACAGATATATAATAGATAGACAGATATAATATTATTTCCTAATTGTAATACTTTATAGGTTGTATTTGTGAATGATAAGTAACGAGAGACATGTTAACAAAAAATATATATATATTAAATCAATGGCAATATTTTATTTTCTGATGAAAACTCCAATGCAGGTGACGGGGCCGATGACTCAGCATAATGCATGAATGCATAAGTGGGTCTGAATTTGTTATAATGTGTTACAAACCTTATTACAAATGTGTTAAGAATTCATAATGCATAAAAGGGCTAAAAACAAGGGTGGTTTATTTCCAGAACTCATTGCAATAATGTTTACAGTGCCTTATGAATGCATTATAACATTAAGAACGCGTTCGTAGTTTATTATAGACACGGCCTTCATTGAAAGTGTCACCAGATATATAATAAATATGTATATGTGAAACTTTTATTATATTCAAGTGTATGCAAATATGAATGAAGCTGCATTGTTATTGTATCGCACAATATTGTGTCCTCCAGTTTGAGTTGACATTTCAATGATTTGATGTGTCTGCCCCACAGTTATATAGACTGAGAGAGAGAGAGAGAGAGAGAGTACAGAGTAGAGTTACATCTAGCAGCAAGTCATAACAAGAAGCTTCTTTACTGCTTTTATTCAGTCTATGAATGAGTGCAAACTCATTTCTGTTCCACAGCTCTGTTCTAACGTTTTTCATTTTAATTCCTAAAATAAATAAAAAAATAATAATAAATCCCTATCAGCAGGGTTTATGATATTTACTACATTAAGAAGTACATTTCACATTTTACATGAAATCTAAGACTGGAATCACCAAATGCTAATGTTTTGGGGTGGGCGATATGACTACAATCTTATTTCACGATAACAACACGTTTTCTCAGGCAGGTCTATCAGTATTCAAGTAAGAAATACTACGAAAATAAAATAGACTTCACTGTATGGCATATACAGTGATTCTTATTAAAATTACTGAAGTTATTCAGTCAAATGAGTGAGTGAGGGATTTTCTCTTTGTCTTTTGTTGTTTGATGAACATTAATGACACAGACAGCAGCAGGTTTATTAGACTGCTGTCATTTTAGGACCTAATGTACAGATCCAATATACTGTATTGACACACCTCAGATTTTTTTCCCAACTTTTTAGACTTTCCACTTTAGACATAACCGACTGCATTTTGACATGATGTGCGTGCATTTATTGAACCGTCCAAACGTAATAAGCCGCTAAAGAGAACTCAATTCGGTTTTTGCACCATGAGCCGTCTTTCTGTGCGCGTGTTTTAAGTGTGTGGCACAGAAACAATTTCTTGTTATCTTAATATTATCTTGTTATTCATTTTTGTCTTTCTTTTCATGTTACACATGACGCGGACACGACCGTACTCGTCACTGTCAACTTCGAATACAAATTTATTGCGTGACAAGTCCGAGTTCATTCATAATTGTACTTGATTCCAGGATCGAGCACCTCGACTCTAATGTATAATATAGACAGACATACTAGTCAAGTATAAAAATCTATACGTTGTATTTGTGAGGTCTAAATGCACTAAAGTGATATTTTAAATGAAATATTTATTAAATCAACATCATTTCCAGTCTTGTATTCCTCATGGTGTTATTGGGACACGTTTTAGAAAATTCAGAAAAGTTGTCATAAAAGTTTGCAATAACTTTGCTATAAAGATTTGTAGAACGATTTCTTGCCAATCACTCTGTTATAATATATTTATTAAAGAAAAAATAAAACTCAAGACACATGATGCACCATGAAAAGTGTTTCCTTGGTATTGATGACATAATGTATTATGAACTCTGCTTATAACGCACAATAATGCTAAAGTTATAAGTACACTTTCATAATTCATTAAAACAATGCGTGTAAAGCCTTGAATTAATGCATCTATTCATTTCATCCAATTAATAACTTAACTTAAAATAACTTAAAATGTTACATGAGACGTAGGTAACACCAAACATTCCTCGCTCATATGGATGTACATGCAATAGATCGCAAGAAAAGGAATTTAACCCGTAAAACACAGAGTTAAATTAGTTTTAAATGGATTCTTAGATCAGATCGGTTGTGGGAACATGCGTAATCCATTGTGGGCGATCGTTCTATGGCTCGTGATGAAAATACTGTAATCCGCTGTGCACAAATGGCAGCTCCATTGTCTGATTGACTGGCAGATTTGTTTACAGGCGTGCACCAAACCCAGCAGATTAAAACACTATTACAGGGAAGATAAACACGGACACGGGTGTCTGACTGTCACAAACCCTCCCTTTAAATCAAAAGAGGGAGTCAAATGGAACAATGCCTTTTAATCCATTCCACCCCTCCACAAGGTCTATTTGACATTGTTCTGGTGAAGCCCACACAATCTCCACATTTCAAAGTGTGTTTCGTGAAGAGCGAAGGATCAGAGACAGAGGAAGGTTTTGCCATTCAGCTGAACTCATGCAAATGATTGCTCCAGCGAGGAGTCGGTGTGTCAGAGTGGCTTTTGGTGAACCTTCATCAAAAGCAGGATTTGTTTCTTTCTCTCTGTGTCATGCTGGCTCAAAGCCCACAGAACTACGGAGAAATGTTTGCAGCGAAAGATGTCTTTTTTATTTTCATTCTGACATGCCAGTGACTTGAAGCAAAGATGTGACCTTATACTGTATTAGTGAAATATCAAAACATTTCAGCTTGCAGAAAAGAGCCTTTGGGGAGAAAGAAAAAAAAAAAAAAACTATGTGCAGAACAAAGACATTATGAAAGCATGCATCTGCAAATGGCTAGGCGAAAATGTATGAAACATCAAATATTGTTTTACATCAAGAGGTCACTGATAAGAATTGTGATATTACTAGAAAACACATCATGTTAAACAAATGGAACACAGTAGCATTGAATTTGACTCATTTTGCATTATCCAAGCACTGTTATGGAGTGGATTAAATAACACCACCAATCCTCCATCCTCCATCCACAATGATTCAGGATATTTGGTCACTGTTTCTAGTTCCTGAGTAAATCCTAGCAATACTTAAGAGACATGTACATACTCTCACTGGGAACATCTGGCTTTCCCACTGAAACTCTTTACCTCATATTGCTGTGGTAAAAAAAAAAAAAGAAGATCATCACCAATTAAATGGCCATTAATTGTGCAAGCATGGGATCCCACCAGATGTTTACATTAGAGAGACTAATAGCCGATTTTATTTATTTTTCCACAATAGCCGTCCGTGCAGTATAGCTCTCTCAGAAAGATTAGTAGGAAAACATATTTTCACAAGATTACATTGTCCTTCCCGCATAAAACATAGTTCAGAACTTTTTAGTCCATGTCACCTAGACTGTGCTTCAACCAATGGAGGAGTAAATGAGTTCCAAAGACTGACTGCAATTTATAGACATACATGCAGGTTAAAGGCAAATATAATATGATTTATGAACTTCATGCCACACCTGATTAATGCAATGCCGCTATGCCCAATTGCCAAAAATAAAAGTCTTTTCAAAAAGAGCTGCCCCAATTTTCCCTATTGATATATCCACAGTACAATTGGAAAAGGGAATCTAGGTCTTTCAAATGGATACTATAAAAATCTATTGCAAGGACATGTTCAAGCATATGAACCCAAAAGCTCTCCAAAGACAGACTCTGACTCTCCAGAAGGACTATAATAAATGACTGCTGGGCACTCGAACAATCTGCTCTATGCCTGTTCTGACCTCGGCACAATGGCCAGAAGAGGCCAGCTGTGGCCCAGACCGGCTCTGGCAGCTGAGGGTAGTGTTCTAGTGCACTCCGCCCTGACCTGCCTAAGTCTGGCTCTTCCTCAGGCCAGCACTTTTTAATTCCCAAAAGCAGGAACTGCAGAGCTGCATGTCCTGGCTAAGCAGGTGAAGCATCCACTGCGTGTGTCAGGAGGCAGCACCACAGGCTTGCTTGCTGACCTCAATTAGAGCAGCGGAGCTTGGTCTAAAAACTACTGCCC
>JAOUWY010000046.1:13062290-13073981 GCA_025728095.1 Prietella phreatophila | reverse complement strand
CCAGGGTGTACCCCGCCTTGTGCCTGATGCTCCCTGGGATACTCTGCAGGCTCCCCACGACCCTGAGAAAGGAGTAAGTGGTAGAAGATGGATGAATGGTTCATTCCCAGTTCATTGCTGTTCTAAGAACAGCATACAGTGTTACAACTAGGAAGCCATCCCCTTTGTTTGTATGTGTGTTTTATGTTTTAGTTTAATAAAGTCCCATCTGATTTCAATAGCAAGTGTCTCTTGTCTATATTTATGATTTATTTTCCTAAGCTGTCCAATCTTGTTACTGTGTGTTACAGAACGGGACTGGAGGCAGATGCAGGTGCAGGTCAAGGTCTTTATTAAACACGTAACTCAAAACCAAAGAAAACGCGGTCTTCACCAGAAAATGATAAACTGGAATCGTGACATAAAACGAGAGCATTAATCGAGGCATGGAAACAAATGATAAAAACAACATCATCTTTACAAACGATAATACCGAGCGAAGTCTCAGTAACCGAGGGGTTTAAATAGAAAACATAATTGAACCAAAACATGGACACCTGGGGCAAATTAAAGTCACTTAGCTAAATGCTCAAGCAGGAAGTGAGCGAACCAAAACAAAGTCACGTGACTCATCAGGAGTCGTGCCACATTGCCCTCTGCTGGCTGTGGTGTAACAGAACCCCCCTCCAAATGGGGGTCCTGGGCCCCTGTGCGAGCTGTCTCTCGCTGCCACGGAAAACGAGGCAGCCTCCGTCGGGCAGCAGATGGGCGGAGCAACCCCCCCACCAGGGTTGAAAGTCAGGGCGCCGCCCCCGGCGGCACAGGTAGGGTGGGCGCTGACCCCGACGGCACTGGACTGGAGCTCAGGGTAGCTGACTTGGCTGGGCAGGGCAGCAGAACGGCCTCCTCAACTGGGTTGGACAACGGGACAGCTTCCTCTGCTGTGCAGGGCAGAGGGATGGCCTCCTCAACTAGGCTGGACAGTGGGACAGCTTCCTCGGCTGAGGAGGGCAACGGGATGGTCTCCTCGGCCAGGCAGGGCAGTGGAATGGCCTTCTCAACTGGGCTGGACAGCAGGACAGTTTCCTCGGCTGTGGAGGGCAGCGGGACGGCCTTCTCGGCCAAGCAGGGCAGCGGGACGGCATCTTCAGCGTGCAGGAGCTCCACAGTCGAGACCTGGTTTCACTGAGACTTTCAACCTTCAACCCCGGCCGGGGGGTTGCTCCGCCCATCTGCTCCGCCAACCAGCTCCACAGCTCAGCTCCACAGCTGAGGCCTCAAGCTGGAGCCCTGCTGTCGTCGGTGCCCCCCCCCCAAAAAAAAACAAAAAACCTCCGGACTGGGCAGCTTGGTGCAATTCCCCTGCAGTGGGAAGCTACAGGTGTTCGGGTAGCTTTCCTGGCTGCATGGCATTGTATAACTCCCGTGCAGTGGGAACCACCAGGAATTCGGGTAGCTTTGCTGGCTGCATTGCATGGCGTAGTTCTCCGGCAACGGGGACGGGGTAAATGGCGCTCGGGGGGGCAACGTGGCACATAGCCCGGCTTGCTGCAGTGGCTTTAGAAGGCAGTGGAGCTAAGCAATTTCCTCGGTGAGTAGTTTGCTCTGTTCCTCGAACGAATGGCACCGCACCTCAAACTTGGCCACTTCGGCAGCGCTCATGGCGACCTGCTGCTCCCGCATTATTGGCTGAGTATTCTGTTATGGAACGGGACTGGAAGCAGATGCAGGTGCAGGCCAAGGTCTTTATTAAACACATAACTTAAAACCAAAGAAAACGCGGTCTTCACCGGAAAACGAGAAACTGGAATCGTGGCATAAAACGAGAGCATGAATTGAGGCATGGAAACAAACGATACAAACGACATCACTTATCTCATCTTTACAAACGATAATACTGAACGAAGTGCTCAGTAACCGAGGGGTTTAAATAGAAAACATAATCAAACCAAAGCATGGACACCTGGGGCAAATTAAAGTCACTAAACTAAATGCTCAAGTAGGAAGAGAGCGAACTAAAACAAAGTCACGTGACTCGTCAGGAGCTGTGCCACATTGCCCTCTGCTGGCCATGGTGTAACACTGTGCTTATAATTCAAGTTTAACATCAGGATATTATTACTGGTGGCCACATGATTAATACCCTAGCTGGACTTAATAAGGTACATTAAGTTCAACTCATCAGTGGTCGAATAGTTTATCAGCTGTTGAAATATTAAGTTTGTCATTTGAGTTCAATCTAACAAAAGGAGATGCTAATTTTTCCCTACAACTGTTCATATGAATTGAGGTCCAAAGCCACCTACTTTGTAAGAGAAAGTTCTAGCCCCTACTGTAGCCTTCACTATTCGAGGTATCAACAAATAGCCTGCACCTTTTGATTTATGTATTTTCATGTCTTTTAAAACCTTATTAATGTAGGCAGAAGGTACATAAGCTAGCCCATGTGGCATGATCTAGTATTGGAGCCAAGTAGTCACAAATGCAATTTTCCTCTCTGATTATGATCAGTTTATATAATATATTAGCCCCCCTTAATTGGTACTCTTAACTGGAAGTAGCAGCAGGGATAATGAATAAGAATACCATAAGGCCACTGAAGTCTAGATAGAGCTTTAGTATACCTCCTTAGTCTCTTTTGCATGAGGCAAAAACATCTCCATTAGTGTGTTCGTCCCTTTTTACAGATGTACAGTAATTGGATCATTTGTCACAGCCACAGAATAATATAGCCCGTGATCATCTGTTGAAATTGGCAGTTTGTTTATAAGTTCCGGCTCATGACATTTCCTCCACTAGAGTTAGTCTGTGCTGAAACAGGAAAGGGGTCCTCAGATCAGGAGATAAAAGTGTGATTTTTATCTTAGTTGCAAGTAATCCAGAGAGTGTCGTCAAGCACAGGAGGTGGATGCCAGGATGTCTGCAATATAAGTATATTTTCTCTCTGATATGTATTTGTTGTTCTTCTGAAACCTTGTGTGATCAAGCTGTATTAGTTCTGGATATGATGTCTGCAGTTGTGACAGAAAGTCACAGTCACCTTCATTTGTGTTCTCTGACTGGGATATTGAGAGAGAATGGCAACTGTATGTACTGTATGTATGTACTGTTTAGAGTGAGAGCGTCCCAATGGTATTTCAGACTGTAATTCTTGGATTAGTTCCCTGAAATGCATAGTAAAAGCAGCAAGGCAGCATATTCATATCAAATACTGAGGCAGAAGATGTACTTTGATGGTCATCAATTTCTGCAGGATCCATATCAAAGTGAAATCTTCTGTAACAAGCAGGAGTTTATTAAAAAATAAATAAAAACAGTATAGAAAGGCAAGACAGAGATTTGGAAAAAAGAAAAAAGAAAATGAAAAAACAAATGAGCAGAAATGGAAGACAAAACCAAAGTTCATAGTAAAACATGGAAAACCAGTAAAAACAAAAACAAAAACAAAAAACAAAACAGGAAACCAATACAAATATTCAACCAACCAGTAAGTGAATCAGTTTTCAAGTAATTTGATGTGCTATTGTCAGGTGAGACTTTATCTCACTGAAGTATTTGTACTAATGATTTTTGTTATATTTTTTACTGCATAGTCATGGACTGGACGTTTGTTCTCCAGCCTGTCAATAAAACAGTGAGGAAGGGTGACTCAGTGACTCTGTACTGCAGACCTCCACACAGTAGACCCCCTGCACAAGTGTCATGGTTTAGACACAACCGGCTCCTCCGGTCCAGGTCAAACATCTCCACCCAACCCACTGGAGACCTGTTCTTTCACAGGTGCTTGTGAATTTTCTTTAGGCTCAGAGTATACATATATTAAACATGTCACTTTAATAATGTATGTTATAAACCATTTCTCTTTAGTGTACAAGAGACAGACAGGGGATTTTATTTTTGTCGGGCTTCTAATTCCTTCCTACAAAGGGCTATAACCTCAAGAAAGATCTTCCTGGAAATTCTAGGTATGGTATATTAAATAGCTTGTGATAAATGTATTTATTATATATTGTTGCATTACAGTACAGTACAGAAAGGTTGCATACAGTTGAGAGCAAATGTTTGCATTTCCTTAAGATGCGATGAAGAATACAAGTTTTATTTATAAAATCAAAATACTGTATTTACCATGTTAACTTATTAACTCACATTTTTGGCTGCACCTACATTTATTACATTACTACAGCTACATTTTTTTGTACAACCCCAGTTCGAAAAAAGTTGGGACGTTGTGTAAAATGTAAATAATAACAGAATGCAATAATTTGCAAATCTCACAATTCTATATGTTATTCACAATAGAACATAGAAAATATTAAATGTTTAAATTGAGTAAATGTACAATTTTAAGAAACAGCAAAAGGCTGGAAATGTAAGTATTACTAAAAAGAAACAGCTGGTGGAACTTTTTGCATATAATTATATTAATTAGCAACAGGTCAATAACATGATTGGGTATAAAAAGAGTATCATAGAAAGGCAGAGTCTTTCAGAATCTGGATGGAAGCATATGTTGCCCTAAAACCTGTACAGTACCAGTATATACCTTCCAGCATTGATGGTGCCTTTACCAATGTGAAAGCTGCCCATTCCATAGGCACTAATGCACCCCCATACCATCAGAGATGCAGCCTTTTGAACTGAGTGTTGTTAAAAAAAAAAAAAAGGTTTAGTTTAGAGGACACAGTGTCCACACTTTCCAAAAAGAATTTCACATTTCGATTCGTCCGACCACAGAACAGTTTTCCACTTTGCCTCAGTCCATTTTAAATGATTTTGGCTCAGGGAAGATGGCAGGATTTCTGGATCATGTTCATATATGGCTTCTTCTTTGCATGATAGAGCTTTAACCAGAATTTGTTTAGGGCACGGTGAACTGTGTTCACAGACAGTGAGTTCTGGAGGTGTTTCTGAGCCCATACAGTGATTTCCATTATCATGCCTGTTTTTAATACAATGCCGCCTGAGGGCCTGAAGATCACAGCGCGCATTATTGATTTTCACCCTTGTCCCTTGTGCACAGAGATTGTTCCAGATTCTCAGAATCTTTTGATGATATTATATACTGTAGATTACAAGATATTTATAGTCTTCACAATTTTACGTTGATGAACATTATTCTGAAATTGTTCCACAAAATGTAGAAGCAGACTTTCACAGGTTGGTGAACCTCTGCCCATCTTTACTTCTGAAAGACTCCAACTCTCTAAGATACTTTTTTATACCCAGTCATGTTACTGACCTGTTGCCAATTAATCTCCAGTTGTTTCTTTTTAGTAACACTTACTTTTCCAGCCTTTTGTTGCCCCGTCCCAACTTTTTTGAGATGTGTTGTGGCCATGAAATTCAGAATATTTTTTTCTTAAAATGGTACATTTACTCAGTTTAAACATGTGACATGTTTTGTAATAAGTTTAAACATTTGATATGTTCTATTGTGAATAACATATGGGTTTATGAGATTTGCAAATTATTGCATGCTGTTTGTATTTACAATTTACACATCTAAACTTTTTTGGAATTGGGGTTGTAGAGATATTATTGTCAAACAGAAGTACGTTTAACTTTTTTCACTCAAAAACTATAAGGACTGCAAACTCTCCACTTTACTGTATTAACTACAGTATAAGTCATTTGGCAGCATGTAATTATTATTATTATTATTTTATTTCAATGCAAGTCATTTTAACATTTGTTTCCAAGCATGATTTCTACTTTATTTATCTTTGAGACCATTGTTTGTGGTTCTTGTGGTCCTTTAATTGTTAGCTCCTCCATCCGTTACTATCTGGCCCCTGGCGGTGATTTCCACAGTGGGAGCAGAGGTGGCGATTCAGTGCCAGGTGTCAGGACACCCTGTTCCCTCTATTGAGTGGTCAAAACATGGCCAGTCTGTAAGAACAGGAGGCAAAATTACCAAGGGGTATACATTTGGATATTCCATGTAAATGTGTGGTTTTTTGTTACGATCAGGTAGTTTCATATATACATATAAAGTGTTACAAATCACTTTGATCACAGTTCTTTATTCACAGGGTCAGAAATGCAACTCTTTATATCTCCTCATTGAGAAACTATGATGAAGGTTTTTACACGTGTGCAGCCTCCAATTCTGTGGGACAGGATGAGAAAACGATTACCCTACGTATAGCTGGTAAATTATACCTAGTTAAATTATTCATGTAGGGCCATGTAGATTAATTTAGTGTGTTGAGAATTTGTTTCTTGATTGTGCTGTATGTACCTTAAAATGCTTTTCAGCAAAGCCGATCATTGTGTTATTTGCGGGATCAGTGAATGTGTCCAAGGGAACCACTATCATTCTCCCATGCCGAGCTGTTGGAAACCCACCACTGAAGTACAGTTGGCGCAGGAGTGATCTTCAGACACCTCTATCACTTTCACCACGCATACGCATTGATGGCAAGAGATTCTGGAAATCTTTTTTGTATTAACCCTTTACTGCATGGTGTTGCCATATGGCAATAATTAATTTATATCCATTTTTTTTTCCATACAAAACTACTATTTTCCAATATAACTTGAACAGGACACTTTTACTTAGACATAATACAAATATGCCATGTCAGATGACCAGGAAGTGCTGTTTGGTGGAATGGTGAAGATCATCGTCGAAGGCTCTCAAAACTTGATTACTGTTTTAATATTTAGAGAAAACTACTTAAAGGAAAAAAATGAAACACTATCTAAGTTAAACAAATTTACATTTAAACAAGTTTATATATATTTCAGGGTTTTTTAAATAGTAAAATGCGATAATGGAACTGTGGTATGTGCATTGATGAATTGAAACAGGCCTACATTGCAAAAAAGACACTAGACTTTTCTAATAGTATATTTACATTTTTCACATTCAAAGTAAGCAAAAGTGTTGATATTTTTGAGTGAGAAATCCATCTACATACGTTTTACAACTGTAATTCCTTTCTAGAAGATATAATGTTTTCCTTTTTTTTTTTAAGAAGATATAACATGCTTACTAGGTGGCAAAAAACACACTGCAACTTATAGTCTGGAAAATGCATTAATTGGAATTATATTTTTGACTATATGATAGTCACTGTCGCAACAATTTACCAACTACCCTGAGCTAATTTAAAAAAAATAAAAAAAAATAAAAAAATAAAAATCGATATTTTTTAAAATTACTTGAACTAATTCCATTAACCCCATTTAAAAAACAACATTTGTTTGATGTCCATCCATCCATCCATCCATCCATCCATCCATCTTCTACTGCTTACTCCTTCTTCAGGGTCACGGCATTTGTTTGATGTAAATGTAATAATTCATGTAGTAGTGGGTTAACTATCCTGTATTGAATTTGTTTTCATACATCAAGAATGCTTTATATTTGAAGAGCTTTTTGCCCTGCAGATAATGAGACACTGCACATCTCTAATGCCCACCAGTCAGACGCAGGAGAGTATTATTGCACTGCTGAAAACAACATAGGTCAGGATAGAAGAAAGACCACGATAAGAGTTTTCTCTGGTAAATGAATTCTGTTACTGAAAAAGAAATATTTGCACATAATTAAGGTAAATAACTTTGTTATAGTGCTTTAACTGATTTAATCTTCTAACTTG
This sequence comes from Prietella phreatophila, assembly GCA_025728095.1. NCBI lineage: Eukaryota > Metazoa > Chordata > Actinopteri > Siluriformes > Ictaluridae > Prietella > Prietella phreatophila. The sequence goes on along the minus strand of JAOUWY010000046.1, from coordinate 13,066,392 downwards.
AAGCTGATCCTGAAGACGATTTATTATCTACAGTAAGTAGCATACGGAAGTCAGTGTTGTGATGCCATCCCATTGTAAAATCTTTGTTTGTCCTGTTCATATACTGTAATAAGCACCTCACACCATCATTTGGATGTTTCATTGGTTCTATCTACTATAAAGGCTGAGGGATGAATTGTATTTCTTTTGAGTGAATACTCTAGGTTTGTTTTATTGACAAATATTTTAGATCAAAGAAATCAAGCCAGAAGAACCTACAAATCCTACCGACTATAAGAATTTAAAATCTCCTAAAGGTAAAATGAATCCATTCAGCAATCTATAACCACAACAAGTACTATGTGTCCAATGACTTTCTTAAAACATGAGTTGTGTGTTTATTTTTTTCCTCCTCTCTCACATCTATAGATACTCACCTGAAGAACTCACCAACACATTCTATCAGTGTTCCTACCCCATTTGCTTCATATACTTCCTTCACTGATCATGACAGCGTTAACACAGGAGAAAAACAGAATTACAAAGACCTCCTAAGAACCCAAGGACCACAGCCTATCTTCCCTTACTCCAAACCCATAGAAACACGTACACAAAAAAGACATGCACATGTTACTCCAACTAATCTAATCACCCAGCATCTAGATCAGCCACTGTTGCCCCCAAGCCACATAGAACCTGAGTCACTGTCTGCACACAACCAAACCTTCAAGCAAATTTCTCTTCAAGGACTTTTTGATCAGCACACAAGCTCACAGCAAGACCCCTCCTCTCCAAGCTCAGTGGTTCAGGCCCTTGCACTAACTCAGACCTCTGGGTTCACATTGTATAATATGAACAGTATCAGCAGTACAACTCCTGTAGAGGTCCACCAGTACTGGAGTCAGTCTGCTGAGCAACATACATCCACCAAGACATCACAGGCAAATAATACTGAATTAGTTGAAATGTTTAACAAAAACACCTCAAAGGCCCCCATGAGGACTACAGACAACAATGCCAGGTAGCATATTATATGGTATGTGAGTTTTTTCTTTTCTTTTTTGTGCTCTCTGTGTTTAAGATTTTCCACAATCTGTTATCAGGGAGAAGAGGAAATCACAGAGTTGGCTGCCCATGCTTGAAAAACATGACATTCCAATTGTGGTAGGGGTGGGAGTTTCCTTGGCATTTATTTTCATCACCATGGCTTTCTATTCTTTGTTTCGGAAAAATGACCCTGCAGCCATAACTAAAGGACGAGCAGGTAAGACACTTTCAAATTTGTAAAATACTATTAATACTTGAACAGGCATGCTAATTGTTCTAATATAAAATCAGTGTTATGCCAATAACCTTTAAAGTAGTACAACCCAAATAATGACACTTTTTTACTGAAGCTCTCAGAGGCCTTGGCGGGCCTTGCAGGCACGGTGAACGTCTTGCAATTGAAAGAACATATGATAATAAGTGAGTTTGTTTAATATTATAATGCCAGTCTCAATTCATCCCAAGCCACCTAACTGAAATTATGTTTAAATAGTATTTTCTACACTGTTGTTTGCTGCAGAGCTTTTGAGGATGACAACATGGTTGCTGTTATCGAGCAAAGCCCAAACACTTCTGAGATGAGAGCCCATCCTCCGCCTTCCAGTCCATCCACATTACTAATGGAACCATGTTATGATAACACACAAGAGGAAGTCGAGCCAAGCCAAGACATGCCGGTGATAGTGGAAACACACCCAGAGCCCGCTGAGGAGGAGCAGGCGAGTTATGTTTTAGTTCATGAATATGCTCGTCAGTGATGGTTGGAGGTTATATGAGATAGAGGGTAGTCATTCTCAGCCAAAATCACAGCTTAGATTTTTATTACAGATGATGGGCAGCATTCAACAAATGTTGTGTATCAGATTAGTAATGTTATAGCTTCTTTCCTTCTTTACAGTTAGAGACATCATTTGATGAAGGCAAAGTCACGCCCTCTCTCCCACCTGACATCCAGCTTCAGTGTATGGAGGACTGGAAGAGCCAGGATTTGGGACAGTGCCAAAGGGATGCCTCTTCACCACCCCATTCCAACCCTTTGGGCACTCAGGAAGAGGTTCTCCGCTCTTCTCTGACCTTGCAGACCAGTGATTCCTCCTCCACCCCAGTACACCACAGCATCAGCTTGTCGCATGCCTCATGTCCTCTCATGCTGTCCCATTGTGTCACCTTGGGCATGACCTCTGTGGCTGTTGATGTGCACTTCTACCCCTCCAACACTACGCAGTATGGGCCTCTGAGACCTCAGAGCAATTCCCGGCATGAGCATGATCAAAACGCTCTGTCTACCCACCCTGGCAAATGAATCATGGAAAGAAAAATAACTTCTGCCAAGGCTTATGCTTCCGTGAATGTTCATTGAAGATAAACAAAGAAATGTCCCACTCATTGCCAGAGGGATTGATGTTATTAAGCTTTCGTTTTGTCTGATTTATAAGGTGCTGATGGGTTGCATATTGTTTCTGCTTTTTTAATTCTCCTATTCTACTTTCCTGGTTACAGTACGAGTACATAATTAATTCTTTTAAAAATCAAACATAAATTATGTCTATCAAATGCCAAGATTATGTTATTTCTTACAAAAAAAGGCTGTGTGTATGTATGCGTACTTTAGAAATGACAACAAATTATGTGAATTAACAATAATGTTTCATAAAATTTAATTGCAGTTCATATTATTATTATAGTAACAGATATTTCTTGTATTTCTTACTAGCTGCATTGGTTTGCAGTTATACTGTTATAAATGAAAGGTGCATGAATGAATGATTTAGCATTAAGATTTTTCTAGTGCAAATCAACATGACTGTTACATTTACATAACCAAAGGTTGTGCTACCTTTCCACTGAACAAATCAGATTTATGTTAATCTCAGCATTACAATCAAAATATGATGTACATTCAAATCAAATTGTGTTTTCATTCTGAATAGTTAATATAACATTTAATAAAACTCTATGATGATGATGTATTTGTTCATCTTTTGCTTACCAATTATAAACAGGCTTCTGAATGAAATTTCAAAGAGGGGCAGGGGGATTTCATGGAAGAAATAATTTTCACAAAGAAATCTGTAAGTTATTCAGGAAAGACCTTTTTTATATTAATGAATTTACCCATCAGTCTATCCATTTCAGGAAAAGACTTTTGTTCTAAAAACTCACAACTGAGCAAATGAAAAATTAGAATAGCAAACAAAAACAACAAACAAATCCAGAAACAAGTCATAATAATAATCATATGTTGTCATAACCTGTTAATTTTCAAATCATGTTCTAATTTTCACTCGAATAATCATAAGTAGATTCTCATTCTTGATTCATAATTGCAGCAGTTTAAAAAATGAGGAGTTTCTACAAATTATTACCTCTTATTAATTAATCTTAAACCAGTGCTTCAGAAAATGAACAGTTAATGTAATAAACAAGCCTCAGTATCAGTTATCAAACATCAAAAGACACCTTTCAAGTTCCAACACCTTAACACATTGACAAGGTTCTTTAGTGCATGACTGGGCAGAACACTGATTATAGGTTACCGGAATCACTGAAACAAATTTCATAATAATGGCATTACATTTAACTTGTTATCTGCCAGTACTGGGTATGGATCGAAAATTCCCCTTGTTAACAGCATTGATTAATGTCTGTTTGAAAGCTGTCCCAAACTGAGCACTGATTGTTTTTTTTGTTTTTTTTTATATATACTTTTCTCAAACCCAAACAGGCCTTTTAATGAGTAAAGTCTGGATTTTACTTTATCAAAATAAAAACAAACAAACCAAAAAAAAAAAAAATCATAAGAATTGTTATTCAAAGGGCATATACACACGTTGTCCAATTTAATAAATATGCATGTGCTTATTCATGTATTTATCCAATCAGCCAATCATGTGGCAGTACTATCAATCCATCCATCTTCTACCACTTATTCCTTCTTCAGGGTCGCACAGAACCTGGAGTCTATCCCAGGAATCATCAGGGTACACCCTGGACAGGGTGCCAGTACTTCACAGGGCAAAATCACATACACACTCACACACCCATTCATACACTATGGACAATTTAGACATGCCAA
>JAOUWY010000046.1:13050254-13062190 GCA_025728095.1 Prietella phreatophila | reverse complement strand
ACTCACACACCCATTCATACACTACGGACAATTTAGCCACGCCAATCAGCCTACCATGCATGTCTTTGGACTGGGGAAGGAAACCCCCGCAGCACGGGGAGAACATGCAAACTCCGCACACACATGGGAATCGACCCACAGACCCTGGAGGTGTGAGGCAAACGTGCTAACCACTAAGCCACCATGCGTGTGGCAGCACTACAATCCATAAAATCATATAGATACAGGTCAAGAGCTTCATTCTGACCATTGGGTAGTTGTTGGTATCAGACAGGTCAGTAGAGAACGGGCAGACTTGTTTTGAGGAGTAATTCAAATAACTATTCTTTACAACTTTGGTGAAAGCATCAAAAGCATCTCAATGGACATCAAGTCAAACATTTAGGCAGAAGACCACACTGGGTTCCACACTTCAGCCAACTGAAACTACTATCTAGTTTTTTTGTGCACAGTGTAGGCTCAGGTTCCTGTTCTTGGCTGACAGACATGAAACCCAGTATGATTTTCTGCTGTTGCAACCTGTCCATATTATTTTATGCTGCTACATGATTGGATAACTGCATGCATGAGCAGGGGTAAACCTCATTTACAAAGTTATTTGTGAGTGTATGACACAATGGACTACCACTACAAAGGAATATAGATGATACACTGCTGTTTCAGGGTGATATTAGAATCTTACAAAGAATGTACTGTGCTAGAGCATTAGGGATGTGGTCCTAAGATCATGGTCTTACATGACATAGTGTCTGATATGTAAACATTTATCACTGTTCTGTTTTCCGTTGCATAGTTTTGCTGTGAGAAATTCATTAATGTCACAGGGAGTGCAGAGAAAAATATTTTAACATTTTACCTTTTGCTGAAAAGATCACTCACTAGGTTGCTCAGACTCTATAAATATGTAGTTTTGTCAGAGGACCTTGTAATTGTTGAAATTTAAACTATTTATTTTTACACACTACTTATTTGTGCCCTTTTTTACCAACATTAACCTATTTAAAAGGCACTGAATTTCCTTGGGGCTTATTCAATGAGCCTGCTGCAAGTAGAGATATGCGCCTAATTTATATAATGACATTCAGCCCAGTGTACTAATTATAGCAGGTATCAATACAGTAGTTAAATATAATTACAGTGGGGGAAATACATATCAGCTGGGTTAGTAAATTGCTGCGATGGACTGGCACCCTGTCCAGAGTGTACCCCGCCTTGTGTCCAATGATCCCTGGGATAGGCTCCAGGTTCCCCCGTGACCCTGAAGAAGGAGTAAGCGGTAGAAGTTGGATGGATGGATTAGTAAACTGATGGTCAATAAAAAGGTTTTTCATAACCAAGGTGTCACACAAAAAACATCTCATGATGGGTAAAAGCAAAGAAATCCCCCAAGACCATCACAACCTTATTGTTGCAAAACATATTGATGGAATTGGATACAGACGTATTTCAAAACTTAGTAGTAAGCACCATTGGGGCCATCCACAAGTGGAAGCAACATTACTCCACTGCTCATGCTCACCCTGCAAGACTCCATTACTAAAGAAAAGGCATGTTGAGGCTCGTTTAAAGTTTACTACAACTCATTTGGACAAGCCTATGAAATACTGGGAGAGTGTAATCTGGACAGACGAAAGCAAAATTTAGCTTTTTGGCTGTCAGAATACATACCATGTTTGGAGAAGAAATGGCACTGCACATCACCCTTAAAACACTATACCAACAGTGAAGTTTGGAGGAGGAAGCGTCATGGTGTGGGGCTGTTTTTCATCACATGATACTGGCAGATTTCATTCTTGAGATTTATCTGCTGCCATCTGCCAGGATTATGAAGATGAGACATGGGTGGACCCTCAAGAAGGACAACGATCCAAAGCATATAGGAAAGGAAACTCTCAGTTGGTTTCAGCGAAAAAAAAATCAAGGTGTTAGAATGGCCCAGTCACTCACCTGACTTGAATCCAATTAAACAAGATTTAAAAACAATATGTTTAGAAGAATGGGCCAAAATCACACAGGAAGCGTCGTAAAGCTGTCATTGCAAACAAAGTCTTATCCACTAAGTATTAAATAAATTGCAGTTAGCATTTTCAATGCTTTCTTCATGTCATTCCTTTTTATTACACATAACTTAAATTTCATGTGAATTGCCTCATTGGAAATATATTTCCTGAAGATTTGTTTTCCATTTTCAATACTTATTTCCACAACCGTATTTTGTTCATGTAATGACGTAAGTCAGCCAACTGTGTAAACAAATATTTGCTGCAGCATCCCAGACAACCTGGTTCTAGCATCTAAAAACTCTCTCTCTCATCTCTATTTTTGGCTACAATTCAGCATGAGTGTCACCTGATTTTTTCTGCTGATAACCTGGTGGGGGAACATGGAAGGATACATAAGGACACCACTTAGTATTGAGACAAACCAGTCTTCGCAGTGTAGCAGAGTTGACAATATCAAAGCCAGTCTGACCTCCAAACGTGCTGGGCTTCCAGTACTCAGGTGAACATATGGGGTTTCCCATAAGACCTTTTAGGGAAAATGGAGCCCCCATTTCTACAATGCTCTGTCCGAATATGGCATCAGGCCGTGTCTTCTCTAGCAATAAAGCAGGATAAAATTCCATAGCGTCGATGTCTCCATAGAGCTCTTCCAACTCACGGGCGATCTCCTTGTCAGCTAAAAAAAATAAATAAAAATAAAACGATAAAATGACTTGCCAACAGAAGGTAAGAATAGTAGTGTAAGAGTGTAAAATTATGAGGATAATTTAATTTTATCTGCAATTCAGTTGTTTTTTATGGGGTATTGGGGGGATGGGGGTGTAAAACTTATGTAGCCAAATGATACAACCTATAAAAAGCTGAAGCTTAAAGATGCTGCTGCTCAAATGCTTAATTTTAATACATAAGCTTTATAAAAATTATTCTCCTTAGGACCAAAATATGCTGAAGATGCTGAGAAGCAAGCTGAAGGCTTTGATCACTCATTTTCTGAAACATCATGTTCAGTAGTTATTTATGTCACTACTATTTGGCATTGTATTATGAGACTAAAAACAGTCAACTCAATTTTACCATGGAAATGTATGTTTTTATATAGTATGCAACAAAACAATTTCTTGTAAAAAAAAGAACGCGACAGATTTTGGATAAAAATTTGGGTAAAATTCTAAAAATGTAATAGATTAAAAAGAATTAAAGGGAAGTAATATCATCCACCTTTAAAATTTAGTGTGTTGTGCTAGCTGGCACACCATAACAGTGGAACTAAACAAATGATATATTTCACAGGAGATACATATTATGTGAAACCATGTCAAAATATGAGTTATATTACATGTTAAATGTAATTATTTTGATATAAATTACAAGCGCATAGATATATATGCAAGTACCTGCAAATTCATAGAATGATTTGTATGGTTTCAGGTGAAATCTTTTGCGGTACTCATTAAATGGTTGTAGCCGAAGTTGCCGAGATTCTTTAATGGCTCCTTCAGCTACTCTGGCCACTACTTGTGGAATATTATGGCCACCTCCAATCTGAAAACACAAACACACACACACACACACACATACACACAGCGCTTGTCAGTAAGGAGTGTCTCCTTCGCAATGTCAGAAACTGCATGTCAATAACTGATAAGTCAACAACTCTTTGACTTTGGTAAACAAATCTCTCTTCAGAAGGCTAAGCTTTGAATATATAACACTGTATTTCCTCAGTGTTGTCTCTTGTCAATTAGTAATAGAACATTAAACTACAGTTACTTTTGACTACACAACCTGTTTGGCTACAGTTAAAGGGGACGATGACAAAAGACAGTGTTGTTGGTTTTTTTTTTGGACATATTTCGACAAGCAAACATTTGATCATCTTTGAAACAGTGCATATTAATGAAGGTGATACACTATAAAATGACAAATAATAAAAAATAATAATTAAAAAAATAAAAAATAAAACTTAAACCCTTGCAATTGAAAGAAAAGTGAATGGAAGTGTGGTCAAAATCTCCAGCAAGTCTGGTGGACAATTATTCAAAATCACTATAAGAAGTTAAAGGGAGCAATACTAGCGTCTAAGACCAAGGGTGTACTTCTTTTTCCACAGAAGAATATCACTATTAATATTTCTGTTGAATAAATGATTGAAAAAGCTAATTTTCCTTGTGGTTTGTTCAAGTATATGAACATCATTAACAGGCACTATTTCAAAGAGGATCAAAAACTTGCTTGTCCAAATATGTCAAAAAAGCCAACAAATTCCATGGGGTGTACTTATTTTTTCACATGACTGTTTAACTGAAACTCTTGGGACAATATTGTGTTCTCCCTATTGTCAGGAAATTGCACGTTTGAATTCCGAAGATGCCATAGCCATCCTTGGCTTGAAGCCAAAGGAGCAAAATTGGCCATGTTTTCTGGGTTGGAGGGATGGCATGTCCTGTCTCTTTGTTTTTTACAAAAATGTTTGAATTTACAGTCCCCACCAAGAGTGTTGGAACCGCAAGGCCAATTATTTTTCCTTTCTTTTGCTATACACTAAAGACATATAGGTTTGAGGTCAAAAGATGACTGAGACGATAGATCAGAATTTTCATTATATTATGCCATTTTATTTTCATTTATATTTATATTTTGATCTCAACCCCAAATGACTTCAGTGTATAGCAAAAACAAAAGAATTGGCCCTGCCTTTCCGATACTTTTGGAGTGGACTGCATAATCATGCACTTTACATTTGTTTCTATGTGAAATATAAATAATGAATTAAATATACAGTTTCATTCAAAATTATTCAGCTTCTGCTGCAAATCAGGTTTATTGTCAAAATGTACAGACTTTCAGCTGTTTGCAATGAACAAATCAAACAAAAGCAATTGAAATAGTTCAACACAACGAAAGTGGGTTCTCCAAATTCAACTGAAAATGCAACTTATAATGATTTCTCCAGTTTCAAAATTATTCAACCCCCTGTATAGAATCCCTCACAACAGCACAAATGTGCAAAAAAAGGTGTTGTCTCAACACACCTGATGCAACTAATAAAGGCTTTCATTAGTTGCACCAAGTGTGCTTGAGCTGGTACACATGAAATACCTGATCTGGCTAGGGCAGAAAATGTATTAAATTCCAGGATGGGGCAGAAAAATTAAGCTATCAACAGGTTCAACCAAATTTCAAAACCCTCGAGTGACTGCAAAAGACCTGCAGCAAGACTTGGTGGCAACAGGCACTGAGGTTTCATTGAGCACAGTAAGGTATTAAATGCAGAAGGTTTCCAAGCCAGAACTCCAAGACTTACACCACTACTGACCCAACAGCACAAGAAAAGTTGGCTCAGAATCATGTAAATAAACCACAGAAGTTTTCGGATTCTGTTCTGTGGAGCGATGAACCAAAATTGGAACTTTTCTGCAAGATGGATCAGCGGTATGTCTGGAGGAAGAACAATGAAGAAAGAATACTCAGTCCACAGTCAAGCATGGTGGTGGCGGCTTGGTGATGCTCTGGGGCTGCTTTGCATCCTCTGGCACTGGAAACCTGCAGCGTATGAAAGACCAGATTGATTCATTTGAAGTATCAGGAAATCCAAATAGTCATGCCGTCTTTGAGGAAGCTGAAGCTTGGGTGTCATTGGACCTTCCAACAGGACAATGATCCCAAGAATACCTCAAATTCCACCAAGGTTTAGTTGAAGAAGAAGTCCTGGAAGATTCTACAGGGCCATCCCAGTCACCTGACTTGAACCCCATAGAAAATCTCTGGTGGGATTTGAAGAAGGCAGTTGCAGCACGCAAACCGAAGAACATTACTGAAATGGAGGCCATTGCTCATGAGGAATGGGTGAAGATTCCTCAGAAATGCTACCAGAAGCTGGTGTCTGGCTATGCATCTCGTTTGTAGCAGGTCATAAGAGCAGAAGGGTGCTTTATTAAGTACTATAGATGCTTGCCATGAAGGGGTTGAATAATTTTGAAACTGGAGAACTCATTATGAGTTGCATTTTCTGTGAATTTGGGGAAACCACTTGAAGCAATTTTTGTGTTGAACTATTTCAATTTCCTTTGTTTGATTTGTTCATTGCAAACAGCTGAAAGTCTATACATTTTGACAATAAACCTGATTTGCAAAGGGGTTGAGTAATTTTGATTTCAACTGTACTTACAAATGAGTTTATATTTATTACTATATAGATGTCACCTATATACTTTCCATTACTGCACAATTCAATATTTGTTGATCTTAACATTCTACAATGTTAAGAGCCTTTGAAACTTCCATAAGTAGGTTTGCTATAGTGCCTAGCACTATGTAAATTGAGTATAGCACCCCATTGCCCATGATCACTGAACAGGAAGGCATTGTGGTCAGGTCAGGGAAATACATTAAGCATGTAGCACTTTGGGTTCACACGGTCTATTTCATAAATGATAACACTTTTCAAATAAGCAAAAGACAGCCTTCCTGTTCTAGACCACTCAACATTACACCAGTAACAATGGTATCAACAATGCTGAACATAATTTAGTACTATTTTTGCACTGTATGTTGTCGCCAGATAAAAGTATGGTTAATCCAATGCTACAAAACCTGACTCAATCAAACAAGCTCAGTCAACCTTCTTAAAATGAAAAATAATGATCAAAGAGTTGTTTCCTCAAGGTCAAAAGAGATGCAAAAATCACCTGTCCTGCTGGCTGAGTTGAGAAAGCCTGCACCAGTTTCTCCACTCCATAGTGAGTCAGAATGGAGGTGTTGAACATGAACTCATCATAGGAGATCTCAGTTCCATCAATGAAGAAGCTGTTGGGCATGAGTGGATGCCAGTGATAAAGCTGATTAAACTCCACGGCAATGCGGTTCTGGTACTGGAATTTGGAGCCAAAAAGCAGGGATGGATCAAACTTCAGCTTTAGATTGTAGCCACTTAGGTGCTGTACATAATCCTCAATGACTATTCGGATAGTCTCACCTGGAAAGCAAATAATTGAGCAAATTTAATTGATAAAATAAAGGTTATCTGGTATGTTCTTGTGTAGCTCTTGCATCAGGAGATTTCTCAATAGTGACTCAAATATGACTGCTTTTAATACGGGAAGCTGTGAAAATGCTAGTATGACTAAAGATTATCAGCTTAACTTAAAGGCAGTTGAACTCGACAGTGATCCTTACAACTTGCCCAAAACGTGGTCCATGGACATAGGCATGTGGCCAGAAATTGGTTTTCCCGACATTTATATGTACCCGAAGTCTGAAGTGACAAGAACACCAATAAACATTCTGGTTGTATCTACAAATATTTTTTATTTTATTCTAGAATTTTATCTGGTAAACCATAAGCTAGCTAGTCCTAGTTTGTTTGTAGCTAACACTGCTTCCACTTACTAACATTATATATTTGTGAAGGTAAAACACAGTCGTAGAACGAATGAGTCCCCATTATTCATCAGTGGAAATAGACAGCGGATAAAAAGAAACATGTAGCAAATTATTCATCGTTGTACAACATACACTTACACTGCTCGACTTAGTAAAAAAGGACTGAATGGTTTTCTGGCACTATGTAAACAGATAGTTCTGAATTCTTGTTAAATTTGTTAGCACAGTCCATCTCACAACAGCTTTTTCCCATTGTAGATGCATTTTTTCTGTGCTTTCGCGGAATTCATGCTGTACACTAATGCTCAGTCTTTATGCCACTCAGTGGGCATGACCGTGGCGAGTTCCGGCCATAGTGACGTCACGTGCGAACCCTCTATTTAGCAAAATCGAGAAAGGCAAGCAAGTCAATTGAACATTGGCTTATATCTGTCACATAGCAACATTTTAAATTTGTTGTCACTCAAAAAATTTTATTAACAATTTAATGGAATTTTAAATATATCAATCTGTGAATGTGGACTTCATGAGGATTAACATTTGATATACAAAGGCTGATATACAGTATATGGTATATCATGGGTATAAATGTTTAAAATAACAAATAAAAATAACTACAAATATAGTTATAGATAAAATATTAATTAAAAAAAAATTTTTTTTATTAGATGAACTATATCTGCTTAACTCATCTCTGACTTTGGCACTAACTTTGTGATCGCTATTTTCATAAAATGTTACTATTCGATACTTTGAAAGCACTATAGTTATTACTTGTCATAGAATCAATTTCTGCTTCGTGTTTGTTTCCAGATGAACAGAAAAAAAGAACAAAAAAAAAGAAAAATTGTAGTGCAACTTAACCTATAATAATAAGTCTGGTGGTCTGAAAGAGTTGCTCATCTCCCCAAGTGGGATGCTCTTTCTTTAGGATGTCACACACGCGGTTGTGTTCACGCAGCCACACGGTGGCATACATGCTTAAGCCCGGCAACATGCCAAACACCTCCTGGCCAATAGCCATTTGCTTTTCTGGCGGAACTGATGGAGGGTAGTTCATGTTCACGTTGGCCTCTGCCACTGTAGGTGGGTACATCTCCCCATTGATCATCTGTAACACACAGGACATCAACAGTGAAACAGCAATGGAAATGCACCAGTGAAATTATAACAGACAGTTTTCCTTTTCTTCCCTTTACACATAATTACTGTATCATCCATGTTCCTCTCCTAGATATATACAATACTGTGCAGAAGTTTTAAGCACCCAATTTTTTTTGCAGAAACTTTGTTATATTTTTTTCTTTTATGACTTCTACATTATCAAGTCAGTACAAAAATTAAGTTTTCTTAATATATATTTTTTTAATTACTCAGTGCTGTCACATCATCATGTTCGCCGATGACACGATGGTGGGTCTCATCAATACAGAGAGAGGAGGTGCAGCAGCTAACGGACTGGTGCAGAGCAAACTACCTGTCTATTAATGTGGACAAAACAAAAGAGATGATTGTTGACTTCAGGAGAGCATGGAGCAACCACTCTGAACATCCACGGCTGGAGATCGTCAAGAGCACCAAATTCCTTGGTGTTCACCTGGCGGAGAACCTCACCTGGTCCCTCAACACCAGCTCCATAGCCAAAAAAGCCCAGCAATGTCTTTACTTTCTGTGAAGCCTGAAAAAAGCCCATCTCCCACCCCTCATCCTCATGTTCTACAGAGCAACCATTGAGAGCATCCAAAGCACCTGCATCACTGTTTGGTTCGGAAACTGCACCTTATCAGATCACAATTCAGCAGATAGTGAGGACAGCTGAGATGATCATTGGGGTCGCTCTTCCTTCCATTATAGACATTTACACCACACGCTGCATCCACAAAGCCACCAACATTGTGGATGACTGCACACACCCCTCACATACACTCTTCACTCTCCTGCCATCTGGAAAAAGGCAACGAAGCATTCGAGCCCTCATGGCCAGACAAACCATCAGACTCCTCAAGACTGGACTGACACACACGCACACACACACTCTCTGAACTGAACACCATCCGACTCCCATTGCAAAATTTGCACATTCGTGCACTGACTCTATTGCATTTTTGTTGCTACTGGACTTATAAAAATACAGCATTTAATTTATTGTCACCTTATACATTTTACCTGGCTGCCATTGCAATAACTGCTATGTCCATATTTGGTATAAGCTAATCTGCTGAATACTAGGTCATAGTGGGTTTACATTTATACCATTTTTAAATTATATTGTTAGTATTTGGCACCTATCTTTTGCACTATCTGTTATATCAGACACTTCCACACTAGAACTATGTACTCTTCGGTGAAACACTGTCACTTACTGTGCCTACTGTCCTGTTTTAGTAGTACTGGTACTGTCTTGTGTTGTTAGCACACGATTGCACATGCACTTTTTTTTTTTTAAATGTGTAGATCTTATTTAGTTCTGTGTCATCTCATGTGGTTAGTGTCTTGTTTTATGTAGCACCATGGTCCTGGAGGAATGCTGTTTCGTTTCACGGTGTACTCTACCAGCTGTATATGGATGAAATGACAATAAAGCCACTTGAACAAATTGTACCCAAGACTACTATACATATATATATTTTTGTCACACCAAATATATGCTTTGTCTCATTTACTACTCTTTATGGTATATTTTATTATGTAGAAACATTCAATTTCGTTATTTTGAAGGCACCTTTGCTCCACAGCAATTCTTTGCATGTGCCTAAAACGTCTGCACAGTACTGTACAAACCTACTAAATGAGCCATTTCTAAGTAGAGGAGCTAAAAGGAAAGCATTAGACTTATGTAGAAAACTTCTTTCATCCTTCTAACCTTTATAACTGTGAGGTTATGCAATTTTAAACTCTAGACCTCAGAAGGAAGTGTAACCATGCCCTCAGATTTCACAAGCAGAAAGTGGGGCATCGCAAAAAAAAAAAACACTCTCTTGATGATAATCTTGGCAAGATCTGCCTTGTCAACTAAGAGTAAATGATAAGCTAATATGGAGATTTAACAGCAACAACAACAAAAAAATATTAAGCAGATTTAAGAACCTGTCAGACATTTCACAACAATAACGGTACCTGGTACTTCAGCTTCCCATCTTTGAGAAGTCTAAGACTCAGCTGGCGTTCTAGGTTATCTCCATAAATATGTCCAGCATCCACCTATTTGTAAAACCAAACATCAGAGTCAGTTTTATTCTCATTTTTAGTATAATTATGTGGGCAGACTTTTATACTAGAAGATAGAGTTTTCCCAAAATGATATCCAAATGAGATAATTGTTAATGTTTTCTAATTGTTAATGTATTCTCCCCAGACCTTCTTTAAGAACTCACCCCATGACCTAGACCTTTGGTGAAGCCACGCCCCATCCGATTGTGTGTTTTGAAGAACTGGTGAGTGAAGTGCTGAGCGAAAAAGCCAAACATTAAATTTGTACCCTGGGGGTCTGGCCTGAATTCCCGCCTCAATAAAAACTTTTCCACCAACAGATTGGGATCTGGAAGCTCCATTTTTCCTGCAGAGGGATGAAACATTAGCCATAACAGCTGGGGAAAGAATTAAGCTGGGACCGCAAAGATAAAAAAAATAACAACAAAAAAAGCTCAGGTTTAAAGTTACTTTTTTCATTTGAAAGTATTTAAATTTATGTAACCTTTGGCACCCAGAGGTGTTGGGCAATCCAGTGGCACTGGAGGCAGAATTCGGGTGTAATAAGTGATATTGGAATATGATTCCCAGTTCAGGTAGCCATACTTGGAGTTATAGGTAGGAGGGCTGGGAATCAGGTCTGATCGCACTGTGATAGGAGACAGGGTTGTAACAATTAGAATATTGTCATAAAAAATCACATGTCTAACAATTCTCTGATTTCTCTGAATTTGCTTTGCAAACCTCCCTCTTTGTTTCTGCTGTATGCTGCCATTGTTCTCTTGTTTCAGAAGACACTGGAGGGTTGAAGACTGTGTTTGCAGCGTATTTTGAATCGTTATTGTCATGCAGTAAGGTCAGGCTCAGACATGAGTGTATGTTTTTGTCTTTTGTGTGTGTGTGTGTGTGTGTGTGTGTGTGTGTGTGTGTGTGTGTGTGAGATTTTGTGAGCAGACTCATGACAGATGTGTACAGATGTGCAAGTGAACGAATGAAAATTTCACTCACTCACTGTAATGACTTTTTCACTGGGCTGACTCGACATAATATATGTATACAGTTCTGAAAGGGTAGTGGAGGGTGAATGCATAAAGGCTAACGTGCCAAAAACCCTTGGCAGCAGCAGAGAGATTGAGGAATTTGAAGACTTTCTACGGACAACATGAATTACCATAGCAGCAGGAGCT
Source organism: Prietella phreatophila (assembly GCA_025728095.1). Lineage (NCBI taxonomy): Eukaryota > Metazoa > Chordata > Actinopteri > Siluriformes > Ictaluridae > Prietella > Prietella phreatophila. The sequence continues at coordinate 13,050,429 of JAOUWY010000046.1, read as the reverse complement.
CGAAAAACATTGAACTACATTAGAGCATTAAAACATCAAGTAAAATATTGCATATTTTAAGGTTAACTCTATTACAAATTGCCATGCATTAGTATGAGAGTACTGGCACCCTGTCCAGGGTGTACCCTGCCTTGTGCCCGATGATCCTGGGATAGGCTCCAGGTTCCCCGCGACC
>JAOUWY010000046.1:12964540-12977988 GCA_025728095.1 Prietella phreatophila | reverse complement strand
TATATGAATGGATAATTGTGAGATTGGTGATGAAGATCTGGACGCACATGTCAGATGGTCAGGAGCTATCGGAGAGTCCGTGATAATAAGAGATAACCGTGGCGCTGCCATGGAGAATCTCCGGGTTTTAAATAGACACTCATTCATTTGACCGTGACGAAACTCTAACGATGAAGAGCGCTTGGGAAAATGCCGGTACTTTGCATTCTTCTCACTGATGTGACCCAGATTTCATAAAACAGGCTCAGGAAAAGGCCATACATTTCCTTTCTGTACGGGGGTCTGAAGAAGAGTGAACCTTAACCTGAAGTTGTGGGAAGTAATCACAGAAGTAATCACAGACCACACTGGCAACTGGTGAGAGCTCAACAAACAAACAAACAAACAAACAAACAAACAAACAACGGTGACTGCACAACTAGTCGGATAACTAGCACAAAGTATGTTTCATCTGCAACTGCAAGCCAAATACTGCTGATCTGATATATTTTTATAACAATACTCCCTGCCAAATAGTGAGGAAAATTAAGAGAGGAAAGCGCCAACTTTTAATTAGATGGTGCTGCCATGATGGTGATGATGATGATGATGATGATGGATAGATCCGGACAAAGATGTAGTTGTTCTTGTTGTTGTTGTTCATCACGGCCCACCGAGACGCACACACAAAGCTGCAGTTCGCTATTAAGATAACGGAAAACACTTCCCACACGCTGTAGTCCTACCTGATCATACCGCGGCTGTCCGAGCTGAAACTCAGGATAAACTGCAGCCTCGGTCATCACTGCAGCCGAGAGCAAGCGGTAAGTAACAGCAAGGCTCCGGAGACCGGCTTTTAAAGGAGAGTCAACTCGAGTACGAAAGTAACGAAGCGATCAACCGCAAAGCTACATGGGAGATGGAGTTTCCCGCTGTTATCTCCCGAGCGCAACCGAAGGGGCCAGGATTTCTCCAAACGCGCGTGGAGGGAGTGTGTGGCAGGGCGCTGCCACTGACCTCCATACACTTCATGTTGCACTAGATCAGTGGTCACCAACCTGGAGTGGTTCCTGGAGATCTCCCTTCCTGAAGATTTCAGCACCAACCGTAATTGTGTCCACGTGACCATCTAATCATTGCCGTAAGTTCTTGATCCACTAAAACAGCCGTGTTTAGTTGGAGATGAAACCTGCAGGAAGGTGGATCTCCAGGAACAGAGTCGGTGACCACTGCATTACATGAAATACAGATGTATTGTATGTGTGCATGTATTGTGGCACCGCTGAGCAGCAGTTTCTGAAATTTTGTTGTATTTCGATGGATTGAAATTAAAGGTTTCTTTCTTTCTACGTATAAATTGGAGGGGTTTCTTTCTTTCTTTCTTTCTTTCCACGTATAAATTCAGTGAAGCCTATTTAGGAAGTTACAAAACTTAACTATTCATGCAACCCTTAAAGAACCTTTAGAAAAGGGGTAGTTTTTTTCAAAGAGTGTATTTTCCCTCCTTTTTCCAACATAAAACAACATTTTAGTGGTGGCTCAATGGTTAAGGTGCTGTGTTACTGATCAGAAGCTCAGGGGTTCAAGCCCCAGCACTGCCAAGCTGCTCCTGTTGGGCCCTTGAGCAAGGCCCTTAACCCTCTCTGATCCAGGGGTGCTGGATCATGGCTGATCCTGCAGCTGACCTAATTTCCTAACAAGATTTGTTTTGCAAATAATTTTTTTTCACTGTGCTGTAATGTACTGTATATGTGACAAAATAAAGTCTGTTTCTTCTTATAGAATTAATTTTCATTCAATCACTCAGTTAAAGGCTATCACACCGTGTTAGGAATAAACCACTTCAGGACGTGCTGTTGCAACCAGATGTGAACTTTCCACCAGGGTTTCTGGGATAGCCTCCAGGCCCACCTCGGCCCTGACCCGGATAAAACTGGTACTGAAATTTAAGAAATTAAGGTAATACATTGGTTCAGTCAAATTAATAAATTTTTCTAAAGAATACATAGAAACATATGAGGCACTTATACACTATATGGCCAAAAGTATCTGGATATCTGATGATTACATTCATACAGTACGTGCTATTTGAACATTGCATTCCAGATTTAGTCTCCCTTCACTGTTAAAACAACCTCCATTCTTCTGTGGGAAGGCTTTCCACTAGATGTTAGAACATGGCTGTTCAACCACAAGATATTAGTGATGTTGAGCACTGACCTTGGAGCAACAAGACCTGTTGTGCAGTCAGAGTTCCGGTTCATCCCAGTCAACTGTTCAGTGGGGTTGAGCTCAGGACTCTGTGCAGGCCACTTGAGATCTTCCACATCAACCTTCATGGAGCTCGCTTTGTGCACAGGGGCATTGTCGTGCTGGAACAGGTTCAGGCTTGACCATTTAGTTCCAGTGAAGAGAAATCTTAAAGCTACAGCATTTAAACATCCTATACAATTATGTGCTTCCAACTTTGTTTGCAACAGTTTGGGGAAGGCCGACATATGGGTGTGAAAGTATTAAAATAAACTAAAATGTCCTTATATAAGTTTATACAGGATTTAACCAGTAAAACTTAGATGAACTTGCATGAAAAGTTTTATCTTTATATTATAAATGACAGAGAAGTGTTCTACCACAAGGTGGAATGAGGAGTAAATTGATTGGTGCAAAATACCAAGGTCTGGAGCTTACTTTTTAAACACTGTGTGTAATTTTATTATTATTATTTTTAAAATAACCTTGTTTGACTAAGGCTGATTAAGGCTGAAACATTTGGTAACTACTGACCTTGGTAGTGCAAGTCGTTGGAGTGCTCTTTGATATTATGAATAAGTTTTGGAATAAGTCTTGCATTCATTTCTAAGTACAGACAAACCTATAAAATGTTTTGTTTTGTTAATTTCAGTTGTTCCAGCTTTTGCCTTCACATAGTTTCATAAGGAAAAACAGGTGAGCTTTGGTGCACTCTAGTGTTGATTCAAGGACAGTGATGTTTCAGCTCCTGAAGTGAGTGAGACAGCAGATGGACTACAACGCCATCAAATGGAAATGAATGAAACTAGCAAAATAACTTTATCAGCCCTTGAAGCTAAGGAGTGTGTTCACTGATCAACATAGACATGTGCATTATTCTTTATGTGGCAGTACAGGTCAGTTACCTATATAAGAAATCCATGTTATAAGAAATTCACATTCATTCATCAAATTCATTAAAAAAAAAGTGCAATCTCACATGATTTTTTTTAAAACAACTTTATTTTTCAGATGAAACCACTTGGAATAAATAAGACTTGGTAAAACACAAACGAAAATGTTCTGGAAAAGCTATGTAACAAAAGTATAATTTGTAGAAGTGTCAAATCAACAATGTACACACAGTGCTCTATGGCTTCAGCCATAACATTACCGCAATGGTGAAGTTCAAACTCTTCAACATTCAGTCAATCAACAAAGAAAAGCAAATGAAAACTGTTACTGATAAACTTAGTACAAAATTGTTTACTCAACAAATCTTTCTGCAACAATAACCTTTACCTTCTTCAGCATTCAATATTACAGACAAGCCCACTGCATCTGCAAATATAATGTCTTAATAAAAGCTTTGGGAAAAACGTAAATTAACATTAAGACAATCTAACAGACAGACAGATGCAGTGTTAATACTGTATTTAAAAAAAACAAAAACAATGAATATATCTATGTCAAACTAATACTCTATGAATTTCTTTTGAACAAAAGCAGTTGTTGTTACATTCTTTAACAATCTGAATGTAGGCTCATGTGGTTGCTTAATGGTTATTTTACTATATGCATGTTTGCAAACCTAGCTACTTTTACAGCTAACAGCTATGGGGATATATAACAACAAGATGAACAACTGCTGTGTGATGCCTAGCATATACTATTGCATAGCTTAAATGTACCGGTAGTTGCTTTTTTGTTCTATGTGCTCAACTGCATTGATAAACATGCTTTTATTTGCCCGAGATATTATGGAAGACGCTGACTGGCTTAAGCAGCAAGTCATTGCATAATACAGTGTAAGGTATATCTGTAAATAATCTCAATGTTAGCAATATTTACAGACATAATGGAAATCGACTATTTTATATACAAAATCTTTTGGATGGTCAGAACAGAATTCACATTTGTCCATGGAACGTTTTGTTATTGGATGACCAACCTGAGAATTTCTAAGTCATTTGAACACTTGGAAGCACATAACTGAGCAATTGATGGTTCATGGAAGAAAACACAACAGGTTTTTCCCTGGATTATCTAAAATCCATTCAAGCAGGAAGATAGCAGAGTTTCCAAACAGCATTTCTGCACAAATGTCAGTCATAGCAAACAAGGACACTGGATAATACACAAATTATTCTTAGGAACCATAAATAAGGATCTGAAATGCAGAAAAGCGTAAGGATCACAAAGGAATAATCAAACACAGAAATACACTATATGGCCAAATGTTTGTGGACACCTGACCATCACACCCATGTGTGGGCCTTCCCCAGACTGTTGCCATAAAGTTGAAAGCACACAATTGTATACAGTAGATTTCCCTTCACTGGAACTGGAACCAAACCTGTTCCAGCATGACAAAGTCCCAGGTCTTCTCATCCAACATCAGTGCCTGACCTCACTAACGCTCTTGGCAAATCCCCACAGCCATGCTCCAACGTCTAGTGGAAATCCTTCAGAGAAGAGTGGAGGTTATTATAACAGTAAAGGGAAGCTAAATCTGGAATGGGATTTAAAAAAAAACACATGGGTGTGATGGTCAGATGTCCATAAACTTTTGGATATATAGTATATGTTTTTCCTTATTGTTTTGTTCAGTTAAGCCTTTACCACTGTTTACAAAAAAAAAAAAAAAAAAAAAAAAATTCACACAGCTAGCACCATCAGCACTGGCCAGGTCAGTGACACTAGATGATTTAGCTACATGTAGCCACATGATGCTACTTCAGTAAACCGCAAGTCAACAAGTACCAACCCGGCCCTTTCATATCCATGTCCAGCTTAAATACATCACTTTAGAATGGTAAAGAATGATCATGAAACGCGAGTTTAATCTATGAATGAATCAAGTCAATGTTAAGGACTGAGGAACCAGTTCGGGACAGTTATTTGAACACAAATGGTGTTTCCTCCATTCGGATGATAAAACACTACAGTACTAGTGGACTTGGTGTTAATAGGTTAGTGTGCGGTTTGGGACAGAGCCATGCTCGGTTAGCCTGCTAGCACCTTCACTGTTATTATTATTATTATTATTATTATTATTATTATTATTATTATTATTCTCACGTTGTTCTTCAACATCAAACACATCTAAATATGCTGGAGAAAACCTGACAATAGCAGTTCATAGTAGTGACAAGGACTTACCGGGATTTGTATTTTTGATTATCATATTTGATCATCAAATATATTTTCCCGTCAGTTTATTTATCCCTTTAAAAACAACAACAAAGGCACGGGAATAAACTGGAAAGAGCCGCTCTTCATTCTGCTCAGTGGCGTTTCACCCCCTCCCCCAGAACGCGAGGGGGCAGTAGTGTGTACAAACTCGTGTGTGCGGAATGCGCTTATAATAAATCGCTACTGCCACCGTGTGACCAGAGAGAGAAATAACAATACGCACACCACACTCATAACACAGCAAAAGAGCAGCAAATAAAATGATTTAAAATGGTCTGAAGAGACGGAGTATACCAGTGTACTGTTATATAGGTGTATTTTAGATAATTTTGTTTAGTTAGGTTTACTTTAAAAAAATAACATCCCAGGAAAACCCTATTGACCCCTTACAGCAATATAAATGAAACTGATTTATTTTTGATTATTTGTTTGTTTATTCATTCATTCTTTTTCAGTAGACACTTATCCTTCTCTGGTTCAAAGCAAGTAAAAGCCCCGGTATCTACTGTAAAACATGGTGATGCATCATTTTGGGATTGTTTCGCACCTAGTGGTCCACAGGCTTTTGTGAAGATTAATGGTATCATTAATTTTGTTAAGTATCTGGAAATCTCTGAATAGCCAAAAACCTGGTTGCTTCTTGGAAGAAGTACAGACTTAGTTATGGATGGATCCTTCAACAATTAATTTAATATCTCAAACATACACCCAAATCAACACAGAATTAGTTACACAACACAAAATTCGTGTTTTACCATGACCACCTCTATCTCTGAATTACAACCCTAGATAGAACCTCATACACAAAGTCCATATGCATAACCCTAAGAATATAAAGATGTTTTACAGTCATTTTTAAAAATGAGTGTTTTTCACTTTCAACAATGGACATTGTCCCAAAGCAGCTTTAGATAAATAGATACATTCAGATCCATTCTCATCTGGGTGACACCAGATAGTGCAATTATAAATCAGCCTCTTCTATAAATCTGCTAATATTACATGGTCAAATAGTGCAGTTAAAAATGCATTTACGTTCAGAAACGTTATTAAATAAATCAGTCAAATTAAATATTACTACACAACATCTCCATATGTTTATCGTCAAAATAACACTTGTATGTTTTTCACAGTTGCTTACTCTATATTAAATTCCTGCTGATTTTAATAAAAGATGTCAAACACCCAAGCATGCCTCACTTATTTGCAAACTTTTACATCTCAAAGATCTTCTGGACAATGCGTATATGCCAGTAAATGTCATGCAATGGAAATAAAATTCCAAAACACATTACCCCCAAAATCTCTGTGTTTTGTCAACCCATAAATTTGGGTTGATAATTGTAAACACTGTATAGTTCTTTACACAATACATTTATTTGCTTGGCAGGTAAAAATGAGAAAATCTGAAATGTTTCAATACTGTGTATGAATGGCTTCCTTTTGTTTTTTCCTTCTGCTCTAAGATCTACTAGATCCATCCAATTCTAAACCTGAATCATGCTTGGAGAAACCAAATGAAGTAGCCTTTGCCAGCATCTCTGTCAGGAGGAAGTGCCAGATTCAGACAGACTCCCATGCTTAACTGATTACATTTCTCACAGCATTAGGCTTAAACAAGGGCCACTTCATGCAGGAAGCCTGAAGGTTATGTTAACATAACCCCTTACTCCGCATGGCCGGGATCTGCCCTGACACCATTCTTTAAACACTGCCTAATACAATGATACAAATGATGGCTTACACTCTATATACAATATTTATTTTTCAACTTTGCCCTAGGTGCGAAGACCACTAAGAACAATTCCTCGTAATTATAAGGTCTAAATGTGGGAACCTATAAATCAATAGCTAAGGACAATGTGTCTCTATATTTCCTGTCCTGACAGTGTTATTTCCTGTGCAGACGTTTACCATGACTACAGTAAAGATAGTTCATGATTCATATGATGGACACAGAGGTGTGCTCATATATCAACGCACATATGAACTTTTAAAGAAGTTTCTTTGTGCATGGATAGTTTCATGCTGATTGTTGGGAACAGGAAATCTTTTAAAAACTCCCATTTGTTTGTGCTGTTTTTTTTTTCTTTCAATGTAATTTTTTTTTTTTTTTTAGAAATTTTAAAGCATCACATATCAGCATAAGTCAGTTGAAACCAGTTGCAAACCAGTTAATCACTATTAAGACCAGTGACTTAAACGATCAATATTAACTGTGTTAATAATGGCCGATTGACGTAATAGAAATATTAAGTGTCAATATTTCACATTATTGTGAAATATGTACCACATAACAGACATAAATTATTTTTTTACAGGTCAAATAAATGACCATAACTGGGTTATAATTTGTTCTGGTTTTGAGCTGAGTGTAACACCCTGTGATGTCACTCTCACCATTGACTAACTATTTAATAATATCCATTATAATATCTCAGAACCAATCTAATACAAACAGTGACTTTTTTCTGGCATGAATCAGCACCAAAAAAAAGGTTGCATTCTATTTCTTTTTCAATGGGGTTCCAGATTAACAGAAAATGTCAAGATTCCCCTCAAGTGAGAATGTATTTGTATTTCTAATGTAATTCTAAATTAAAATTAATCATAGAACCATGTGGTGTGTTTGTTTCCTTGTCATCCTTCACTGTTCATTCAACAGGCAGTATTATTTTCACCAGTCCACCCCAAAAAGTGATTGTCATTTATGCTAAACACCTCTCTCCTTTCCCAAGGCAGGCTCACAATAGGTCTTTGCCCTGAATGGACTCCCAATTCCCAAGAAACCAAGGAGGGAAGACTCAGGGAAGTTTAGAAAGGAGCATTAGATGTTTTTTGTTTTTTTTTAAATGCACTTTGGTTAATGGTCTATACTGAATAGAGCTTAAAATGCTTAGTGTGGAGGCCTGTACAAGAAAATTCTTCATATCGAGGGCTATATTCACAAGCATGCTTTTGGCTGCTGAGGCCTGTTCACTGAACAATATCCATTCAATCAGAGTAAATTCATTTGAAATGCATTTTGTACAGTCTGGTCTACACCATGGTCTGAGCTGCACCACTGCTTTAGTTTCAGAAGAATATAGTATACTGGGGTTAACTGAGGACAGAGTGCACTAATAATGCGATGCTGCTTTCACAATCTTATGAACACATACTCTATGAATTTTAAGTCCAATACAATGTTTGTTTTTTACTATGTCATTTTAGAAAAGTATTTTTTTTTCTTAATATTAGTGTTACGTTACACTTTTGTAAGTAGAGTGAAATCTGCACTTGTTAAATTATTATTTTTCCCTTACAGCACCTTTTTTTCTTAAACAATCCATAATACTCCTGATAACATCCCTTTGATGGCGTATGAAAAAGAAATAGTTGCTCAATGTACTTTAATCATTTGCATTAGATGATGCATGGGCATGTTGAAAGCTTAAGACATAGCATGAATGAACAGAGAAGGGGGTCACATTCCTTTGTCGAGGCTTACCCAACTCAGCTCAGTTGATGCGTTCAAGAGGTTGTGTGTGTGTGTGTGTGTGTGTGTGTGTGTAGGGAAGGGGGTTGAAATCTGATGGCCAGCCTCACAGCTAATTAGTTCAGCTCTTGACAAAGGTGGGCCAGCCAAAGAAAGGGAGCCATAGTGCGAGCTTAACAGGGCTCCACACACTGCACTCGAGTCTGCAGGAGAGAGGAGGAGAAGGGTTCCCCTTATACTTTCCCAATCAGAGATAGGGTTTGTAGAGAACTGCTGTTCCCCACCCAGGAACATATGAGAAGGCTCACAGGCATAGCGACAGTGCCTTTGGGACATGCGAGATGACTTCTACACAAGACTCAGATGATGACAGAGCCTTTAAAGACTGTGAGTATAATTTGTTAATTCACAGCTGCATCTGTAAGACTTAATAGCAGTGTTGCGTTTAATAATGCAACCTGCCTCAAAGATGGATAATTATCTGATTGAACTTTGCGTTACTGATATGAATTAAATGATTAGGTTTTCCACACTACCATTAAATTAAACTGTTAAAACTTTTCAAACTAATTGAATTTATCACATTATTAAGGGAACGATTAAATATATACAAATATGTAAATAAAATTGAATTGAACTTAAATTTAAAGCAACTCACGTTTTCTCACATGCTCATGATGCTCATGTTAATTAAGCTCTTTTAAAAAAGTGTATGATAGAAAGTGGGATTTAAAAAGATTGAGAATAAGATAGGCCCAGACAGTTCTGTCAGTTGTATTTGTTAGTTAGTTAGAAAATGGATTTGCAGCATAATCACCCAAACATCAGAAAGAGCATCTGGCATATATAACAACATATACAGTATAATGGAATAAATGAATGAAGGAATGACCAGACCAGTTAGTCATCAGTTAACAACTATAAAAATAATTATTTGGTTCAAATCGAAGTGTGTTTGTGTGAGTTTTAAATGTCTGATAAAATATATAGATTTTACAACAGCATGCAGTATTCACTTCCTGTCATGAATATAGCATTTCAAAAATATGGGTGGTGGACCATGTGGCTAGTTTTATTCACATAAACAAAAAAGTAGACAGGGCTCCATTATATCTCTGTTCTTACAAATATGTTCCCTTTAAAACAGTATTCGCGTGTTGGGGGTTTTCTTTATAATGTTTTTGCTGACTCTCTGCATGGGATGGATTTGATTAAAGTACATAGCTCAAACCGTTACTTGGGGTTATGAAACACATTGAAGCCATCACACAGAGATTGCTATCACTCCAGCTTTCGACATTGGTCTATGCCACACATTCAGAGCCAGAACACCTGCTTAATTGGATAAATAAGTGTTCCCTTGTGTTGATGTTGGACAACTCTCACATTGCAGTTGAGATAAGTGACAGGGCTAAGCTGGAGATACATCTTTTCTGTTTGAGCCATGACATCAGCTCTCTGTTGCACACTTCAACTTTGGGAGATTTAAAGAGTTCTGAAACCACATAATAATAATAATAATTTTAAAAAAAGGTAAAAACACACTAGGAAATATGTTGGAAAATAATATTTATCCTAGGGTACTTCTACTCCACAGCTTTGCGGAATATCTATGATATACAAGGTGTATATTGAATATGGTGACAGTAATGTATTACAAGACATGCAGAACCTTTTGAGGGATTTGTGCAAACAACTCACGCAATGAAGACAGAGCGTGTGAGAGAGCACACAGCAAAACTCGAGAATTCCTTTAGCACATGCTCAAGTTTCTTCCCTGATGACATTTCAGCAGTAAAGCTGGCTTTAGTACAAAACGCTAAACTGGACCTAACCCTGTAAATTTCACAATAAGGGCCATTTTCACTGCTTAGCCCAGTGTTGACAGAACCTGGCCCTTCACATTGATATAAGATCTATTTGTTCTATGTCTCATGACATTAAAAATGAGTATTTAGGAAAGAATATCTGGTCCTAGACCAGCATAAAACTCTCCACATTTTTTTTTACTTTATGCTGGTTGATGAATAGCTGTGTTATTACAGTAGAAGGTGAATTCTTTGGCAAGCAGCACAAGTTCAATAAACACCCGGTATGAATACTTGGCTGTAGATATATACTCATTTCTGGCACTGATAGTTGTATAAGCATGTCATTATAAGCAATTAAACTTACACACCTCTTATCAGTGTTTGACATGCACCTCAGAGAGTCTCCTGCAGGAATACAGAGTAAATGAATAATTTTAGAAGATGGGGAACTACTTGCAGTCTTGGACGATTCAGTTTTCATGGCTAAGCATGTCTCTCACTAACTTCTCACTAAGAACAAATATGTCAAAATCCAATCAAAGATAAATAGTGATTAAAAACTTGTTTGTCTATGTGTTTGCAGTGAACGCTGTTGGAATGCTGCACCAGTTCTGGAAGCAAAAACAGGTGAACAGTGGCACAATCGAGACAGAGAACCTAGTTGTTTATGAATGTATTCCCTCACCAGGACCGCCATTTATCTGTTATGTCACCTTACCAGGAGGGAGCTGCTTTGGCAACTACAAGGTAAGTGAATTGAATTTGGCCACATAATGTGCATGAAGACTATTTCACAGATGATCTATTTCACTATCAGTGCGCAGAATATTTGTGGGAAATTAACCTCCGGTTGACCATTTGGTAACAATTTTGGCCTTGTCAGGTGGTAACAGTGCAAAGGGCATGTCTCAGTGTGGTCCTGTGGCTCTGCTCAATCAGTCCCATCAACACTATTCCTCCCGCCCAGGAAAAGAGATTCTTGTGTTAAAATTAGGCTTAACAGGTGGTTCTTATTAGCCCAATTACTTCAACCCACTACGCAAAACGATTTCTTTCAGCTGGAGAGGAATGCTTGAGGGAACAGAACCTAGAAAAAAGACCCTAATGCTTTTGGTTTATTTATCTTTTTTTTTTTTCTTTACATAATGTTGGGTAACGTTAAATGTTTTGCATTTTAGAATTACCAAGGGCTGGGCGGTACAGCTAAAAAGTGTAACGTTTCATATAGTTCTGTATCAGATTATTATTCATAAATGAAAAAAAAAAATTTTAAACAGAGACCAGCGGCGCACGGTGGCTTAGTGGTTAGCCTGTTCACCTCACACCTCCAGGGTCGGGGGTTCGATTCCTGCTGGGGCCATGTGTGTGCAGAGTTTGCATGTTCTCCCCGTACCTCCAGGTACTCCAGTTTCCTCCCCCAGTCCAAAGACACACATGATAGGCTGATTGGCGTGTCTAAAGTAGCTGTAGTGTATGACTGGCTGTGTGTGATTGTGTGCCCTGCAATGGACTGGCACCCTGTCCAGGGTGTACCCTGCCTTGTGCCCGATGCTTCCTGGGACAGGCTCCAGGTTCCCCCGTGACCCTGAAAAAGGAGTAAGTGGTTGATGATGGATGGACGTATGGAAACAAAGACCAGTAGAAAATAAGGGTTTGAAATTAACCACTGTATTTTTTAATTTACCCACTTTATTAAGACAAGCAGCAAAATTTTAGCTTTAACAGTCAATCTTCATTTTACATGAAGATTAAATAAATAAGCGTTAAAGAAACTCTTGAACTTAATATATAAAATGTTATAAAATGTGTGCAGTGTAAAAGCTTAAACGTAGAACAATCAAGGCAAACTTTAAAGGAGCTCAACATGGTGCTCTAGTGCTCGGGTTTGTGCTCAACCTGTTAGCATAATTAGCCTAGCCTAGTATAAAACTTCCTCTTTAACACTTATTTCTGGATAACACTGTGCTGAGGTCTGTGTCTGATGAGTCAAGCTCCTGCTCTGAGGACACTCACTGTCCTCCCCAGAGCTGACATTTTAAACAGAAAACACAAAAAGCGGCAAAATGTCACTTTTCTTCCTTGCCTGCTGTTCAGAGTCACATGTACTGTACATGTGCGGAGCACTGCGCATGCGCACTACAAGTCTCTCGCAGCTTGTTTCTCTGTACTTGGCCAGGACGTGTTTTTTTTGTTTTGTTTTTTTCTTGGCAAAGCTTACACACAACGGTGTTATGATGTTGGTCAGATGAAAAGAAACCAAAAAAAAACAAAAAAACTGCCACACTGGTGAGCTGACACGTCCTTTTCCCACAATCTCCTCGGCAGGTTCTGAACTCATTTTCGCGGGTGTTTTGATGTCACGTGGTGATGGCGCAACTGAACAACCCAGATATGCGCCTTGTTATTGGGTGTTTGCTGGTCGCTCGTAGCACACTCCTTTATCAAGGCATATGACAGGCTGTTTATGAACCAGGGATGGCGCACACTTGAAGGTTGTTCATGTAACTAAACTTCATGTCTGTTTACATTTTATCGAGCGTTATACTGAACATTTTTTCTGTCTATCGTTACCAGTAAAGTTGTACCGTCGATAAAAGCCGATACATTTTTATCACCCAACCCTAGGATTACCTGAATAAACAAGAGGATTACTGGATTTTTTTTGTGCATTTTTAATCCCGTTTGCTCTAACAGAAGGCGAGGGAAATCAACTTTATGCACGTTTTAAAATGCAACATGAAAAACAAAAAGATTTT
>JAOUWY010000046.1:12940806-12951402 GCA_025728095.1 Prietella phreatophila | reverse complement strand
AGACTGCAAGTATCTGTTTAAAGATATTTTTAAGGGAAATTTTATTTTGAGAAAAATTTTGGTCCAAAATTCATAATTTTTATATTTATCTTATGTGTATCATATCTTTCTGTTAATACTTGAAAGTACATTGGAAATGTAATGTAAATGTAATTTAAACAGTGTCTTTCTTACAACACTGTTGTCAGTTGTGCTAGTTTTGCTTCAATGTGCTCAACCCCAGCTCAAGTTTGCTGTCAAAATCTTCTCTTCCTAAAATAGCCAATTGATTGGTTGTGTCTATTGGGACTCTGTGAGACTGTTAGCTCAGTCTGTCATACACAGTCTTGCTGTGCCACAGAGCCACACTATGAGACATCGCTGTATTCTCAGTGGGATCTTGACACTAATGCCAAAAGATAAAAGAGGAATTACTTCTCTGGAAGCCGCATCTGTTGCTGCTCTGTCTTTTCTTCCTGTCAGAGTTAGGGCACAAGCTGGTGGTAAATGAAAGGATGCTTCAGTGGCATGAGATTTCATTACCAAATTACATTTCCCAGTGTGGGGAATGTAGGACAAACAGATAAGTGGGATATCACCTCTAACAATCAGCATCTACATATAGACACTGAACCAAGCCCAATTATTGTTCCACACATTGATGTAGTTTCATCCTTTGTGTATTAGCTACAAATGAAAATTATTTTGAAAATGTGTAAAATATAAAATAAGATTTACCAGAGATCCAGTCAATAATGTTCTGTGTAATGAAACCTATATAATTTCAACATCAACAATCAGACACTAGACCATATGAATAAATTGTAATGCCCCCTTTACGTCTTGATGATAGATGAATAGTGTGGCCAATGCTTTGAGGCTGTGTTTTGAGGCCTTGCTATATCTGGTCTGTGTATTGACTTTTGGAACTATCTTTATCCTGCACAGTGTGCTGTATTGATTGGTGAGAGAAGCCCACATAACTGAAGACCTTGAGGTTAAGAGTGTTGAAGGATTCAAGCTTATAGTAGCTGCAAAAAATGCCTCATAATATTATGTGAACATTATATATTTAAAAAATGCAAAGGTATGAAATATATAGTTTAAAAAAATACACAGGAACAGTCTATGGTTAGGGTGATATAATCCTCTTGATAGGTTTTCTTTATTAAACAAGGTAAAAGAAAAGAGAAAGTGGTAAGCTAAAAGAATTCAAGGAATTCACATGAACATTTACATCAATCTATGTGCTACTTGTACATTTATTTGTTTAGCAGACGCTTTTATCCAAAGTGAATTACAAAGTGAATATCTATCTATCTATCTATCTCTCTATCTATCTATCTATCTATCTATCTATCTATCTATCTATCTATCTATCTATCTACCTACCTACCAACCTACCTGCCTATCTGCATACCTGTCTGGCAGCTTGTCTGCCATGGTCATGGATTGTCTTATCCAATTTGCCCTTAGGAAATACGTCATTTCTTTTTTAAAACTGATATAGGCTTTTTAAACATTAATTCTGGAGTGCACTAGTGTGCATTAAGAACTACCACAATGACTTTGTTTTTGCACTTCATAAGCTGTTGAAAGTGGAAAAGGTTTTGCATAATTTATCAATATTTACACATATTCCAAGACTAAAACCTCTGTGATTAATAGCATTCTTTAAAACTCCTATGCCTACAAGGTTTTGTATTTTGTATACCTCCTGCAACAAATCACAATATTAAGAAGACCAATGAAACAAACATTTTGTGTGCCCTCTGAACAGCTGGTAATTGTTTTTCAATATGCAATTAAAGCAAAGCAATTCATCACTGTGAACCATCAATAGTTACATTAATATAAATAATCCAGATTTGTGAATGGCTAGTTCTTTCGTGAATTGACAGAGAGATTTATTTGAACAAAAGATTTTATGATTTAAGTTTTATTGAATAGTTTAAATTCATCAGATAATCAATTAAATGTTATATAGAGTTGTTTAGAAAATCTGCACTCATCTAAGACTGATGGCAAAATATACAAATATTTCATAAGGCCACCTTGCTGCAGTTGTGCTGTTGTAGTGTTTGCAAGGTTCTTGTGCCACAAGGGTGCTTATGCAATATTCAGAAATACTTCAAGCATGGTGTACTGCTGCTGTGTGGACACCAAAAGCATAAACAGGAGTAACATAGTAACACTGCAATTATAAACAGTCTTGTTTGGGACATGTAAGCTTGTTGAGATTTTCCAGCATTTGCATTCAATTCAAGGGACCTCATTATCACTATTCCTGTAGTGACTGTGTTTTGTAAATCAGAGTAGGACTCCAATTGCCAGTGGAATAAGACTTTCTTTACTGTCAGTTCTCTTGTTCTACTTTTGTTGACTGTACTGTTGAAGTCTGGCATGTAACGGCTTTTAAGTCTTTACAATTCATCTTTTTGTGACTAAGTAATGTCTTCATTCCTGAGCCTCTGCAAAAACCACGAGAAGACCACAAGTCTGGGATTCTGGTGTTAATTAATGGATGAGTGGGATCCTTGTGAAAGTAGAACATCCCACACTGCACAGACATGCAGCATATAAATGAGAAACATTCATCATTACTTGTTTCATTTGCATGTTCTTAGTTTTTCACTGGTTCATGTTTTGCACCTTTTACCAGGATAATAGAACAGCAGTTGGCTTTGTCTGTGTGGTCTAATACAGGTTTTGATCAAGCAGAGACCTTGGAGATAAACATACATCAATGAATATTAGATGAAAGAAAGCATCAAGTAATTCAGTTCAGCTGCAGCTGACACTCAAACAGAATAAAAGAGAAAGCGTTTTCATGGCAAAAAGCTGACAGGGCTTTAAAGTGAAGTCTTGTCATTCTAGCAGTATTATAGTCAGGCCACAATACATTGTCATTATCAGAATTTGAATGATCTTAACTTGGATTTCATATTAATCAAACTTTAGCCTTTTGAACTTGGGAATTAAGTCAGTATTAGGCTATGTAAAGCAAGCAATGACAGTTAATGTAGCCTTTATTTTCACATGGATGTTTATCACTTCAGGAATGTATTTAAGCTAAACTTAGCATTGAACCTGATTTTAAACTATAGTGCTAATAACAAACATTGTGTTATTAGTGCTAAATTGTGCTAGCTAGGAAAGGTATACCAACATACTGGCACTCTATAACTATAATTTGTCACATACACATTACAGCACATTGAAATTCATTTCTTCACATTTCCCAGCTTGACAGGAAGTTGGGGTCATAACATAGGGTCAGCCATGATACAATACCCCTGGTCCTGACTATCACACCCATATATGTTTGTTGAACATCCCATTGCATATTTAGTTCCCCTTTGCTGTTATAATAATCTCCACTCTTCTGAGAAGGCTTTCCACTACATTATGAAGCATGGCTATGGGGATTCTTCATTCGGCCACAAGAGCATTGGTGAAGACCGGAATTGACGTTTGGATGAAGACACCTAGGATTGTTGAGGCCTGGGAAGTTGGCTTTTGAATTCACCTGAAAGCTCAGTAGGGTTGAGGTCAGGGCTCTTGCGCAGGACACTTGAGATTTTCCACACTCACATTGGCAAACTATGTGTTCATAGTGCTTGTTTTTTGCACAGGGGCATTGGCATGCTGGAATAGGTTTGGGCCATTTAGTTCCAGTGAATGGAAATTGTTATGCTACAGCTTACAAAGGCATTCTATACAATGGTGCTTATCCCTGGAACACTGGGCTTGAAGCTGGAATAAACCAGTCCATCACAGGGCACCGCCCCCATCCCAGTAGCACACACACCACCCACACACATGCAAAATTCACATGCTCATTTGTACCTAGGGGAAACCCATGTAGACATGAGAACACACACAGAAACTCCACACAGACAGTAATGTGAGCTTACGATTGAACAAGGGAGCCTGAAGGTGTTATCGCCAGTACTTGACTTTAAGAAGAAATGTACCATTAAAAGAAATAATAATTATTAATATGGGTTACAGTGAGTTAAGTTTATGTAGAATTTCCAGGCTTTTCAGTGTGGACAGGTCTGGTTGATTCCAGCTGTGTTATGCCTGACATCTTCAATGAG
Organism: Prietella phreatophila; assembly: GCA_025728095.1. Classification (NCBI taxonomy): domain Eukaryota; kingdom Metazoa; phylum Chordata; class Actinopteri; order Siluriformes; family Ictaluridae; genus Prietella; species Prietella phreatophila. Next base: position 12,947,320 of record JAOUWY010000046.1, on the reverse strand, counting down.
CTGCTTCAGTCTTTCTGTTTTTATGGTCTGTTACCCCCAGCACTTTCCCCATTACAGAGCTGGACCTGGAAATAAGGGGCAAAAATAGCACAGAGTAGATGCTCAGCTTTCTGAAAGCCATTATCGGTCATAGGCGAGCTGTTGCTCTGGGGCTGCTGCAGAGGTATGTGCACACACTGTAGGTCTGAAGAGAGGGGGGATGGTAAAAATAAGGTGAGATAAGCAAGAAAAACCATAATATATTTACGACGACTCTCTGGATTTGTAATCACATCAGCATTCATGCAGACATGAGATGCTGTTGAGTAATCAACGGTTACCCATTTCTCTGAAGTGGGCTTTCTTCTTGCACTGACATTTTTTTTTTGTTTGAAAATATTGCTTGGAAATTTTACAAAATGTGATGAATGTTCTTGCACTGTTTCATTTTCCTTACAGCTTGCAGATTCGTCACTGATAGCAGCGATTAGATTTAAACCTCACATATATTCATTAGCAGTGGGTGAATTTTTAACTCAGGTGTAAGTGCCAGACATGGCAAGGTACTTAGTGTGGTTTGAAACATCTGGAGTGTAAAATCATTACACACGAGAAAGATGGTGATAGGAACTGTAAGGTGATTATATTCTTTGTTAAGAAAAGGTTTGGCTTTGGTTTAAATTAGAATGGAATTCATGTTCCTTGTGGAGTAATTCAAGAACAAATATCTAAATTGAAGTAAAAATAGGAGGTAATGTTTATTGAAGTATAAAATGTGCACAAAAGATTGGTTACTATAAAAAGTGATTTGTGATGTAAAAGTGAATTGCAAATGATAATGTGTGAATTTAATTAATAAAAGAGGGCACATGTGAAAACATACAGCATAGCTGCTTTGTAAGCTTTATAAGCAAATACATCAGATGGCTAGAACATCCTATGAAAATACAGTTAAAGCAGCAGTTAAAAGCAAACCCAGCCATGTGGGAATAGAACGAGAGGATTCCGAGAGTGGGTGGGGGTGGATGGTATGAAGGGTGGAAACAGCAGAGGAAGACATTACATGCTGTCCAAGTCTAAAATATAAATGCACATTTAGGATGTCTACAGGGACAACCAGCCACTGTCTTAGCTTTGTGATGACTTTACAGTTGTGCGCCTCTTTCTCGCATTTATCATTCACTGGCATACAACCAGATTTCACTGAAATAACCCAGCTTTTGAAATACAGAGCTCAACAACAGATAAGTGAGCAGCTGTGTTTTTCTGCTTGATAAGCTTGACATAAGAACATTTTCAGCTTGACTGGAAATTACAGAGATTAAATATCAGTCCAGATGTTTTCATTTAAAAGGTCAGAGAGTGTATGAATAAAAGTACTGATTATATAATCCACAAGCATTTTTCACAGTAATGAATTTCGTCTCCAGGGGACATAATGACTTATTGGCTCCAGTTTCATGGTCAGAACACCATCTGCACCTCTAAAGTTATGATTATGGGGCAGATTTACTAATGTTTATGTTGTTGCAAACCTTATTTCAGTGTTAAAAACTGCACGTATGATTTGTTAAACAGGTGCATAGGATTTGTATCACTTAGAATAAGTTCAAGTCATTTATACTTTGTGCTTGTGTCTCTTTGTATAGCACAACAATGAGCACAAAATACTAGACACATTATTGTAATGGGACACTTTTTCTGGTTTATCAAAGCTAATAGTAATTACTGACTTTGTCCTAGACTTCATTTAAGGTTTGGTAAATAAAGTTTAAGCCAGAACATTTTGTTGCAATTCTCTTTACATTCTGGCAGCTGATATTAAGATATCTGCTCAGAGGAAAAACTCCAGTCTCTGTGGTGCTGGCTCTGTAAATGGGAGTAAAAACAAATGAAATCATTGGCTATACCTGTAATACCTCTTAAAAGCTGCAATAGTTGATCAGACAGCAGTATCTACAAAGTCAACATGCTTGAAAAGGCGATTGTATTTATTGACCAAAGAATTAATTGCCATTGTCATCTTTGCCCCAGGGTTCCTGGTTCGATCCTGAGCTCAGGTTGCTGGCTGTGTAAGTTTGGCATGTTCTCCTTGTGTCTGGATGAGTTTCTCCTAGGTTCGCTGGGTCCCCCTCCCCCTCCCCTCGCTTAATTGCTGCTTAAGTGTGAATGAGTGAGTGCATGGTGTCCTGTGATGGAGAGTGTATTCTCGTCTAATGCCATGACCCTGATCAGGATAAAGTGGTTATTGAGAATGATGGACTAAATAAATGTCTGCCAGTGGCACTATGAGGAATTTATTGGAAAAAGAATTGGAGTGTGCGGCAAATTCACTTTCCCTTTCTTGTCTCGAGTTTATAAAATTTTACTGCCCTCTTAGTTCTGATGTCTCTTCTGCAACTAGTTCAAAATCACATACAAATTTCCAGTAACCAGTTTCAAACCAAAGTGCAAAAAACAGGGATTTATATGGCACCCTTCTTTGGGTATGATGCTCCTCTGGAACCATTTGCATACTGGTTCTTAGTAGAACACTTTAAATTGCCACCCTTAGCAAAAATGCAGGTTACAACATATAATTAGAGCTTTTCTTTCTAAATATGCATCTAAGAAGGTAACTATTTCAGTATGGGGGTTGCAGTAAGGATGTTATTTAAAGTCTGTATTATTTCTGTTGGTGAGACTAAAATCTACTTCTGAAAGGTCACTCTGATAATGAAGTCTAGAACTCCAGTCCTGATTGAAATTCTGTATGTTGGCTGAGATTAAGACCGACATCATATTTCAATCAAAATCTAATATAAAATGCAGCAAAGGCGTACATATTATCCTAGTGTAATTTTTAAGAGAATGTTATAGTATAATAAGGACTGTCGTTACTGGGTGAAATGTTTATTTACCATTTGTGGCACTGAAATGATGAAACTTTCTCTCAGGATATACTCTGTTCGTCACTTCTAATACAAAGAAAACAAGAAATGAATGCTGTGGGTCCGAATGCTTTAAGACTAAACAATCACCTTATGTAAAGATGTATTTTTTCTAGATGTCAAAATATTATATAATACCGCAGAAGATGGGTAATATCCAACAACCTTAGAATTCTGCTGAAGCTGCACTTTTGTTGATGATTCTTTTGTTAAAAAGAAAGAGAAAACCCCATTTAAATCTGAGAATTGCTAGCAAGAATGCTGGACGCTTTTACAGGCTGTTACTGTGTTTCGCTAGTAAAAATTGATGCTCACTTTGCTGTAGCACAGGAAGCTGGGACAATTCAATTTTATTTAGCCGTTAGGGTACCGAATATGGCTAATGAGCCACTTTGTCTTACACGGCACAGCCTGGGTATGTTTCCTGATCAGCTGTTTCCAAGTGGTCTAACAGATGAGGTCATCACATTCTAGCACAGCTGCTAGAAGAATTAATTCAAGTTAGTCATTTTTATATCAGACTTTTCAGGTTAATCCATACATCCCTTGAGATTTTTGGGCTTACTTTGAAATTTGATTGAGATGGCTATGATTTTTTCCCCCCTAATTCTTGTTTAGACTATTTTTTTGTTTGTTTGTTTATTGTGCTAGATACATGTTTTTGGCAATAGTGCTTCATTATTTATTTATGCAAACACTCATTTATTTCCTAGCCATGACAAGGCTCCTGTAAAATAAAGACTGATTTTATTGATATCAATCACATTGCAGATACAACACATATGCAAGCGCAACAGTTTTAGATGCCACCATCAATCTCTTCTAAACTACGAAGACAGTTGATATGTGAAGTCAATTTTGAAATACAATCAAAATATAGACTGCTATCTCATAAATACATTTTTGATACATTCTATTGTAATACTTTTTTTCTGACATAGACATTGCTTTGATAAATTCCTTTTTTTGTTGTTACATTCCAAACTACCAAATAAAAACTTTAAATTCTATGGACACAATTTTAGATGCACAGTTAATGTCAATGAAAAGTAGACATGAATAAAACACAGCAAATAATGTAAACCCATTGCTAATCTACTCTCCTTTCCATATACATGTGCCATATTACTGAGAAATACATACATCCATGTGAACCTCAGTGTTATCAAATGTCCATGCAAAACTTGAGAAAATCAAAACAGTACATACAACCACAACGATATTGTTTTTTAATCAGGGTTCCTCCAACAGTCAGTGCCTTCATATCTTTAGTTGGTGTTGAAAAGTTATCGATTGCTTTTGATACAAAGGCTATGATTGTGTAAATAAACAGTAATGTCTTCCTTTCTGCACCTACTTCCTCTCTCACTCTCTGCCAATAGGATGCTTTATTTCATATTCATAGACAAAGCTGTACAAGTACTCTGTGATACAAAATTCAGAACACAATAAAAGAAAGTGTGACCTCAGTGTCCAAATATTAAAAAAGAAAGGCATAACCTTTTGGCAGCTGTTTATATCATTGCCTAATATTACTTTGAATAGATTCTGAGGTCTTCTTTTATTGAACAATCACTGGTTATTTTTCTACTATTCAGTACTTCTTCTGATCTACATTTCACGTGGCTTGAGAAGTCACTCGGACAGGGTCTACTCAGAGCGGATAAGGTGGTACAGAGTTACATTGTATAGAACCTGGTGTCCATTGTTCCACGCATACAGTGCCCTGTCCTTTGGATTGTAGTCCAACATAGAGATGTGTGAATACTTGTTCTGGAAAGGGATGTCGATGTACTCATATGTGGAGGAATTGGTGTGGAAGGCATAATAGACCTTTGTTCCTCCAGAGTAGCCGTTTGTTACATAGAGAGTTCCACAGATCATAAAAGCCTCCCCTGCACTCCTTTTCGGGTGGTTAGTGGTCCAGCTCTTGATTACCTGCAATGTAATTGGGTTTAACTTGCTGATGACGATGTTCCCTGCATTCTGATTGGTGGCGTACACTGCCCAAAGTCCTCCTTCATCCACCATCAGATCAATATCAGAATGGCCACCCCAGGAATAGTGGTAGCGGTTGTTGAAGCCAGCATAATCCAGCTGGCTGGACTTACTGATCATGGACGTCTTGATGTCAAACTTAATGATAGTGTGGCTCTGGAACTTGTTGAAGTAAATGGAGCCATTGTAGACCACCTGGCCTGTGCCAGACCAAGGATGAGGGAGCCGATGAGAAGTGAAGTTATCTGAGTTCATGAATTCCGCCATGGATGGATACTCACGTACAAAACGGTTGTTATGGTACCCGTCCATGTAATAAACCTGATGGAGGAAAAACAGCATGTTCATCAATTTGCTATGAATCACACTACAGACATAGACTCTCAAACCCAAATACTACGACAACCAATTATCTTTAGCATTGAGCCAGATTCCATCCATCCATCCATCTTCTACCGCTTACTCCTTCTTCAAGGTCACGGAGGAACCTGGAGCCAGTCCCAGTGAGTATCAGCACAAGGCGGGGTACACCCTGGACAGGGTGCCAGTCCCTGATGAACTATTTATTCATATATTATTATTAAGTAATTTACACAATCCTAACTTTGTATCCTAACATGATAATCAACCTTAATTGAGATAGATGTTTTTTTAGGCTTTGTTGAAAGAGTTTTGTCGTTTAAGTTGATGGGCAACATTCTCACCCTTCATCAGTCAGTTAAAACATGCACTTTTCTATTAGATCTTACTCTCGGAGGAGTTAAAATACCTACAGGCTCACCGCAGGCTATTTGCTTTGAAGTGATGTATTAATATATGAAAAGGGCTTAGATTAGTTCTCAAGCTCCCTACTGATATTTAACAAAGAGCTATGTCCATTTTCAGTAAATTGCAAAAAGTAAAAATAGAGAACACCAAAAAGCCCTGACAAAAACAGCCTTGGAAAATCTATTCGAATATATTAATAAACATATATATAAAAAAAAACAAAAAAAAACAGCAGTATGTGAAACACTGACACAGGTGCTCATTTACTGGGCACTGGGAACAATTCTGCTGCTAATGATATCTTTTGAGATTTATACCCAACATTTGCATTTAAATGAGCCTTAGTAAAATAGGCCCAGCCACAGAATGCTCAGAACAATATATACTGTTGGGACAAACAAGCATGCTGATAAGGGGCAAAAAAGTGCATTTAGACCTAAAACTGCTGTATCATACATCAGCTGTAAGTCAAGGACACAGTGTTCAATGTTATAGCAATTCACCTTCTGCTTTAAACTCTTTATTGTTCCTTTGAAACATTTACATGGAACATTTTACTTACCCTGGTGTCACCATCAGGGGCAAGGGGATCAGTCATCCATGATCCGTATCTTGATCCAGATGTCTTAATAGTGACAGGGTCACTTATTCCTGTTAGTTTTCCACATGCTGTAAATAATAAGTAAAATTACTGAAGATTATATGAGTGAGACCATTAAGTGCAATATCTCCCTATCCCTCTCTGTCTCCCTAACTCTCTCACTCTCACTCACTCACTCACACACACACACACACACACACACACACACACACACACACACACACACACACACACACAC
>JAOUWY010000046.1:12926271-12939113 GCA_025728095.1 Prietella phreatophila | reverse complement strand
GTGTGTGTGTGTGTGTGTGTGTGTGTGTGTGTGTGTGTGTGTGTGTGTGTGTGTGTGTGTGTGTGTGTGTATCTAAACTAATGTAAAAAAAGGATCAATTACATCCTGCACAGGAAATAATTGCGTAGTCCCAGTTAAGATAAACAACCCACATATATCATTAACCATCCTGCTTCACAGGGGAAATTATATAAGATGAACTCTTTCATTCTTTTTTTCTTTGAATTTTGTGGAAAAAAAAATCTTATTCACTTTTAAATGAATCTTGTATTCCCAGAACAGTTTGTGTTAATTGGAGGATGAGCCCATGTCTTACTGCACCATCTGATCCATTAAGGTCTCCAGAAGTCCTTTATTTATATATGGTCATTTATTTTTTGTACTTCGGTGAAAGTATCCTATTTGCTATTAAATGAATCCCGTATTCCCAGAGCAGAAATGGAAGATCTGTGTCTGTTTAACAGCACCATCTGATCCATCCTCCCCCAACTGCATTAAGGTTTTATGTCCAGAAGTCCTTGACTTATTCATTATAGCAGATTGATGCTCATCAGTTCATGCTAGGTGTGAAAAAAATAGTTCCATCACTCAAGGTTAGGCCAAAGACTGTCTGAAACTGAGGAGGACAATGGCATTCAATTATTGTGAAAATTGCTTCTTTTATTTTTTTTACTTAATCAAATTTACACTTATGTCATGATAAATATTGGTATATGTATCCTAAAATCCTATTGTACCCATGGATGGCAAAAGGTATTATATTTAGCAGTGATAACAGCTTTTGTATTAACTGTTTTTATATTTCTTAAGAATATTTGCTTGCTACGTATTCATCGTAACTACTTTTTTCTATTCTGTTCAAAAAGCATTTAAACTTACCTGTGTGACCTTTGCTCATTAGTATTAATCATAATCCATCTTAACCATATTTAATAATCGACAAGTATCCTGCTTAACATGTGCTGAAACATGTATGCTTGTGCATCTGTGTGTTTAAAAGCTCAGTTATATCTATTTGTGCCCATAGATCTGACTAATGTGAGCACAACAGATTATATATATATCTGACTAATGTGAGTTTAACGAGAGGGTGTTGATGTTAGTGCTCAAACTCAGCCTACCTAATTTTTGCATGCATGCACGAAGCCTCTCCTCAAGATTTGACACCCTGCTGTGGAGCTCCTCGTAGTCATAGGCTCCGATCTCCTCCTGCAGCTCGCTTAGCACTGACGTCAGATTCTTGACCTCCTCTTTAAACTGCAATACCAATTTTGCATCGGCCTTGTATTCCTCCAACACTGGTATCATTGGCCTAAGTTCCTCCATTTTCGCTTTTATGGCCTGTAAGGTTAAAATAGGCTTGGTTCAGTAGGCATGTGTGCAACCGTCTTGTCCAAACACCTATCTGGCCCTAACATGCCCTCTCTGTCTATCCTAGCCTGAGTGCAATGTGTGCCTAACACAGATGTGGGATATGACATATTGAAAGAATCATAAAACAACTCCTCAGTACACAAAGAACAATTGGCAAAACTCCTTTATTTTTCAATGTTTAAAATGCAATGTCTTAAGTGATTACATGCTTTGCATCACATACAACATTGTTTACTCGTTACTTTGTTCCCCTGGTAACAAAATGCGCATTAACAAACCTGAATGAGGAAAGACATGGAAGAAATTCACCATAACATAAATAAATATCTATAAATGGAATGCTTCTACAATGGCATGCACAGAAAGAGCGCAACATGAAGCTTTAAAAGTGCTTATTGGCTTAAAATAAACTAAATGGTGCAAAGGTTCAGTAGACCAGCTCAGGATTACAATGGGATTGAACTTGCTCTTCAGTCTCTGCAGCTTTGATATTCATAATTCATAATTTTAGCCCTGCAAGCAAGAAAACGAGAAACTGTTGAATAGCTAACTCGCTAGCCTGTCTGAAACATAAACACACACTATACCCAGATACATGTGTATTCACAAGACAACATAACATAAACATAAAAATGGGTGAAAGATGCAGCATGCAAACAGACATAACAGGAAACGCTGTGTAACTGTGCAAATAATTGTGATAATGACTGTGGTAATTAATTAAAATTATTTCTACATCAAACATAGCCAGTGAGGCTATAAATAACGCTAATATTTAAACAGGATTAAAGCCTCATTAAAGATTCATAAGGCACTATGGAGGACACAGAGGACTTCTTAGGAGGAGTGCCTTAGAAGAAGTGCTTATGTCTTCCATAATTCACTCTGCACTTAAATAAGTAAATATATTCTGTAGCTAAAATACCACATTTGTACATGCTCTGTACATGCAGAAGTAAACAGCTAAAGGTTGAGGTTTGAGGATCATGATGATATTTGAATATAAATGAGCAGGCCTTTCATGCAGATTAATTACGAGGGCTACGTTTTAAATTTGTTCTCCAGAAAATTACTGAAGCTAAACATGTTCTCTCCCTGCATGATTTATTTATTTTCCAACATAAACCAATTAAGCTTAAGCATATTAATATAAAAAGTATTATATTATTATATTAAAGTTATTTAGAAATAAAGCAAATTAAAGCAGGGAAATATCGACAGCTGTTAAAATACAGACAACTGTCAGGCTAAAAATGGAATCAGTAAGCCTGAAAGAATGGATGGATGAACACGATATCTTGCCATACCTTGTATTGCTTAGCAATATTTTGCTTGTGGTTCTCCTCCACCTGTTTGAATTTAGTCTCCAGGCCACGCAGCTGCACCTCCATTCGATGAACGTACTGCAGGTCTTTCTGTGTCCTCTCGTCCAAAGTCTGGATTGACTGGGTCATGTTCTGTACCTGGTGGAATGGTGGAAATAAATGGGAAAATGACCATGGTCCATGAACATCAGGGGAGCATTTTGTACCTGGGAGCAATGCCAAGTTTATAGCTCTCAACAAGATATTCACAGTGCTTTACATAATAAGCAAGTACTGGAAGGCCATTTCAGATAAATTTGTGCAAGAAGGTCTAATATGTGTGTGCTTGTGTGTGTGTTTGTGTGTGTGTGTGTGCTATACTGATTATGAATGAAAAGGTTACTTTTTCAAGGAGCTGTCTCAGCTGCTTAGTCCTGGCATCCCGTGAGCACATGGTCTGCTGAGGAGCCACCACGGTGCACACACACCTGCCCTCACTGTCCTGTGCTGAGCTGTACACCTGCCACGACTCCTCCGGGTTCGCAGGCAGCACCTGGCCATAACAGACAACAAACAGACAGACAGACAAACGAGGTCAGTGAAAGAGACTTCAGAGTCACGCCAGAGGATCTGTGCCCAATCCCTACATTTTACTTCTTTAAAAGAGGAGACAATGTGCATGTCTCTGCACTAATCTGTGATCCTACGAAGGACACAGCAAGACATTTCACTTATGTCATCACGTTGGGCTTGTGCCATGTACAACTGATGATACATTCACACAAGCTGAACACTGTTTTCCCCAGAGAACTGCCTGTACAAATGAAGGGTTCTCACACATATACAGCTCACAGCTCCAGGAGTTTTCACGTGATGCGTTAATTCATAATCAGTTATATTTCAAAAAGAATTTCATGATCTTTATGTGAAATATTCATCTGGATTTCGGCAACCGAAAAACTGTCTTCTACATTCATAAGACAAGAGAATTTGATCAAACCAAAGGTGCAGCTTTTAAAAGTCAGTTTAAAAAACTAATTTTGGATTTATTCAACGACGTAATGAATATCGTTGAAGCCACAATCTTAAATCTAAAACTGTATAAAATGACTGGAGTAACCCAGTAGTAATCCATTTAAACAGACCTTTAAAGGAAGCCAACATCCTTTGAAACAACACATCCGCGAAAGAGCAGCGCATTTAAGCAGATATTTAAAAGAAGGTCCCTGCCCCTCAATTCTCACTCACTAATAAGCAGAAAACAGCAATTGTGCTTTCCATGTCATTATTATAGACACATTTTGTGGTAATATTTACAGACACCATATTGCCTGTTTGTTTGTTTGTTAATATTTTTTCGTAAGGCAGGATTGTGATTTAGGACAGCTCATTACACTGCTGATGGGGGTTTTCTCACAGGCCATGTTGAGCATGTCTTGATTATTTCATTCTCTACAAGTGCACTTACACATTTAAACACCATAATTACAATAATTCAAGATCTCCTGAGGCATAATACCTGACCGAGATAGTAAGCGAGGAGATTCTTAAAGAAAGAAAATGTCAATGGTGCTGTGGCTCATCAAACAGAGATGACAATTAATCCGGTCACATATTAAGCAATTGTACTTGAAAGCATTTCAGATATAAAACAACAACAACAAATGACTTAAAGCAATAAACTCAATTTAAGAATGACACTTAATTCTATTTAATTCATTTCATTACGAATTCCATCCACGTTCCCAAACAGAGTATGTCTGAAATTAGCACTACTACCCCCCGCACATATGCTCTTGTGATCATATGCCATTAGTCTGCTGTGCTCAGATGTGTGGAGCGTGATGTAAAGCTCGGTAACTCACAGCCATACTACGGTCCGCTCCCGCGGGCGGAGCCGCCATCAGCCTGGTGGAGTTCAGGCCCACGAGCGAGGGCAGAGTCTGCGACATCCAGTTAGTGATCATGGCCATGGTGCTGAGCACAACGCCGATCTTCAGCAAGGCCAACGACATCTTTGCGCGTCTTTCTTCCTCTTCAAATCCTTCATTATACGCACTCCAGCACGACACGAATCTGCAACCCAGTGTTGCCCATCAAAGTTTGGGGGTGCATTTGAGCCCCGGCTGGGGAAACAGCCGCTGCAGACATGACCGGTGATCGTTTCCTTCGCTCTGAACACAGTGCTGTTGTGTGGATGCTCGCTGCTCGGGTTTGCTGACGCCTGTCCGCTCGCCTCGCCTTCTCCCTTCGAATAACGAGAACTGCGGAGACTCAGCGGAGCTTCTCATTGGTCCGCTGCCCACGCCCACCGCGCAGCTTATTAAATATTCATGAGGCTCTCCGACTATACGTGTATTTTTCCATGCATTACACACTGTATATTCTAGCATCTATTGGTGAACGTGACATTCTGAGTGCTTTCAAGCATTTCAGTCCTTACAGCAGCTTGTTTTAGATTATGGTTAAAATACAGGTGGGTGAATAAATCACTTTTGATAATGCTATTATTGTAATTATATTCAGCATTCACTGTAAAATGGTGTGAAGGATTCATAAGTTGCACGCACTGACAACATCTGTTTGATTCTGATCACAGACATTGATCAGTCCTGCGGCAGATTAATGACAAAAGACAACGATACAGAAAAGTTAAACGGTAATAAAAATAACTATAATGATCAGTGTGTTGTAATTGTTTTACATTTTCTATGGCTTGTCAAATGCTCATTAATTACCAAATGATAATTGTCCAGCGTGACAAGACAAGACATAAATTAGCCAATAGGGGGCAGTGCAAGTTTCCTTATCCATTTAAACTAGAGCTCTCGGCTGATTAGTTTTTCAGCATAGTTTGTCAACACAAAGACATCTTAGTGGATTTGATTAGCACATAGTCAATAGTTATGTTTTAGCATACTTTCCCTTTTATGGTTCTTTTTATCTAGCTGATAAATGGTGGGACAGGGGTGTAACCAAGTTAATGTTTAATGATCAGTATTATAGGTTAATTAACCAGTTAATAATGCTCGGATCCAAGAAATGAATAGTCTGATAGGCTAAAGGGCATAATAATGTAGTAAAAGTATAACTGTTTTTTTTTTGTTTTTATTATTATTCCTAGTTTAAACCTGGTAACATAGCTGTCCATATGGTCACATGAGATGAGCCTTCAAATGTCGCGACCATGTCTCCTGCTCCAATTCACACATTAACGTTTCACAAAAAATGTCTCCAGTGGCGTAATTCCCCTCTAATCATGTCCTAAAATGTCACTGTAATTTAGTCGTGAACCAATCATTAAATATATGAATGCTTTTAATTCTTTGCAGGCTGCATTACAATAATACACATTATCCATTTGTGAGAAGCTTAAGATCTAAGCGTAACACAAAATGACATTTTTTTCACAATATATGGCAGCATAGTTCACTGCATTAATCCACACTGAACATCTTAACTGACACATAAAAACTGGCTCCACATACATTTTTGACATTCCATAAAAATATATATTTTAAATGTAGTATCGTCATTTTAGAACTTTGTGATGTTGTATCAATAGTGATTTACAATATAGGGTGTTGTTTTTTTGTTATTGTTGTTGTTGTTTTTTTGTTTGTTTGTTTTGTTTTGTTTTTGCTATTTTTGTATCATATATTTTTCGTATTTGTGTAAAGCTTATATCTTCAGAAATAGTGTGACCAGTGATGACCTGGGTGCAAACTTAGCTAAACAGTTAAGGTGGAGTTTAAATGAATATTTAGGAATTTTCCAGTCTGGCGTTGGGCTGAGACTGGTGTTGTAATGTCTCTGTTAAAGAGGGGGGGAAATGCAATCTAGGACACATATTTAGTCTTCGGAGTCGAGGGAAGCGCAGACTCACCGAGACCAGACATAGTGAAGATTTATTGCTTTATAAAAGAAAGAGGATTATTTGGTCATAGTGTTCAATATTGCATGAGCAGAGATTATTCCAACATACATCACTATTTTTCAACATACATTGCTCACTATTTCACTATTTGAACTTAGGAAAAGGGGAAAGCTGCAGCTTTCTCTCCAAAACAAATGAAAACAAAAAGGAATCTGTCTGCAAAGAATCGCCATGATGCTAGCATAACTCCACACACACACACACACACACACACACACACACACACACACACACACACACACACACACACACACTATGTGCAGTGTGTTAATATGTCCTGTATGTTCTGTGACAGGCATAATTCGTGTCTCTAGGTTAGTCTGATATCCTTTGTGTTCATTTAGCACTGGGGATTTTGTTAAATGTGTCAATATGTAAATATTTAGTGTAAATATGATGTCTACGGGGTGTGACAGGCTTAGGTGCCCCAGCGATTACTGCTTTGAAATAGGCTTACCATCATAACTACTGCAGGCGTTCAAAAACATAATCTACCCAGTTATGATATGAGATCTACAGTGGCAGATGTGGATTATTTCATGTCAGAACAATTAGCCTGTCCTACTTGGATAAGGGAGAAAGAAAATGGCGTTTATAAACCTACTTGAGTGAGTTCTGTTCCCATCAGCACGAGCAGGGTGAGACTCAGGAGCTTGCTTGCAGGCTGCATCTTCTCTTCGCCGGTGGCACCTGATCCAAAGCTATCGCATGCAGATCTACTTTAGCACAATCGTCCAGCTCTCTTTTGACACACCCGTCTTCGATATGTTCTTTAAGGATTCGATGTCAAAATAAGGAAAGGGATGAAATCAGGGTAGCGGAGCTGTCTTTTAGCATAGTTATCGCGTCTCGGTTTGCCGACGCGTCCTCGACCTGCTCCCCTGGCTGCTTCTGTAGACGACAAAGAAAGAAAGGAAAGCGCAAAAAAAAATACGGAGGCACAATAGTTATATATATATAAATTTACTTCATCGCTAGCAAAAGTTGGCTTCCTAATGCGAGAAGGGCAGGTGTGGGAGGCGAATTTGAGACGCGAGGAGCTAGCCGTGGTGCTGAACCGGAAGTGACACGAGAAGGCGTGGGAGAGTCAAGAGCGGCGGGGCGCGCGGGGCTTCGTCCAAACCGCATACTAAACCACTAAACACGACGCGGTATGGCCTAAGGCGGTGTGTTGTTTTGGACGGACATATGTAATCCGTAGCTCTCTGATATAGGCTAAAAATACATAGGACAAAGGCGCGTGATCACGCTGACCATTTGCACACTTTTTTGATGAGCGGTTTTTGTGTGATGTAAATGTGTGGACGAACTATAGGTTGCTATGACGAATGCATCCTATTCGTAGAAGCGGTTCCACTATTACACGCTTTTACCAAAATGAGGTCTAATTGTTACTGTACTCAATACTGCATAAAAAATGTTTGAGAGAGAGTGGGGGGGAAACCAACTCTGGGACTTAGGCTATTTCCGACTTGCAGCTTGGTTGGACTTGCTCATTGTTGTAGATGGCCCTGCCTCTGATATGGAGTGCTCAACCTCACATTTGTGTTGCATCTCCTATCTCGCCAACTGAACAAATTACACCCAGAACCAACACAGTAACTCTTGGTGACTTCTTCCCGACTAATACTAAAGCCTCCCTCAGAGGACAATCTGACATCTCATACTGCAAAAATATCCCGCAGGGACAAGAGAAGAACGAGAAAGGAAAGAGCAGAAGAAAAAGCAAGAAGAATGAAGAATCATCGGGAAATGCTGATCATACAGTACGTTTACATGGACAACAATAATCCAATATTAACCTGATTAAGACAATACTCTGATTAAGAAACTACCACGTAAACAGCAATATTTAATGACCTTAATCCGACTGAGGATTAAGAAAATCGAATTAAGACGTGTGGAGTATTCCTGTTTAATCGCATTATCGAGGTGTATTACAGACATGTACACACCTTAATCACACTTTTAACGTCGTGTGTGAGTTTTCACCACATTTTGCGACAGGACACGTACACACACGGCAGTGCACAACCGTTTTATGGCAAACAATAGAGCATGGCTGCGTCCCAAACCGAGAACTTACCTACAATAGGCAAAATACATGTATTTTGGCTACTATACAGTAGGTAAGTACGTGGTTTGGGACGCAGCCCACAGCTTCAAGCAGTTGTCTATTAGCACATACAGCATGTCCGTAAAATATTTTTTTATAAAAACACCCAAAACTGTATACGGTACCATAACAAAAACGAACTGTATGTTGATACGTTAAATTCTGGACTGACGTCAGATGGCGTGGCATGGTGACGTAATGACGTGCGCTGTTAATCGAACTATGTTCTATAACATGTAAAACAGGTACGTGAAAGGAGTATTCTAAAAGTGACTCATGTAAACACGTTAATCAAAATATTGTCTTACTCAGAGTAAGGCAATTACATTACTGCTGTCTATGTAAATGTGGTCAGTGACAACTACCACACGATCCTGCAACATCTGAGTGCCCAACAGATTGCTTTAGCTGTACTGACTTTGCAATTGACTTTGGAAGTGCGATGGAAATGTTCAGAAAAAAATAAGAAAAGTCAGTACATAGAATTTTAAGAACTAAAATGTATATAGAAAATATTGCTGTTAATGAAGCAACCAGCACGCAAGTCTGCGTACTGAGTGAAATACCACTTCCTGAGCCATCATGTTCATGTTGCTCAAGAAGTGGTTTTTCACTCAGTAAGGAGACTTAGCCAAGCTCTGGCATACATGTCAACTGAATGAATATAAAGTGTTAAAAAAAACAAAGATTCTGAAAAACCTTGCATTCTTATATGCTATAAATGACATACGACTGATTGAAATTTACTGAGGCATTATGACGCTAGCAGGTGGATTCAACAGGATATTGCAGGTTAACCTGACATCCTGTGTTCAGTGGCTCAAACACACACACACACACACACACACACACACACACACACACACACACACACACACACACACACACACACACACATGCTTTAAGAAATTCTTATAAGAAATATACTTTTTTGTTTCTTTTCTGAAGGAAAGCTCATAACCTGTCGACATATAACTTGTTTCTAAGGATACCAATGATTTTGACGTGAAGAATCCAATGTACCTTGGTGTTACAATTAATTATGTGTGAAAATGTTTGCTCTTTGCCAAGATATTCATGGTGAAGATCTACGCCAAAGTTATTGTTAATTACTCTATTGACAATTGTTATCCTGCTTGAAACTATTCTGCAATAAACCAAATCCACTTAGGTGGAGATTTGTAAACTTTAGAAGTGACTGCTGAGTCCTCTTTTTCTATGATAGACTAAGACTAGAGTTTATTATTTTCTTCATCAATTTTGACCGAAGAGTAAGCCTGAGGCTCAAGGCTGCTCCTGCACTTGGTGCTCGGACCTTGACCTGCGTAAGTCACTGTCACGATTTCAAGGTAGAGATGGATGCAAGTGCAGATTCGATTTAATAACAATACAAACAAAACAGTATCTATAGAACTTGTGACAAAAACACTAAGGCTAAGAATAAACATAAACCAAAGACCAAAAACACGTCAACAAAAATGACGGCAAAGAAGGACAAATGTAAGACAAGGAATGCAATGCAAACTGTGACTATATACACGAGTGCTCCTTAACATGAATGAAGTTCAGGTGCAGGTGATCATGTGACATGATGGTGTGGTGCAGTAGTTCTGGGAATTGTATCTCAGAGTCCCTTCTCTGATACATGACAGTAACAAAGCTTCTCATTATGATGAAGACTCTAACATGGTTTATATTGTATAGCAGGGAGCTAGTATGTTCTTTTACAGATAGAAAGCTCACCTTGAGTAAGTATTTCTAAGGAATAAATGGCATATTAGCCAAAACCCCATCATGGCACCCAATATGGGGCAGCACTAGAGTTAGCACAGGCATAAATACTCACAGGTGGTTTATGGAGAAAAAGACCGTCCCAGGGCATTGCGAGGTTAAAAATAGTGAAAAAATTCAGGGTTATTAAGCACGCACAGATTTGAATAACCACTGAAATAAAGACACGGAAGAGAATTCCCAAATAACTATCAGGGCAGGGACTGATGATCCCTTCCCTGACAGAATAACCCAGAAGGACCCTTACAGGGTTCCTCAGGAATGAACCTAACACATCTCATATCCATAGACCACAAGCAGAAGCTCATAGCAAATATAGTGATTTATAGAAAAAAAAAACATAAAGAAAGAGCTGACCAGAGAGCTACTCAGAAAAGCTGATGCACTAAAACTATCCAAAGACTATCCAAAAACTATCTGCTGGCCCAGTATGGACCGGAATTTAATAGTCCCAACCTGGAAATCCTAGAAGCAATTATGCCCACAGATGATGCAGAAAGGGAGGAAAGTGACTTTTGGGACAGCACAAAAGAGCTAGACCTTTTATTAAGCTTTCAAGACCTCCGTGATTCTAACCTAGATAAATGGGATCCATGTGCTATACTAAAATTACTAAATTACAGAAGGGATTAAGAGAGAAAAGACTTCCAGGTGGCAGAGAGTTTATGCTGATGAGAAGAGAGATAACTGCAGAATAGCTCTCACAAGCCTTAGTAAAGCATCATAGACAGGGAGACCATTTAAGATACATAAACTGAAAAAGACATTGGTCCAAATGCACCTCTACCTAGATCTAAGGGACTTAAAAAGCCTCTCATTCCCCTCTGCTAGAAAACCTCTACCTAGGACAGCTAAAAAAATCACACCAGTTTGTTAGAGCCCAAGGAGGCATAACTGAAAAGGGACAGCAATATAGTCAGGAGCTGAAAAAACAGAGAAGAGTATCCCCCAATAAGGGAAGCGTACAGTTTGTAAAGAAACCTCAACCTGTTGGGCGAATACAGGCCAAACATCAGGATTACATTCCAAAGGAAAAATGGGAAGAAATGTCTCCTAAAGAGAGACAAAAATAATAGACAGAATAAAGGAAGAGGGAGAGGACAGAAAGCACCTCTGAAAAAAGTAGGAATGGTAAAGAAGCCAGGGTACAAGTACCCAGAATAGGTAAAGGCAGTATCGCTCAAACAAGCCCCACAGTCAGACATAACTGAAGAAAATAGACACTAAGCTCTTCATAAATTATGAAAACACTAGATTCCAAGAAGACACCGGCGCTGATATAACTGTAGTGAAAAAGAGCGAGGTTGGAAAAAAAAACCCTAGAAATAAAATAACATTTATTTTTTCCTCACTGTGAGGGAAAAAGCCCACTAAAAGATTTACATGTAATAATTGGAGCAGAAAATATATTAGCTTCAAAAGACCTGCTAAAGATTTGTTGGAATAAAGAGGTGAATACACTAGAGGTGTAGAGGAGAATACATCAGAGGACAAAATGATAATGTACAGGAAAGCACAGCAGCTGAATTGGAGATTAGTACAGTGAGGGAAAAAAGTATTTAATCCCCTGCTGATTTTGTACGTTTTCCCACTAACAAAAAAATGATCAGTCTATAATTTTAATGGTAGGTTTATTTGAACAGTGAGAAACAGAATAACAACAAAAAAAATCCAGAAAAACGCATGTCAAAACTTTTATAACTTGATTTATATTTTAATGAGGGAAATAAGTATTTGACCCCTCTGCGAAACATGACTTAGTACTTGGTGGCAAAACCCTTGTCGGCAATCACAGAGGTTAGACGTTTCTTGAAGTTGGCCACCAGGTTTGCACACATCTCAGGAGGGATTTTGTCCCACTCCTCTTTGCAGATCTTCCCCAAGTCATTAAGGTTCCGAGTCTTATGTTTGGCAACTCAAACCTTCAGCTCCCTCAATAGATTTTCTATGGGATTAAGGTCTGGAGACTGGCTACGCCACTCCAGGACCTTAATGTGCTTCGTCTTGAGCTACTCCTTTGTTGCCTTGGCTGTCTGTTTTGGGTCATTGTCATGCTAGAATACCCATCCATGACCCATTTTTAATGCCCTGGCTGAGGGAAGGAGGTTCTCACCCAAGATTTGACATGGTAAAGTTGTCCTGTCCACTTAGCAGAAAAACACCCCAAAAGCATAATGTTTCCACCTCTATGTTTGACGGTGGGGATGGTGTTCTTGGGGTCATAGGCAGCACTCCTCTTCCTCAAAACACGGCGAGTTGAGTTGATGCCAAAGAGATCCATTTTGGTCTAATCTGACCACAACACTTTCACCCAGTTGTC
>JAOUWY010000046.1:12889329-12900398 GCA_025728095.1 Prietella phreatophila | reverse complement strand
ATCTGACCCTCTTCAAAAATCTCGTATTTCAAGCATTTATAATAAACTTTTATCCTACGACAGCTCACCTATCACTAAAATCAAGGTTGCTTGGGAGGGCGAATTGTGGTTGACCCTACATGAAGCCTGGTGGGACGGTACCCTTAGCAAGATCCACACAATCTCATCTTGTGCTCATCTCTCTTTGATACAGTTCAAGGTATTGCACAGGATTCATTTCTACAAAACACGTCTGTCACAGATTTATCCCACAGTCATTGACAGTTGTGATAAATGTCACGCCTCTCTCTGCAACCTCACTCACATGTTCCACTCCTGCCCATTGTTATTCTCCTTCTGGCAGAAGTATTTCAATTGCATCTCAGAAATACTGTCCATTACTGTTAAACCCTCTCCCCATATTGCCATATTTCGGTATCTGGAGGATTACAACAGGTACAATTCGAATCAATTAGATCTCTTGGTGTTCACTTCCTTGTTAGCAAGACGGCGCCTTCTTTTCCATTGGAAATCCACAAAGCCTCCCTCCAACACTCAGTGGCTTAGGGATGTAATGTCTCTTCTAAAATTGGAAAAGATTATTTATTCTCTGGGTGCCAACTCTGACAGGTTTCACAGGAAGTGGCAGCCTTTCTTATACTTTTTCAAATCTCTGCCATCTTTGCCTTCTGATTGAAAGAATATGACTGTAAAAATTAATACATATTTTTAAAAAAAAAAGTGCAATCAACTATTTTCTGCAATGATTTCTTTTGAACTTATAACCACTATGTTACCAAAAGTTGTTTCATTTATTTAGCATGCATTATTATAATTAGTACTATTATGATTATTGTGTTTTAATATTAGTGGGTTGTTACCAACGGTTAATATACGGTTTTGTGTGCTATGTGTGTGTTCGTTGAATGATTTCCTGAAGGATAAGAGTAAAGAAATTCAGGTAGAATGTCCAAAAGTTTAATTCACACATAATGAAAAACATGGAACTTCCTAACTGCAAAGACAATGGACTGATTAACATCATGGGCAGAGCATATGGCTTACACTCAGCCAAATGTTCCCTTTCTATGTGATCTGTTAGTCTTTCCTATATATTTTGTGGAGAATACCAGTAGCTCAATCTAAACAACTAATTTTCATTACATATAATGGTGGAGAATGCAACAGCGTAACACAAACAGCTAATTTTCCCTAAACTAATATCTTAAGCTTTGCTACTGGTCTACAGTCAGATCTCAAATCCACCTGAGGCCAATAAGGTCCTTAGTTTGTCAACCAACATTATAGCTCTATCTGTAGTTGTGGTGCCTTGCATGCAATTGTCAACATATAACATGGAGGTTTCGCCTCGCAAAACCTGTTGCTGATGGCATTAACCATGCAGCCGAATAGGCTGGAAGGTTCAACAGAGCCATCCAGCAGGGGGACCTTATTAATTTCCCCATACCTGAGAGGTCAATCCATAAGTGCCTCTACACCAAAGAGACAAATCCGTGGCACTGCAAAGTTCTGCCACTGCTTTGGGCCTAATTCCCTCCAGACTGTCATACTCACTGAGCAGGCCTGCTTGGTGGGCCTGTAACACTGCTATTGTGTGCGGTGACCTACAAGCAAGACCCGCTGCTGCATAGGTTTTGCCAACCAACATTGAGGTGGCCTTACATGACTTGGATGGCAAAACCAGCCCCCCTAAATTCCCTGCAGAGGATGGAGAGAGGTAGCTCGCAAGCGCTATGGGGTATAAAGGTGTAATCAATGTGTGTAACTACAAAACTGACTAATGTTTCAATGTGTGTAACTAAAAAGTTTACTAATGTTTGGATATGTAATTCAGGTATAATCTGGTATGTATACCCAATGTATACCCAAGAGTTAAGAATTACTTGTGTGGAAGCATAATCTAAATTCATAGTACACTTCTTGATCAAGTTTTAAGTGTGTATTTGGTTAGAAGAATTCTGTGCCTTACTAAACAGTAGGCCAAAATATTGTCTGTGTCAATCCGTACCTCTGCACAGCAAGCATAATCTAAAACTAAAAAACACTTCTAACAGGTGGTAGTCTAAGTGTGTACATGTGTATTAAGTATTTGCTAAAAATTTTCATTTGTTAGAAGCATTCACACAAACAGACGACATGCGATCATTTGCTGAAGATAATAAGGCTGATGATGTTTTTTACAGGTGTCATTTTATAGTCACACGATGCACAAAATGCCACTTCATCTGACCATGGCAGGCCTCTAAATAGGTGTGATTTTACACAGACTTCAGATTCCGGTCACATGCAAGGGCACCTCCCACAGTGTGAAGCTCATGCATTGTTGAGTTCGCCTTGAAACGGAACTCCTTCAGCTTCTCAATGAAGAGTCTGTTGTTTTAGCAAATAATACAATATGTATATGTTTTTAAGTGCGGTATTTCATGTTCTTCTTCAGCCGTCTTCATTTCCTCTTATGTTTTCTGTTCTTCTTTTTTTTGGCCTGTTTTTTCCACCCATGCTCTCCAGCAGGCCTCAAGCTCAAATGCAGCTCCTCCCTTTTCTGCTGCTGAATCACTGCCATGGTTGTCCACTAAAAAGTATTTCCTGTTTTAGAAGAGGATCAGTTTAGAATGAGATTTGACATATTTAGGGCCCTTTTCTTTGAAAAATGGGTTAAACTTGCATGCTTGGAGTATGAATATTTGATTTGGATATTTGAAGTTTCATCTCGTTTGCTTTTTCCCCGCTATCTTCCGAGACATCAGTGAGGGTAGAGGTCTCCAGAGACTGTTCCTCCACTGTTCTCAGCTGAGTGAAAGCCTGATGTTCAGGATCCTCATGAAAATTGCTGCTCTCATACCTCACCCTCTCCTCTGGCTGTGTCTCAGTGGCAGATGTTCTTCAGGGCCTTTGCTCAACTCAATGTGTTTTGTATTTATGAGCAAGACAATTCCTGATGCATAAACAGGACTCTGAACTTTCACTTGCTTCTGATGTTTTTTCTCTGGCTCAGACCGTTCCTACTGGAATTCCTGCTGTTGTTCCTTATATACAGGGCTCATTCTCTGAGAGAATAGTTTTAGTATCAGCTATCTCTTGTGTTTTATTTGTCTTTCTGTATGTCTGTCTTGCCTACTGTACTTGTTGCATCTCCA
The DNA here is from genome assembly GCA_025728095.1 of Prietella phreatophila. Lineage (NCBI taxonomy): Eukaryota > Metazoa > Chordata > Actinopteri > Siluriformes > Ictaluridae > Prietella > Prietella phreatophila. The sequence continues at coordinate 12,897,261 of JAOUWY010000046.1, read as the reverse complement.
ACAGTCCTTCTTGTCTTTATTTCATTTGTTCCTACTCTCTTTGCGTCTCAGTTTCCAGGAGCATCTCTTCCTTTCTTTGGTTCCTTTCATCCATCTTGCTTTGCAGTTCTAAATCTATTTCAAATCTTTTCAAATTCATTTTTGGGTGAAAATTTTTGAATCTCTTCAGAATTTGTCATTATCCCAGAAGTCCTCTTCCATAAAAAAGACAACTTGGCATAACACTGTAGCGTGAAACAAAACACCATGACATAGAAGACAAAAGACTAAGACAATGAAAGACAGAGAAACAGTGCAGACGATGACTATATATACACACAAGAGTGCTCATTAACAGAACCTGAATCAGGTGCAGGTGGTCATGTGACATGTAGTGCAGTGCAGTGGCTGATGGGAACTGGAGTCCAGAGTTTCTTGATACATGACATTCTGTTTGTTTATCTATTTCTAGGAGCAGTTCTTTCTATTATTCTTCATTCCTTAATCTTCTCTTTAACATTTTAAGGTCTCAATTTAATTTCTCCTCCTCTCTCTGCTCCTCTCTCTTGTTATTAATTTAATTGACTATCCAAAGCCCTATACTCATGCTAGGTATACTGAAGGATGCAGTATGTCCAATATTACTGTTATAATATGTGTTTTGTAGATTGACTGTTAGAATTACAGTTTCACTATTGTAATGAATGTTAGTTTGCATAAATCAATGTATGTGTTTGATTATTATTTTCATATAATCAAGATGGAGGAATGTGGAATTATTTACTTTCACGTATGCTTCAAATTTGTTTCATTGTCTTTATGCTGATTCTTATTATTTGTGTTTTATGTACTAGGGTGTTCTGATCTGATATGTCTCACCAAGTAGATGGAATTGACAAGGAAATAGATAAGTGGTACATGTCATATGAAGACCGTTTTATTATACAATGAGCTAGGTTTGACATAATGCATGGACATGGACACCAAGCAAATCATGCAGGGAAACTGCAATTATTATTTTTCACACATGTGCCCTCCCCGACACTGAGTTATTGCAGCCTGTACTCCTTTTATACAGCAGCATTCTTAATTGAATTACTTATGTGCCTTATTTGTTGGCTTGCTTTCTTAATTTTTTTTTCATATTTAATATGTTTTTAGTTAATATTAATATGAAAATGTTCAATAAATGTGTGGGTGTGACTGAAACACCAATCAATTAAAGTTTACATTTGTTAGTCTTCTTATACTTAAATTTGCATTCACTTAGGAGTTAAATTAGGATACATATGTTTTTTGGTTAAAAGGTCTCACCCAGTAGCACACTATGCCAAAGTTGAAAGAAATTCTAGAAATGTCTCAAGTTCCTGAGTGCCCCGCCTGCCCAGCCGAGGAAGCTGTCCCTGATATTTTTTTCGTGGGGGCATGGAGGACAGCAGAGCTCCACGGGGAGGCCTCAGCTGTGGACATCCAGCCTGAGACCTATGGGGAGGTCTCTGCGGAGGAAGCTGTCCCGCGTTCCAGTGCCGCCGGGTGCGGTGTTCTGCATTCCAGTGCTGCCGGGGGCGGTGTCCCGCGTTTCAGTGCCGCTGGGGGCAGTGCCTCGACTTTCGACCCCGGAGGAGGGGTTGCTCTACACATCTGCTGTCCTGCAGAGGCAGCCTCTCTTCCAGGGACAGCGAGAGACTGTTTTCACCGGGGCCTAGGACCCCCTTTTGGAGGGGGGTTTTTGGGTACTCCTGGAGGAGCACCCTTTGGAGGAGGGTTCTGTCATGCCACAGCCACAGGAGGCCGCTGCGGCGCTGCAGTTGAAAGGATTAAGTTATGTCACGCCACGGTCGCTAGAGGCCACTGTGGTGCCTAAGTCGAGAGGACTGGTTTGGAACGCGCACTTCCGGGTTGGTGTGCTCGTCCACAAGAACTGATGACAGGTGTTTTGTGTTGTGCTTATTGAGGTTAGCTATTTAGACGCCGGGTTTTGAGAGCTCGGCGCTGGTTATTGGTTATTGTTTGTTCATTCCTAGAAGTGATGTCAGTGGTAATGTTTATAGAGAGTGTTAATGCCAGTACAGATATGCTGTATGCTCCGTGTGCTTTAAGTTAGTCTGCTAATGTTAATAGCGCTAGTATTTATGCCAGTATGGATATGCTCTATGCTCCGTGTGCTTTAAGTTTGTGTTGATATAAATAAAGTCTGTGATCTGCGCCTGCATCCTGCACCTGTCTATATATCGTCACACCCACTAACAAAGAAATGATCAGTCTATAATTTTAATGGTAGATTTATCTGAACAGTGAGAGACAGAATAACAACAAATAAATCCAAAAAAACACGTCAAAAATGTTATAAATTGATTTGCATTTTAATGAGGGAAATATTTGTCTCCTCTGCAAAACATGACTTGGTACTTGGTACTTGGTACAAAACAGTACTTGGTAATGACTTAGTAATTACTTTTCATTTTCAATGCCCTAAAATAATATTGAAAAAGTAAATATTTTCAGTAATGTAATTCAAAATGTAGAACGTTCATATATTCTAGATTTATTACACATAAAGTGAAATATTTCAAGCATTTTTTTTGTTTGTTTTAATCTTGATGATTACGGTTTACAGCTCATGGAAATCACAAAGTACAGTACAGAAATGTTAACCTTTTGACAAGTATGTTAATTTATACACTCGATACTCAGTCATAGATTCTTTTGCATGAATTACTGCATCAATGTGGTGTGGCATGGAAGCAATCTCGCCAATCAAGCACAGTAATACCATGGTCAGCCAGTAGTTTTGGCACTATGGGCAGGTGCCAAGTCCTGCTGGAAAAGGAAATCAGCATCTACATAAAGCTTGACAGCAGATGGAAGCATAAAGTGCTCCAAAATCTCCTGGTAGACACTGCATTGACTGTCGAATTGAGAAAACACAGTGGACCAACACCAGCAGATGACATGGTGCCCCAGATTATCACTGACTGTGGAAATTTCACATTGGACTTCAAGCAACTTGGATTCTGTGCCTCTCCACTCTTCCTCCAGACTCTGGGACCTTGATTTCCAAATGAAATGCAACATTTACTTTCATCTTCTCCATGACTGTAGTTGTGTGTACTGAACCAGACTGAGAGATTAAAGGCTCAGTAATCCTTTGCATGTGTGTTGAGTGAATTAGCTTATTAGAGTTCTTCTTGGGTCGACATTTCTGTATTATAAATTCTTCTAATATTTTCAGATACTGGATTTTTTATTCCCAATTAGCTGTAAGCCATAATCATCAATATTAAAACAAAAAATGCTTGAAATATATCACTTTGTGTAATGAATTTAGAATATATGAAAGCTACACTTTTTGAAGTGTAGCTTGAAGCTCCAGTGTTAGCACACTTAGTGTCTCAGCTTACAGAAGAATCTAGGAATATAACACACAGTCGGTTAACACCGGCAAACAAGACACCTTAAATACCGGCAAATTAAATTTTAAACAGATGTGGGGCCCAATTGTACATCCCTGCCATTAAATATCTCCCCTGCACGTGTTGCATTGTATGTGTAATCTCAAGCCCACCTTAATAGGAAGACCTGTACACCTACTCATACAATCAGCCAATCATGTGTCAGCAGCACAATGCATAAATTCATTCCAGTACAGGTCAAGAGCTTCAGTTAATGTTCATCAGAATGAAGAAAAATGTCATCTCTATGCCTTTAACTGTGCCATGGTTGTTTGTGCCAAACTATTGATCTCCTGGGAATTTCACACACAACTGTCTCTAGAGTTTACACAGAATGGTGCAAAAATTTTAAATATCCAGTGAGCGACACTTTTGTAGGTAGAAATGCCACACCATCTCAATGGGGTTTAAGTCTGGGCTTTGACTAGGCCATGCCTAAGGATTACATTTTGTTTCCTTTGCTCTTTTGCTTCAGATCATTGTCTTCCTGCATAATTCAGTTACCCTTGAGCTTCTGATCACTCACCAGTGACCAAAGTCACCTAGCCCCTGTGCATATGTTAATCTGGATTCTTCTGACACCTGTGAGAAAAAGTAATTGCCGGGTTTCAGTGACATTGATTTTGTTTACTTTTGACATGTGTTTTTGTTATGATTTCTGTCCTGTCTCAACCCCTGCATTGGTTGTTCCCTTATTTGTCATCGTTAGTCTCAGCCGTTTTGTGTTCACCCTTTATTATGTTTGTTATTTAAACTCCATAGTTCTTCTCTGCAGTTGCATCCGTCCTAACCTCCATTACATGGCAGAATACTTTGCCGCACTATGGATGCAGCAGAATTTTTCAGAGATAAAGAAGCCCTGTATGAAAGGGAAAAGCAGAGGTGGGAGAAGCCAAGAGGGAGTGACTCGACATGATATATTCCATCATGGGGTATGTCAAGGAGGAGCCTTCCAACCAGGCTGGAACATTCTCCCACCCTCCCTCCACCACTGTGATCTTGTCCAGCTTGCAGAGTCGACAGAGAATGTCATTCAGTCTCCCTGCTTGTCTGAGGATGCCACTCAGCATCCCTGTTCAGTTGAGGATGCCGCTCAGTCTCTCTGTTTAGCTGACGATGTTGCTCCACCTCCTGGTGCAGACAAAAGCTCCACTTTTCTTCCCTGCTCTGCCTCGGACTTTACTATGCCAGGTTCCACTTCTGACATTGTTTTGCTATCCTGCTCGGCTGAGGATATCGCTCTGCCTTCCTTCTTGGCTGAGGACATCGCTCTGCCTTCCTGCTCATCTGAAGATGTTGTTCCTTTTCCTTGCTTCATGCAGTATGTTGCTCCCCCTTCTTGCTCCAAGGAGAACTTTGCTCCCCCCTTGGATTTTGTGGAGAGCAATGCTCCCCCTCTAGCTTCATGGGGAATTTTGCATCCCCCTTAGGCTCCACCTTGAGCTTTGTTCCTCCTGCTGGCTCCGCATTCAAGTGAGGCCAGGAGTATTATGTCACCTCTCTGCACTGCGGAAGAGACCACTCCACACCTGAACCTCAGAGAGCATGCCAAGTTCCTGTATGAGGTCGAAAAGGCTACCTCCCAAGTCATGTTACTGTCTGAGGCCAACAAGGCAGCCACCCCAGTCATGTTCCTATCTGAGTTCGATAAAGCGGCCTCCCAATTCAAGTTCCTGCTAGAGGACATCAAGGTGACCTCCCACGCCATGTTCCTGTCTGAGGCTGATGAGGTGGCCTCCCAAGCCATGTTCCTGTCTGAAGTTGACAAGGCTGCCTCTACAGTCATGTCCCTGTCTGAGGTTGATGAGTCGGCATCCCAAGTCAAATTCCTGCTAGAGGATGACAAGCTGACCTCATATGCCCAGTTCCAGTGGAATGGTCCATCCGTTCGATCCTGTTCTCCTGAGGATGGCAGTCTGCTTTCCTGTTTCGCTGAAGACATCACTCTGCCTTCCTGTTCCACCGAAGCTGATGATCCAACTTGGATTGTTCATGCCTGGGTACTGCCTAGGGACCCCGGTGACCTCAGCCTCATGCCTGCTCCTCGGTTCCTGGAGGAGCCTGCTATGTAGAGACCTTGGGGTGGGGGTATGTCACGATTTCCCCTCGTGCTAGTACGAAGCACAAGCGCTCACTTCCGGGTTTGTTTTGCCTTGCCTAATTTATGCCTGTTTGCCAATCACCTGACCTATTGCCTATTTTGACCATGCTATTGTCTCACATTTTGGATTTGTCTGCCTATCTCGTCTTTAATGAAGCTCTTATTTGCATTTACATCTGTAATAACCTGCATTACGTGACACAAAGCATACAATTCAAAGCCCTTTCCATCTTTCTAGAAATGGCTTTAGAAGTATTTGTAAGTATTTGATGAGCAGCATATCTCTTTGGGAGTTCTGGCAGAGACACAGATTGTAAAATACTACCATTATGAGTGCTGTGAATAAAATGGAAATGCAGAAGCAGTATTAAGAAGAATGCAGAAGTGCTTGTGCCATGAGCCAATTCATTCAGTACTAACTTGTAACAATTTATAAAACAAACACATTGCAAATACTTCTACAGTATCATGAAATAAAAGTTATGCACTTTATATGCCCAGTAGCAGAGTATAAACACGTCAAGAAGTTGCATAGTTTGTTACCTTTACTTGTACAGCTCATTAGCTTACAAAGACGAAGATTAAAAATAGTCAATTTAACCAAAACAATATTGTATATGAGCTTTTCCTCTTAACCAGCAATTCCTTCTTATGCTATGATACATTAGTCAATGTTATGTACAAGTATGTACTGTAATCTACTGTATATTCTGTGTTTTAAACAAATTTACATACCTGCAGATATATAGTTCTTTCAGAACTGTTAGTTCCCTATTTGCATGGTAGAGCGACATCTAGGGGATCTACTGTTAAAGAGCAATATTTAGTTCCTTAAAAAAAAGTCATTTGTTCCCATTTCCATCACAGATGACAAGAAGAAAAAAAAGAAGGGCATCTTTTCACCCAACTTAATTTTTGTTTCATTAAAACATTTTAAACTTAAATTCTATTTCCATTTTTATCATTGTTTCCAGTCCGCTATAATCTACAGCTCAGTAATAATGTTCGGGTTTCAATGACATCCGGAAGTTAAAATAAATTAATCTGTACCACAAGCACTGCTGGCAGGCTCTCATGATGGCAGTGGACAGGATTGGAAGGGATGCTAACTTGCAGCCCATACCACCAAATGTGCTCTTCCACACAGCACCAGACACAACAGATTCTGTGTTCAAAGGGAAATTGGTGTGTATGGGGTTGAAGTTTTTTATACCTAGTCACCAGCCATTTCATATATTCTACACCAAAATATTTAAAATGCATAAAAATAAAATAACAGACAGACCTATTCAGTTTAATCACATGATTTTGACATTTAATAACATTTAATGCCAAATGTGCTTCATGTAATTCAACGCCGCATCATTATATATGTATTCCATATGTTGGAAAATAAATATATATATTTTTTGTTAAATGTCTGCTCAGTTTAGTCTTGAATTTAAATGAAACTCTACAAACTGAAGAACATGTCTTTTCCAATGGAGCATGACAATTTGTGTTTAGCTGCTAAACTATAATTTTGTCTGCATTGTCTCCATGATTTCTAAATTATATTTCGTTGCAACTATGATGTTTTGCTTAATTAACATCCACATACAAAAACCATGGGGAAATACTCTAACTAAACATCTGCACACTGCAGTTAAGTAGTTTTCAGTGAATTTGGACACCAAGAATGTGGAGAGTGAAGCTATAATCACATTCATTGTTGTTGAGATTGTCACACAATTGTTACTCTACATAATTTATAAAGATTTATTAAAATTCTTCTACATACATTTAGTGAAATACATGGTTCTAATTACATCAGTGAAGTATCATTTGGCTGTGTACCTACACTCAATCTAGGGTGATAACTGCCTTTCCTGGTTCTTTCACATGGAGTGATCTACCATCATTACTTCTATTATCCCATTGGATTTTGTGGGTTGGTCTGTGTATCGTCTCAAGTTCTGATCAGATTGTGAGCATTTAAATAAACAACGCTTGACTATTCAATTATTCAATAAAATATTTGACATATTTATTTGACATATAGTGGTCAACTAGTAACTTCTCAATATACACATTTTAGAATAACAGTCATGTAACAATTATATTAATAGTGGTAAATCATTGCTTGTATTTTCTCATTTGTAAGTCGCTTTGGACAAAAACGATCATAAATTTAAATGTGGTTCTAAATAAGACTGTAATGCTTTACTGTCTGGATGTTCCAGTAACAATATAAATAAACTCCAGTTAGTCCAGAATGCAGCTGCTAGAGTCCTAACTAGAACCTTTTCGAACTAGGACCTTTTGTTTTTCTATGATCCGCCATGCCTACTTAGATCAAAAGATGCAGGCTATTTGACGGTACCTCGAATAATGAAGGCTACAGCAGGGGGAAGAGCTTTC
>JAOUWY010000046.1:12788911-12799463 GCA_025728095.1 Prietella phreatophila | reverse complement strand
GATCTGTCAGACAGATAGGATTCCACCCAGCGTAGAACCGTTCCAGTGATGCCCAGGTTGGAGAGAGTTGACAGGAGATGTTTAGTTTAGTTTAGTTTCACAGTGAGCAAAACAAAACAAAAAGTATGAAAGTATTTTGTGGGCAATGTTCAAAAACAATTGCAAACTATATTTGCAATTGCATTTCCTAATTGTGGACACTTACACTGTGACATAATTCAAATGAAAATGCAAAATCTACCGTTTGCGTTTTCATTTCCACGAACGTACAGTGTCTGCACTTGCTTTTGGACATTGTACGCAAGATTCTTCACGTAAAAAAAAAGCAAGAAACTTTTCCTGTATGTGCAGGACAGAAACCTTTCTCGCAAAGATCCTTTATTGATTGCTCAGAAATAAAGTTATGGGGACAAAAGAGTAAAATTAATGTTTGCTGAAATCACAACACAGAAATCTCAAGAATTACCATACAGAGAACAGAAGCTGACACTAAATAATTTATTAGATAATTATATAAATAATTATTTTTTATAAATATAAATATTTTGTGTCATATCAAGCTTTTGCTTTGTTTGTTTGTTGGTCCAAATACTAAGAACAAATTACATGCTTTGACTTTCAGTTTGCCTCTCAGGTCAGTTTAGTAGCCCACAACCCAAAACACACAACATGTTTGATTCACGTCCTGCAGTCAGGTTGATTCAGAGTTGAATCGATTTCGCTACAATCAAACCTCACTTCGAACCAGACTGAGACCACCTCGCTCAGACTGAGCGCAGTTACTGTGTTCTTACGTGCCACAATGAACCTCACTCAGGCAGAAAATGTGCAAGGGTTTGATTCAAATGGAATAAACACTGCATATGTGAAAGCACCCTAAAGAAGTACAACCCTAAGTCCAAAAAAGTTGGGACTCTGTGTAAAATGTAAATAAAAACGGAATGCAATGATTTGTAAATCGCATAAACCCATATGTTATTCACAATAGAACACATCAAATGTTTAACTGAGCAAATGTACCATTTTAAGAAATAAATTTTGAATTTCATGGCCGCAACACATCTCAAAAAAGTAATGACGGGGCAACAAAAGGCTGGAAACGTAAGTGTTAATAAAAAGAAAGAGCTAGAGGTTAATTGGCAACAGGTCAGTAACATGATTGGGTATAAAAAGAATATCTTAAAAAGGCGGAGTCTTTCAGAAGTAAAGATGGGTAGAGGTTCACCAATCAGCGAAAAATTGCATCTACAATTTGGAACAATTTTAGAATAATGTTCCTCAAAGTAAAAAAGTCAAGACTTTTTATATCTCATCATCTACAGTACATAATATCATCAAATGATTCTGAGAATCTGGATAAATCTCTGTGTACATGGGACAAGGGTGAAAATCAGAATCGTATGCCCGTGATCTTCGGGCCCTCAGGCTACACTACATTAAAAACAGGTATGGTTTTATAATGGAAATCACTGCATGGGCTTAGAAACACCTCCAGAACTCATTGTCTGTGAACACCGTGCCATCCACAAATGCTGGTTAAAGCTCTATCGTGCAAAGAAGAAGCCATATGTGAACATGATCCAGAAATGCTGCCATCTTCTCTGGGCCAAAGCTCATTTAAAATGGACTGAGGCAAAGTGGAAAACTGTTCTGGGGTCAGATGAATCGAAATTTGAAATTCTTTTTAGACACCATAGATGCCGCATCCTCTAAACTAAAGAGGACTTTTTATCAGCGCTCAGTAAATTCATTGCATATTTCATCAAGATAATGCCAAACCACATATTGTATTAATTACAACAGCATGGCTTCGTAGTAGAAGAGTCTGAGTATTGATCTGGCCAGTTCAGACCTTTCCCCAATTGAAAAAATTTGGAGCATCATGAAACAAAAAATAAGACCAAGAAGGCCCAGGACTTTTGAACAGCTAGAATCCTGTATCAGACATGAATGGGACAATATTCCGCTCCCAAAACTCTAGCAGCTGGTCTCCTCAGTTCGCAGACTTATACAAACTGTTGTTAAAAAAAGAGGCCCTGACCCAACTTTTTAGAGACTTGTTGCTGCCATCAAGTTCAAAATTGTCTTATTTTTTCCTTAAAATAGTGCATTTCCTCAGTTTAAACATTTGATATGTTTTCTATGTTCTATTGTGAATAACATGTGGGAGATTTGCAAATCATTGCATTCTGTTTTTATTTACATTTTACAGCTTCCCAACTTTTTTGGAATTGGGCTCGTATACTAACAAGCAGACCTTCTAAATTAGATGCATCATAACATCTGTTTCTTCACATGCTTTGAGCAGATTTGCAAAACTGCTACTCCGACTGCCAGCTCTGCGCTCCATCGGTCTAAAGTGTCTGGAGCACCTCTTTTTCTTCAAACTCATTGGAGACACACCCATTGACACTTTTCTAATGGAAATGCTAGAGGCGCCACACCAAATGACATAAAGGAGCAGTGCCTTAACTCGTCCATGACAATGTCACTCATCCCTGTAAAGAACACTGCACTCTCATGCACCTCACCTTCACAAGGCCATGATAAGATGCATCTCAGTGACACCTGCTTTATCTGGTAAATGTCTTATCTTGCAATCCAGGAGACAGATTTGCTTTGGTGCTTCATCTTTGGAATTTGCAAATCCATGTAATTACACCAAGACCATTCACTATGGATTAATTCATAAGGAGGATGGATTACGAGAGTCAAAACAGGTATGCTTGGGAGGGAAACTGGCTGTACTGATTTTAGCAGATCTTGAATATTCTGCCTCACAGTGACCTACCTCTGCAGTCCACTCTGTTCTGATACAAAATTCTGCAATACCTCATACACACCCCTCGGTACCACAGGATTCCTTTTTCTGACATACCATCACTGTCTTTGTTATGGACTGTACTTTATGTACTATAACATTTAATGTTAATTTTGCAAGTTATTAAAATATATATTTTGCAATTCACTGATGAGAGAAAGATGTATAAGAAAGAAATTGTATGTGCAGCACTTAAATTGTTTTTTTTTTATTCTTTTTTTTTTTTTTCAAACAGTGTTGATTAGCGAGGCTGCCAGCAGTCGGTCTCTGTAAAGGGTAATGTTGTTTGGCTGTAACAGAGTCATTTGATTGATAGAATGGTTTAAAATGGAAATCAGGTTTGCTCTTTGCCTGATTCAAGTTTAATGATAGAAAAAAGCAATGATTCCTTGTTGTTCATGTAAAATTTTAGATGTTTGATTATCAATTGTTTGCCTTCATAATTCATCCCATTAATGTAGCAAGTATTTCCAAAAATGTTCATTTAAATTTAATCTGATGATTCCCAGCAAAGCAGCATTTGAAAGGTGCTATGAAAATATGCAATTAGGCTACGTTCACATTAAAAGGCTGGAGTGGCACAAGTCCTTTTTTTTTTCTTTGTCTAAATAATACAAAGTCCTCTCAATTTTGATTCAGGATACTAATATATGGTACTAGATACATAGCGATGTGATCATATGAGAAAATATAAGGCGAGTTTTATTCACCCAGTGTTGGTAGCCTGCTAGCAGTGTTAACTAGGAGAACGAAATGGAGAAAGGTCATACAACTGCTGTCGAGCTGTCAGTCTGCCTCCAGAGCAAATCTCTGAAATGGCATATTGTGCTACAGTTTCATTACCGCATTCCCCCTAAATATGTTTGTTGTTCATGACGCTTGGATCACGTATGTAACGTTATTGATTTCAAAATACGCTCATGTAAATCATTTCAGGGCAGAGGTCTGAGGTCACATACACATGAAATGTGACCTGTTAAGGCAGAAAGAGAGAGAGAGAGGTTAGGCTACCACCTAGTGTTCACAGGTGATACTACAGGTTGTACAATTTAATATTACAATCAGAGTAAAAAGATTATTTTTTTTTTTTTAATGGAATTGAGTAAGACTTGTAATGTGAACATAGCCTCTGTTAAGAGAATCCAGATGATGGTCTGGCCTCAGGGATGTTGAAGGTTTAGGAAGAGCTTACCCTACCACCTGGTGTCTCACAGGTGATACTACATTTCAACATTATGCTGGGAGATGAATCTGAAGAATCCTTCATTGTTTGACAGTGTGAAATAACCAGACCTCAGGCTTTGTAAAACACTTTTTATATTATAGTATTAATCAGACTCATATTGTGCAATTACTTTCTGTATTATAAGGAACAGACAGATTGTTGTGATGTTTGCTAAAAGGAACCTCTTGCAAACTGAGCCAGGCTGAACTAAAACAGTGTTCTTATATAGTAAATATACATTTGAGATGATGATGATGATGATTATTATTATTATTATTATTACAGTGTTTCATAATCAGACTGTGCAGAAACTCAGTCACTGATCGCTCTTTCAGTAGTTACATATTTAACTCAGTGAAAGCAGAGGCTACCACTCAGGCACATACATGGTTTACATGCAGTTTCTTCACATTAAAAAAATCACAAAACCCTAAAAGTGTTTTTCAGTTACTTTGCCTAAAGCCCTTCTCACCTGTAGCCTGAAACCATGTTTAAAACTCTGGGCTGTAAACACCAGCATGAAGTCATAGGAAGAACACAAAAAAACTCTTATTTGGAGAATAAGAAATCCAAGCCAAAATGCTAAAAGGCCCTAATCTATAGAATAATCCTGGGTGTTGGGACTCGTGGAAGACAAACAGGGTTTAGTAGACAAACAGAGACAGGTGACAAATGTTCCCCATGATAAGCAAGGTTCTGGCAAACCATGAAAAAAGTTTGGTTTAGAGAGAAATATATATTTTTGTACAATTGTAATTTTATGCTTGTGTTCCATGTATTTACATAATTCTATTGAATTGTGCATACATTAATTGCATACATGTTGATTTGTAAAATGGAAGGGTCTTGCCCTTTGAACAGGTTGCTATTGAAACATTTTCCCCAGTTCTTTTATTGTTGTTGTTGTTCTTGTTCTTGTTTTAGCATCATTGGGCTTCACCTGGAAAGTGAAAAACGTCATTTTTATGTATGACTACAATGAGAATAATTTTTGAAAACTTTCTGTTTACTTTCCTTAGTGCATGACAGAACCATTCACCAGTTACAAACTTCTTTGATGACAACAAAAATAAAAATGTTTGTATATTTTCCCCGCTAAAATCAACACAAATCTGCAGTTTTCTTTACAGACATCATAGATGGGGCAAATCAGCCAGAATATTTCAACAGCAGTGTACACTACAGACACTGGAATTTGTATGAAAACATAAATGAAATCTTGCAGTTACCCAAGTTTCTGAATGAAAATAAATGAAAGAAAAGGTGATGTTAGTTCATTTATTTGATAAACATATAAGGCTTCTAAGCATGAGCACATTTTTAAGGCATAGAACACATTTCACCCAAAAATAAATTATTAACAGAAGAGTTAATTAAACAGTTTTCACAGACAGGCTTCAGTGTACCTTGACCTAGATATTACAGGACTCTGGTAATGTACTGGAGGCATGAATGCCATTGTTCTAACAGAAATTCTCTCCTTTTGTGTTTTGATGATGGTGGTTGCTCCAAAATCTCCCATAGGTGTTCAGTTAAGTTAGGTTGAGATATAGTCACTGTGAATGCTATAGCTTATGATTTACATTATGTACAGACAAAACATACATTGAGCCCTCATACCCTATGGATGGGACATTGTTATGCTGGTAGAGACCACTCCCATCCGGATAGAAATGTGCCATTATAGGGTAAAGGTGATCAGACTGAGCAACTTTGTATTGATTGGCAGAGACAGTTCAAGTGTTTGTTGTATTTGTCATCATCAGTTTTGGTCAATTGGTAACTGACCCAGTTGCTTAGTTTGAGTGTATTCCAACAAACCTAGCAATGTTGTGGGGTGGGAGCAAGGGTGCATGAAAAATAAATGAAAGGCTCCAGTCATTTAAAAAAAGTTCAGCAGTAGTCTCAGTTCTTCTGGAGATCATATTAGATGATTGAATTGTGGAACTTGTAGTTTATCTTCTAATAATAGATGCAATAAAAAAAGGAAAGAACATAGACAGATTTTATATGAACAGGGAATAATCAGAGCAGATTAGAAAATACTTTATACACATTCCTCAGGTCATACATCTCTCGCAGAAATCTATTAATTAGTCCTGTGCCTTAGCAATCACTCATCCACAGTTGAATAGTCTTGTCATTCTCCACTGCTGCTGATGTGATGATGTTCTCTGCAGGATGACAAGCAGTCGCAATCTCCACATCTAGAAACAAATAATACACAAATAATAAACAAAGCACATACGGTAATTTACACAGCGTGAGTGACAGGTTTTCCCTCCCTTCGTCTTCCACTACAACGCAGGTAGAATATGAATGGTGTGTTGCCAGTTATACAAATAATATAGATAAGTATTATAGTTACGATTCCAGATGTACACCATGTGGTCTTCAGAAAAGGAGAAAATCTACTGGATGGAGAGACGTTTTTACAAGATTCAAATTGGAAATCCTCCTACGTATAAAAGCTAGATGGAATGTACAAAATCTGCCTACATTCCACCAGAGATAGAGACATTGGTGAATATTTCTCATTCTCATGTATGTCCAATGTATGTCATAAGACACTAGAAGAACAGGCTACATGAGCCTATAATTAATGAGTCCATGCAGATTATTAATTTAATGGAATAGTTGGAAACAAGTTTACTATTATTGATATGCTACAACATATTTGCTGTTTGAATTTAGCTTTTTTCGTTTTAACCTACAATTACAAGATTAACAAGTAATAAAGTCTGGGTCGCCAAAATGTTGCTAGAGCAACATCAACCTGAAAGCATCTGTTAATTCATGTTTAAGTTAGAGAGTAGTCAGCCCTCTCTATTTCATGATTTCAGCTGCCACAGGATGCATGTGTTAGTCTTTTCTTTCCCACGTGGAAGCTGTTTACATGGGAAGAATATGAGGTATCATTTGTGCCAAAAAATATGTCGACTGCTTTGTTCATTGCTTTGTCAATGGTGACTGTTGTCATCTATTTTTGATTTTTTTTTTTAGGTTAAACAGCAGCTGTTGATAATTGCTGCTAGTTTGGTCCAGTGCACTGATTTTATTGGCTTGTCAGTCAGTTTATGTGTTAACTGTTACATGCTAACACAATGCTCTATCCAGCTTTGGCTTCTTTGGAAGCCATTTTCATTAATGGCACAAAAATAAACAAAATATTTGGCCATATTAACAATCTGAATCAATAGTTATTACATATTTATGTATTGTTTATAGAATATAAGCAATAGCACACTCACAATCATGCTGTTGTAATGAATATCAATATGATTACCTGCAGCACTCGACACACATTCCTATAGCCAAATCACAGCCATGCTGATAGTCAATACAATGGAACTCTTGCTCATGTGATAGTCCTTAATCATTTAACACAATTAAATTATTGAACCAGAATGGAGTGCATTCATTTTGTATAATTAGACTCAGGCTGTAGTTCCGGCTATAGCATGAATGCAAGGTTATATTAATGCAATCATAATTCACTATTATTCCTATAGTAACTGCTCATTCACAACAAAATGTATGATCGATGCTCCACATAATCAAATGAATGGATTTTTATTAAACTTATTGTCATTTAACAAAGAATATGCATAATCATTGACATTTTTCTAGGAGGTGTCACGAGGGTCAGCACATTGTAACAGTCACAGTGCTTTGTAAAGTTTTCCAGCACGGCAAAGGACGGAAGAGTTTAAACTTTTCGGCTCATAAAAATGACAAACTGGAAAAAATAACACAAATTACATGCATTTTTTTTCAGAGACAGAGAGAGAGAGAGCGAGAAAGAGAGACCTGCGGGTGAGAGACCGATTGTTTATAGCTGCTATAATGTAAATTATAACAGGAACTACTAAACCATTAAAATGGCCAATGTCTTATTTATTAATACAGCCCCCTCTGAAAGTATTGGAACAGCAAGGCCATTTTATTGCTTCTGCTATACATTGAGGACATTTGGGTTTGAGTCAGAAGATGAATGAGATGATAGATCAGAATTTCATATTGTATTTCCTGATATTTACATCTAAATGTGTTAAACAATTTAAAACATGGCCTCTAAGGGTGGCAGAACCCTAAGTTAGGTGAGCGAAAGTATGGGAACAGATCATAAAGTAAATTAAAGTTAATGACGCTTAATATTTTATTGTATATCATTTGCTTTTAATAACTGCATCAAGCCGGTGACCAAATGACATCACCAAACTGTTGCATTTTTCTTTTGTGATGCTTTTCCAGGGTTTTCCTGAAGCTTCTTTGAGTTGTTGCTTGTTTCGAGTGGGGTTTCTCCCTTCAGTCTCCTCTTCAGGAGATGAAATGCTACTCAACTGGGTTAAGATCTGATGATTGACTTGGCCAGTCTGAAACCTTCCACTTTTCCCGCCTGATGAAGTCCTTTGTTGTGTTGGCAGTGCTTTCTGGGTCATTGTCTTGCTGCATGATATAGTTCCTTTCAATTAGATTTGTTGCATTTCTCTCTAAATTGGAAGACAGATTGTTTCTCTAGACTCATTCTGCTGCTACCATCATGAGTTACATCATCAGTAAAGATTAGTGAGCCTGTTCCAGAAGCAGCCATGTGAGAACAAGCCATGACACATCTCTACCATGCTTGACTGATGAGCTTCTATGTTTTGGATCATGAGCAGATCCATTCTTTCTCCACACTTTGGCCTTCCCATCACTTTGGAAGAAGTTAATACTGGGTTCTAGAACTTGTGTGGCTCATCTTTGTATTTCTTTCTAATTTCTAGTTAAGGCAATGTGTTCGTTACATAGGTTACATTACATGTGTTCATTACATAAAAGACAGGATGAATGACTGTGGTCGGGAACCTATGGCTCGCAAGCTACACATGGCTCTTTAACAAAAATGATGTGGCTTGCCAGGTGTCTCACCCTGCACCAACATATGATCATTAAAAACTTAGAGACATCACTAGAGATCAGTTTCTTGCAGAAAACTCAAAGTCAATTATAATCCCTGTATTGTACAGCCTACTGAAGTCAATGAAAAGCCAGTTTGCAATAATACATTTCAGGTTGTTCCCTCCAATTCGTGTATGCAGTGATGTGTGCAAGTGTCACGACACCAATCAACGGTAAACCTGCTGTGTCTGATTTGCACAGAACATATTGAATCATTTAAAAAATCAAAGACATTTCGAAACCCACTATGCAGCTTTTGCAGCAAAGTACCTCGTGGGTGAAAGCCAAAGGAAGGCGTTCACGGAGCTCCAACATAAACTGTAAGCCGGACAGCAGCAGCTGCAAGCATGGACAGGGGCCACTGGAAGCCTGAATGTTACCAGCTTTGCTGCCAGCATTGGAGACAAGGAAAAACCTTTTACTGACAGGGGATATGTAAAGTTATGCATGCTAATTATGGGAATTGGACTGTTTTTTTTCTGATTTCAGATAGAGAGGGTACAGATCAAGGATATAACTTAGGCAGATTTTTTTCTTCTTGTGCTGGATTAGTCTACATACACTTATAATTTTACATTGCTAACCATGGTTGGGCGTTATGTGTCTGGTGACATAATACATGTAGTAAGTCTGGCCATTCTGTCTATGAAGTATACAACTAAAGGGAAAGGCATCCTGAAAGTGTTTATGGATTTCGCTATACTGAAAGAAAATATGCCACTGGACAAACTTGTTTCTGTGTGCAGTGATAGAGCTCCAAGTATGGTGTTGAAACAAAGGTTTTGTATCTCTGCTATGTGAGCAAGAAAAGCACATTTTGGGGATTTTAGCTTGCACAGCAATTTGTTCAAATTTATCACTCATCCACAAGAGACCACACTCGATGACAATCAGCTCAGTGTCATCCCTGGCACTTCTATTACAAGTATTGCGTTAAAGAATGTTGAGCTCAAATCTGCAGAAATATGGTCGACTAAATTGGTCACTCTGAATACCAAGCTGGATAGTGTCATTTATCAACACCAACGTTAGGCAAAATGAGCAGAAGTGGAAGGACATGAGGAACCTCGAACGTGAGGACATTCTTATATTGAAGACCTGGAATGAACTTACCCCGTATTTTGCCATACTACGATGTGTCAGTACGGCTGTGCTGTCTATGTTTGGACACGCACACTCGTGTGAGCAGTCTTTCTCGCATATAAACAATATCAAATTCAACCAGTGCTCAAGGTTGATAGAGGAGAGTTTGAACATCTGAATGAAATTGAACTTGACCACCTATGAACCGGACTACAAAGCTATTAGCAACACCATGCAATGCCAGAAGTCACACTAATTGTGATTATCCCTAATATAGGGACGTACACTTTTTCATTTACATATGTGTAATAAAACTTAATTTTATGGAGGCCTGATGTAAGATTTTAAGTAGTTTATAAGCAATGGAAGTTTTTTTTGCAGGTCCCGGTGTAAGCACTGTGCTTTGTTCACACACACACACACACACACACACACACACACACACACACACACACACACACACACACACACACACACAC
>JAOUWY010000046.1:12765495-12776092 GCA_025728095.1 Prietella phreatophila | reverse complement strand
GGGATTGTATGATCATGCAAATAATCCACCTTGGAATATCCACCCAGTCACCTATAGGAAACATTCTGGATTTTCTGAATATCTATGCATCAAACCGCCTCATGCCTTGCTTGCTAGTTAGCAAGATAAATGTAAATGCAACATTTAGGATGAACTAGAAACATTTTCCTGCCTGAACAAAGAGAACAAACAACACAGCTCAACAAGACACAACTCAGCAAACAACTGTCCAATTACTTATACTGTAGTATGCTAAAAGGAGGGCTTTTTAAGCACAGTTGAAAAGCACTGGGTCATTAAACAGGTAATGTATCCCCTAGCATTCTTACTAGTTTCAAATGAATGCCTGGGCAGTTTATCCTCTACACAGCAATAAATCAGTCACACCGGCTTTCTCTCTTTCTCTCGCACATTCTCTCACATACACCAAAACATGCAATTTCTCCCTAATTGTTTCTGCCCATATCACTCTCGGTCTCTCGCTTTCCCACACACTAGCATCCTCTCTCTCTCTCTTTTGTCTGTCACTGATGATTTAACACATGGTGATGCAGTCATTCACAACAAGACAAAAGGTTTAAAAAAATGAAATGAAGATGAAAAAACCTCTGCGTGTGTGATTGTGTGAGAGAAAGAGAGAGAGAGAGAGAGAGAGAGAGAGAGAGAGAGAGAGAGAGAGAGAGAGAGAGAGAGATTTGTGGCAATCGGAAAGCAGCTCGGTGTATAAACGCCATGCAGGCTAAAGGCCAGTAGTTCATCAGCACAATATGGACCACAATACTGTGCGCTAGTGCGCATGGGCGGGCGGGCAAACACACACACACACACACAAAAACTACAGAGTCGAGTCAGCCGTGTATTATGCCGCTTCGATGCAATAAAAAGCTACCGGAGAAATCTGCACGGGAACGCTACCGGAGCTGCTCGGAGTGAAAGTAATAAAGTGTAAATACGTGTTTACGGTGAATGTCTGCGGATCGGATTCTCCGCTGTGATGGTGCACATTGGTTGTTTTTCGGGAATACACGGCTGAATGTAGCCACACAGATTGCCTCTGATGCACAGCGCTGTGCAACAATGTGACAAAGCGGGCTTTTTCCTCCCTCTTCCGCGCTGTTCGGTCAGAAGGAACACCGGATTAGAGGCGTTCACGTCGTCCTGCGTTTGGTGTGTCGTTTCGGGCGTACAGTGTGACCAAGGCAGAAGCTTGGTGTGCTTCAAATCAGCCAGCTAACCGGCTAGCTCATCGCACGGCGTGCACACAATGGTTATGGCCGTGAGCAGACATGGAGGAGCTGTTAGCTACAGTGAGCTAGCGTTAGCTTCGAGGCAGCCTCGATGCACAGCTTTACCATGCCCGCCATCTTTTAAAGAAAGTTACACCGAGACGATCCAGCTCGCTGTGTCGGCTTCTGGTCGGAATGTTTTGGGTCGATGAGATTTCCCCTTGTTAAAACCTTTTTTCAAAAACTCCCGAAAGCGCGCGATATGCTAACTAGCGTTAGCTAATGTTGACGAGCTGGTTTTTATTCACAGTAAGCTAATAACAGTCCCGTGGTCCACTTTTTAAGTGCTTGTGATTAACTGACCGAATAAACATTCGTCTGCGATCTTTAACACTTCTGAACGATTTCAATCAGTGGAGCACTTGAACGATCCCTTTTGATGTGTTAGATCGTTGAATCGGATCACACTTTTGGGGCTACATTGTCAAGATGTGTTCAAGTTACCGAGGTGTTCTTTTTAGTGTTTTCACTAGGCTAATGAGTCTCGTTATTTATTGATGCCTAAATAGTGTTTGTATTTTTTTTTTTTTTTGTCTAAAAGACTAATGCATGCTGCGTTTTAACCCTTGTTTAGAACTTTTATGTAACGCAGTTTGGCTAGAAATTTAAATGGAAATGTCTTAATCTCAACGAGACAATTAAAACTCTTGGGGTTATTGAGGTTTTTTCTCTCTCCATTATTTAAGCCCATGCTGTGCTATTCACGCACTAGTGTTTGACTTAAAGCTAACATTAAATCAAACAGGTTTCTCAATATTTTCCCTGTAGAGTGCTGAGGCTCAGGTCCTGAGATGGGATGTGTGTGTCAAGGAGGGAGTAAGGAGAAGAAAGAGGAACTCAGTAATCACTAGAGAAATACATCCAGACCCAACCTCAGCCGAGCCACGTTCTCCCCTCCGCTGTCCATAATGTCGGCGCTCACATCTCCCAGCCAGGCTGCTCCCCCTGTAGTCAACCCCCCTCCGCCTGAAGTGACGAACCCTGGCAAGCCTGGCCGAAAAACCAACCAGCTCCAGTACATGCAGAACGTCGTGGTGAAGACACTGTGGAGGCATCAGTTTGCGTGGCCTTTTTACACACCTGTGGACGCCATCAAATTAAATCTTCCAGTACGTAAGATCTATACACTGATCTATACCGTAACTTTTTTTTAAATTTGTTGTCCAGATACTTTGTTCTGTGCTACTGTAATCATTCTAAACATGTCTTATTGTAAAGGACTATCATAAAGTCATCAAGAACCCAATGGACATGGGGACTATCAAGAAGAGACTTGAGAATAATTACTACTGGACAGCTGGTGAATGCATGCAGGATTTCAACACTATGTTCACAAACTGTTATATATATAACAAGGTAAAGAGAACTTGGCCATTTCGTACTTTCTGTCTTATTAAAACATGTTCCAACTGCATCACTATATTCGTGTGAAAAAAAATAAATATGCCCCATGGAAATTGTTGGCTTTTTTTTTTTGGACATATTTGGACAAGCAAACATTTGATCATATTTGAAACGGTGCCTATTAATGAAGTTGATATACTTGAACCAAACCACATGGAAAATGAGCTTTTTCATCATTTATTCAAAAGATGTGATATTCTTCTATGGAAAAAGTACACACACCCTTGGTCTTGGAAGCTAGTAGTGCCCCTTTAGCAGAAATAACTTATTGTAGGCATTTTGTATAATTGTCCACCAGACTTGCTGGAATATTTTAATCCCCCCCCCCCCCCCTCAATGGTGTTCAAATCTGGGCTTTGACTAGACCATTCCATAACCCTCCATTTCTTCTTTCTGAGCCATTCCTTGGTGGATTTGCTAGTGTGCGTAGGACCATTATCCTATTAAAAGGTCCACTTTTGGTTCAACTTCAACTTTTGGGCAGATGGCCTCACATTATCTTCAAGCACTCTTTGACATGATGCAGAATTCATAGTTGAACCAATGAATGCAAGCTCTCCAGTCCTTGAGGCAGCAAAGCAAACCCAAACCATAACATTTCCTCCACTGTGCTTTGCAGTTGGTATGAGGTGCTTCTCCTGAAAAGCTGTCTCTGGTCTGCACCAAACAACTCTATTTTTGACTATAGTCTTGCAAAAGCTTTTTCCTGGCACGCCTCCTGTGCAGGTCATATTTGTGCAATCTCTTTCTTGTTGTAGAAGCATGCACTTGGACACCAACAGTTGCAAGACTTATTAACAGATCCTGTGGTGAAATTTTGGGGTTCTTAAAGACTTTATTTTTGCAGCAGATGGTCTGCGCTTGGCTCGAATTTGCTGGGACGACAGATAGCAAACAGAAGACCAGACACACTACATATGAGAGGGGTATAAATAAGACCGGTTCCACCTGCACTCCCTAATCAGGTTCTAATCACTGGCACCCAATCCTGAACACCTGATTCTAATTTTATGGATTTGAAGGTGTGATTAAATGTAGGGCTGTACTTACTTTTTCCATGTGACTGATCCGTTTGTTAATTTATATTGTGAAAATGACAACAAAATGTCAGTTTTATGTGTCCTTTTGATTGTGCATCACCTAATAAGCACTGCTTCAAAGAGGAACAAATTTTTGCTTGTCCAAATATGTCAAAAACTATTTCCATGGGGTATAATTATTTTTTCACATGACACTAAATTTTAACGACAGTAATCGTTGCAATGCTATTTGTGTGTGCTTATAAAATATTTCTTCTTTTTGATTCAGCCTACAGATGATATTGTACTCATGGCTCAAGCCTTGGAAAAAATTTTCCTCCAGAAGGTAGCACAGATGCCCCAGGAGGAGGTGGAACTGCTGCCACCACCTCCGAAAGGCAAGACACGCAAGCCTGGTGCTGCCCCTGCTGCAGGTAAACCTGTACTCAGAATGGAGAAATAGTTCATACAAGGCTGACTTGTGGAAAATAAAGTTTAGCTTTTAAGCATTGGATGAATCTGAAACCTGCCCGAACGTAAAAATAATGCCTTCTATACCCATCTAGTGGACTCATTAAGTTGCCACTGAGAATAACCCACATTTCATACATTTTCATTTTATTTACCATCTCTTGTCTGCTTAGTGAAGTGATGGCATGGCTGGTTTAAAAAATTGTGACAAAAACAGAATGGACAGAAGTGTTTATACTCCCCGCATCAAATTTAAAAAGCACGTCTTGTCTGCTGAGTCTGTGGTGGGAGATAAAAGTGGTAAAGTATAGCACCGCTACAAAATAAAACAAGCACATGTTTATACATCTTATTTATAGTCATAAACTAATTATTGGTCACGTATTAAAAGGCAGGCATTATCATCATTCAGTCACGTTAGTTGCTTATCCGGACCTTTTAAAGCAAGGGAACTTCATGAATTGTAGTTGAATAGCCCTGATGTACATGGTCACATTCCAAATGCAATTAGCATTCAGTCAGTGATGAGCCGTGCACAATGTTGACGATATGAAATGACTTCAGATTGGCACCAGTGAGATCATAATAGCCCGATATTTTATTTTAATTAGCAAACTTCCTAATCTGAACAAAACTACCTATCATTCCATAATATGGCGTTTACCATTAAAGCTGACAAAATAGATCAAAGTTAAGTGTGCCACCTCCAAAAGGCACACACGTTTGATCCTGTCTCAAATTCTGACCTTCTCTCTGACAGAAACTCCACAAACTTCGGCACTGTCCTCGACCTCCCCATCCTCGTCATGTCCGAGCTCTCCTCCACAGCCGCCTCAAACTCCTGTAATCGCAGCAACACCTGTACCAACCATCACCTCCAACGTCCAGGCCGTTCCACCGGCTGCACCCATGATCCCGAGTGCACAGCCTGTCGTCAAAGTAAGACTTCCATGTACGAAAGTTTTTCTCCAGCAGCAGCTGTCTGATCTGTTTGTCATGCATTCAAATAGAAAAGGGTTTTTCTTTTTTTTTTTTAGTAACCAGATGAACTGCCATCTGCGTTTGGCATGGTTTGTTCTAGCAGGCTGTGTTATTTTCATATTGAGGAATGTTTGCATATTGTTATTAATAAGGAATATTGTTTAGGGTTCTGGGTAAGGTCTGGCCAATATGCAAATCCAGAAAGTTTTTGGAAAAGAATGGATTTTCAATTTATCAAAGCAGTAGGTAAAACATGAAGTTCGTAAAGCTGTTGTTATCCTCTTCATTGTCATGACATAGGTAATGGCTTTAAATGATAGCATGTCATCTGGAAAGAAATTAAATACAACTTATCGCTTTGCTGGTTTTTTTTTCTGATTTGTGCTATAAATAACATTGCACTGGTTTGGTTTGAGATTTTATCAGCTGTTTCAGTGCAAGAGTGACATCACAGTGCATTAAACCCCTGTTAACAAATCCAAACTAAAAAAATAAATAAATCTCATCAGTTACATCTCAACTCGCTTACATTTTCAGCCATTCACTCAAGTTTCTCAAAATTTACTACTGCTTTGCAGACAGTTTGCTAGCTAAATTATATATTGTGATGCACATCCTGTATCGTACTAATGTCCTGAAGTATCGTGATATCATTATTTTGTCATGTTGCCCAGCTGTACAGTATATGGGATATGTCTGGTTTAGTATATAAATTTGGCAGAACAAGCTCCACAGAAAAAGCATTGTAGCTTTACCATCATGTTGCTGAACATACCATGTGGTCCTGTTAATTTAAAGCAACGTTTTTTAATATAAGCATGAGATTTACCCTCTTACCTCGTATGGCCGAAAAACCGTCTTGCCCATCGTTGATCTATTCCCGTAAGGACGATATAACGGCATGGTCGTCTATGCCAAATACCCGTAAGGCCGATATAGCGGTTTTACAGTGTAAACGTTATCGCCGTAAGTCCAGTATACCGGTATTACTCTGCTATGATTCCTTACATATTTAATTATTATTTTTTGACCCAGAAGTTTGATGTCACGATGTGATTACGTTATTACGCCGTCATTATGATGAAGCTGATCCAAGCGTGAATATTGGTGTAATAGTAGACGTGAACTAAAAATGCCACAGGTACATCTAAAACAGTGAAAAAAAGGAAAACATGCACAGGCGAGAGCGACTCAGTGGCTTGCTCAGTTGGGATAAATTCTATAAATTCTATTTGTTTCTCTCTGTTTATTCTGTTTCTATTTCTGTAAAGCTGCTTTGAGACAATGCCTATTGTAAAAAGCGCTATACAAATAAAATTGAATTGAAATTGAATTGAAAGTTCAGGCGATGTTGAAACCGAAACTGATGGTGACCCACACTCTACTGATTCAGACCCTGATCCGTCTTCATCTTCAGCATCAACCAGTGCGTCTGACACTGCAGGGGTTTGGAGTCGTAACCTGACCATCTCTGTGCATTCGTGAGAACACTACCTGCTGGTCTGATTATCACCAGAAACTTGACTTTTGGCGCTGAAATGCATTTATTTCTTTATTTTTTACTTGAATTTATGCAAAGGCATTGATCACACTGATGCTCGTATGGTACTTCTAAATGAGTAGAAGGATATTAGCGAGCATTTTTCATAATTTCTCTTGTTAAGAATTGTGCTCCAAGTTTAGTAAAAAGACTGAACTGCTTCATTTTCAAAGTAATATTACACAAATACATTATAAGTTGTTTCAAGGCCTAAAAGTGTTAAAATTAAAATGTTTTTGCCCCAGGACCTCAGGGTTGGTGTGCTGTTTCTCTGGGGGATATAGGGTTATGGGTCATAATACTGTGGGAACTTGGTGGTAAGAGGGTTAAAAAAAAATAATTGTTCTGCATAGCAAAGCCTTGGGTTACACTTTAATACTATGGTCATGTGCAACTATTCTCATGACGAGTCTGTTGTCGGCACTTTTCTACAGTCTCGATTTACTACCTCGGCCAGGCTTTAGTGTTTTACTGAAACTTGACCAATTTAAATTGTCAAGCACTTTCAGTTTGTTCATGCTGAAGCTCTCCTGCAGCCATGCTGCATTTCCTGATGGAAATTCCATTAAGCACCCCTGTTGAGTCAGGGGGGTTGTGTGTGATGTAGAACCCAGCACTAATGAATTATATTTGGCTGCATCCAGAGCCCCGGAGGCAGTCTTGGCCCCTGTCTGGCACCGCATGGTTCTTTTGAGTACTTGCCAGAAAGTTTTAAGCTGGCATGTCAGACTAGTGGAAGCATTGGACTGCGTGTTTGCACGGTGGTGTGGACGTGATGTGGCGTGTAAATCAAACGCTTCGGGCCACTGGGTTGGTTGTCCAGGACTGACTGGTGTTCACACGTTTCTCCAGATATTATCTTGTCCAGTTTTAGTTTTCTCCCTAAACTTGGTCACCTGCCAATTCCCACCCAGAAGCTTACAGAAGACCGCCACCAACCACCGGAGGGTGGAGGCGAACACGTCTTTTCTCAGTGATTCGTCAAGTAAACTGCTGAATTTTCTCGAATAGGGCAGTGTAACAAACTGTGAGCAAATCTGTCCTCTTCCACGTACATGAACTCTCAGATGCTCACTAATGTCCCATTTCTCTGATATTTTGAGTTCCGTCCCTGATCTTTTCAAAGTGTAGAAACGCCCCTGCTAGTGTCGCTGTGATTGATAGCGGAGAGCACAACACCATCCCATCCACCCAGAAGCCAGTTTTACTTTCTTAGCCCTCAGCCATGAGTGTAATCTCAAAATGCATCGTTTCATAATTGATCACAATGTTCGTATTGTATTTCTGTTTGTTGACCCTTATCAGGCAATATGTGTGGTGATTTTATTTTTCTTTATTTTGGGGTAATCTGCCCTCCTTTCCTATCAAGTCTTACAAAAGACAAAAATCTCGTCACCTCCCACACAAGCTATTTGATCCATAATGAGAATGAAAACCCAGATAGTGACTTGATGTGTTACTGCATAGCCGTGAGTGCCCTGCCTCTCTTCCTCTCCTGTGGGCTAAAGTTCAGTTCTGTTGCTTAATTTTTGGTGACCACTAAGAGGCTATTTGAGAGAGATGGCTGATATTGCAACACAAGGAGGGTGTTGCACACACGTGCGTGGTCTCTGTTGTCAGTGGACTGGGTGGCGCTTTAAGGCGTGGCCGTTGTAACTGTAGTGTTTCCTCAAGATAGTTCTAAATATCCAGCTCTAAGTCGAGAAGAATAGAGGAGACGTGTTTGACTCGATCTTTATTTCCAGGAATGCGAATCTGGACATTGACCAGTCTAGAGTCAAGGATTTAAGACTTGAAATCACAACTGTGCTTTTTCTTCAACTCTTCACTTTTTCAAGTGCAATAAACTCTGAGCTAGAAACATTTACTTCTGGATGACTTTTTCTTTTGCCTAGTAGTAATCAGTGCTTCGTAATGCTTCTTGCATCTAACTGATGCATTTGTCTCCCTAATGTGCTTTGTAAATGCATTTGTAAAATTCTTTTCATGTTTTGGATCGTCTAATCTCTTTGGCCTTGACCTGGTCTTAGCTTGACGCGGGTTAAGTTTAGTCCCGGTCAATCAGTGCTGTCTTATTACACTAACTGCTACAGAATAATCTAACTTACTGATGTGCTAAGGCAGACATCCCAATGATTAGCCTTAAGGTTATCTATGAGCGAGTGTTCTCATAAACAATGAATCAATTCCTGTTTTTTAAGACTCACGCATTCAAAACATACGGTCTCTCTACCACAGAAACGGCTCAACGATTTCGATGACCTCATTCTGCACTTCTGCTTCTCATCACATTTTCGGTCTGATCAAACGCTCTTAACAATGTGAAGTGTCCTGCCTCCAATGTTATAAAAACCACCTTGCTGAAGTCGCCGTCGGCTATTTAAAAAAGGTGGGAGGAGCCACTCTGTGTCCCACCCTGACTTCCTGTTTCAGTGGCAATTACATCAACACTCAGTAACGTGGCATCTTTCAAAGCACTGAGACTAAATAAGAATAAAATGATTAAAAATGTGATGGTTTAAATGAAATTGTGTTTTTTAAAAAAAAAAAAAAAAGCTAATATATAGACGTTAAAAATGTTTTGAGAAATATTTCAATTCAAGAACTTGACGAACTAAGTTGAGAATTATATCAAATTGATGTATACAATAAAAGCACCCCCACCCCCCAACCAACACCAACTGAGTGGATTGTTTTATTCTCTCTTGCTAATAATGGCTGACTTGTCGGGCCATTCTGTGTACTTACTTTACTGTACAAGACTCTTGTAATGCTGGTAAACAAATTGTTCCACTCATTTCTCTGGTTTTGGAGTTGCCACTGTGTGCTTACCTTTTTTGTGTGTGTGTGTGCGTACACAGACAGTAAAGCGATTGTGGACGGAAACCTGAAGCTGATCCTGGGCCTGGTATGGACGCTCATTCTGCACTACTCCATCTCCATGCCTGTGTGGGAAGAAGACGAGGACGAGGAGACCAAGAAGGCGACGCCCAAACAGCGGCTTCTGACTTGGGTCCAGAACAAAGTTCCCGACATGCCCATCAGTAACTTCAGTGACAACTGGAGGGACGGCAGGGCTCTGGGAGCTTTAGTGGACAGCTGTGCACCAGGTGTGTGTGAGATGGAGGTGGTGATTGTGTGTTCATGTTCCACTGGTTCATTTTGAACATGACCTGTAGAGATTCTGTGTATAGCACATCAAACGGTGCAGTTCTAAAATTTAGCCTGCTCATCTGTCTTTCCCTCTCTCTCTCCCTGCATTAGGTTTGTGTCCTGACTGGGAGACATGGGACCCTGTGAAGCCGGTTGAAAACGCTACAGAGGCCATGCAGTTGGCTGACGACTGGTTGGGAATCCCTCAGGTGAGCAGCAGTGTGTATGACCCTAAACCACAGTCGTCTCTCCCAATGTAGCAGCTCCCAGGTGTGCCAGATGCATGCCAGGGTTAAGTGGTGTGTTGTGTACTTTCTGGCCGACTGAACTTTGTCCTTTAAGGTGCGACTCTTATCTTTAGCCAGCGTGAAAATGAAGGTCTTTTTCAATTCATATTTAACGTGCAGTGTTTCCGTTATCTAATTTGAACATTTTATTTGTTTTAGAGGAGGCTGTCGTTCCTTTCATTAATGTTTTTATGTGTTGCATGCCCACACCCAATCACACCTTCGCAAACAAAACTGTTCAGGTCAGAGTAAATCAGCACACACCCGGTGGCCTGTCTGTTCATGAAAAATAAAGGGCTAGTTTTTGTTTGTTTTTTGTTCTTTAAATCCTAGACTACATTAGTGACTACACTGCACAAATGGTTCGTTGTCTTTCCTTTAGGCATATTTCTAACCTTAAGCAATTTGTAGCATTTCGTGTGAGATGGTCTAACACTTCAGGAGGCTACCCCCCCC
>JAOUWY010000046.1:12740531-12756662 GCA_025728095.1 Prietella phreatophila | reverse complement strand
TGTGTGTGTGTGAGAGAGTGTGTGTGTGTGTGAGTGTGTGTGTGTGAGTGTGTGTGTGGGTGTGTGTGTGTGTGTGAGTGCGTGTGAGAGCGCGTGTGTCTGACCTTCTTTTGCATTGTGAAGTAACTGGGGTGTGATAGCGGTGTTCTCTAGTATCCACTGTGCTTTGCTTCCATGTCTAAGATCTATATCTCATCAGTCTATGCTGAATATTTCAGTCTGTGAAAGAATATTTTACTGAATGCTCTTGCACACTTGTATGACAGGTTGGCTCTTTTTTTTTCCTTTATTATTATTATTTTAACCAGAGATTCACTACGGAGCCTCACATACCTAACAACAGGTTCCAGGTGAATTACAGGTGTTTTCTCATCCTGTTCTCTACCTCCCCACTGAACCGTTTGTTTTGGTTAGTGTCTGGTTAAGTGAGCGGTAGAGGTTTAGACACCTTAAATAGATGTAGGTGGTCTTTTTCTTGCTTTTCCACTCAGCTTGGCTTTTAGCTCTACCTCCTATTCTACCCTGATGTCTGTTGATGTCTTCCTGGGGAGAGTCAATGTTAATCACAGGACCTGGACCCGCTAGTTTTCTGGTGTTTTCTGCTTCCACATTTTTTTTCTTTTAACTTTCAAGGATTTTATGATTCACGTAATAGGTTCTTAGTTTTTGTTGTTTGCTGAGGGATGTCTTGTTTACTGTGCCCTCCACTAATATTGGCACCCTTGGTAAATATGAGCAAAGAAGGCTGTGTAAATTTGTTCCAAAAGATTCACAAAAATACTCTGCTCTCATGGATATCGAACAATAGGTGTGCAACAATTATTGGCACCCTTTTAGTCAATACTCTGTGCTACTTCCCTTTGCCAAGATAACAGCTCTTAGTCATCTTCTATAATACCTGATGAGGATGGAGAACACATGGCGAGGGATCTGAGACCATTCCTCCATACAGAATCTCTACAGATCCTTCACACTTCGAGGTCCACACTGGTGGACTCTCCTCTTCAGTTCACCCCACAGGTTTTCTATGGGTTTCAAGTCAGAGGACTGGGATGGCCATGGCAGGACCTTGAGTTTGTGCTCAGTAAACCATTTTAGTGTACATTTTTAGTGTCCATTTTAGTGTCCTGCTGGAAGATCCAACCAGGGCCCATTTTAAGCTTTCTGACAGAGACAGTCAGGTTTTCATTTCATATCTGTTGATATTTGATAGTCCATGATTCCCTGTAGCCTAACAAAATGTCCGGGTCCTCTGGCAGAACATTAAAGAATCACCACCATATTTATCTGTGGGCATGAGGTACTTTCCCATATGGAGGGCACTGTGTATAAAAATAAATATATACAGTGCCTTCCACTAATATTGGCACATATGAGCAAAGAAGGCTGTGAAAATTTGTCTATTGTTTAATGATCCAAAACGTACATCAAAATCAACACAAAAATGTTTTACTGACCACAAAATCAAGGTCCTGCCATGGCCATCCCAGTCCCCTGAGTTCGTGTATGTATGTGTGCATGTATAGTCCATCCAGAATGTATTCACAGTGCTTCACTTGCCACATTTTTTGTTACAGCCTTGTTCCTATATGGATTAAATCCATTTTTTTCCTCAAAATTCTACAAACAATACCCAATAATGACAGCATGAAAGAAGTTTGTTTGAAATCTTTGCATATTTATTACCAAAAAAAACCAAAAACCTACAAGTACATAAGTATTCACAGCTTTTGCTTAATACTTTGTTGAAGCACCGTTGGCACCAATTACAGCCTCATGTCTCTTTGAGTATGATGCTACAAGCTTGGCACACCTATTTTGGGGCAGTTTCTCCCATTCTAATATAGGATTTTCACATTTTGGATTATTGCAAAAAAAAGCTCTATGATTATCAAAAGTTTACAACACTAACACGTTCTTTCCATCAAGAAAGTTAACACAACTTTTATGAAATTTGAAGCCTAAATACAATCGCCAGAAATAAACAGCTAACCGTATGCTATGAACGAACTACACCACGGTCGCTTGACTTCATCTTCATCATCACCAAACTTCCGACTATGAGCCACCGAGATTTACTCTTCATCCACGTAAAAAAAAAAAATTTAATTGTACACACCATACCTGAACAAGTTTTTTTTCCTGTTAGGTGTGATGTCGTTTAATGTCCCTGACAACGTCTGTAGTCTGATTTAATTGGTGTCATGATTTCCCCTCGCGCAAGTGCTGGAGCACGCAGTGCGCTCTGAAACCTGAAGCAAAGCTCGTAGCGCGAGTGCTAAATGTTAACTCTTTTCCGGGTTTTACCATACAAAAACGACATCCCTGTCATTTTGTGTCATCATGTGGTGACTGGCTGGACGTTTAGGAAGCGCTTGATTTGATATGCAGTGAAGTTTTCTATGAGCAGAGGACAAACTTTAAACATCATTATCATTCATGTAATCGTGGGCAGTCAGAATTGTAATCGAGATCAGTGTTCGATTAATTGTGCAGCCCGTGTGTGTGTATAATTGAACAAACAGTTGTGTTAAAGTTTTAGTTTTAGTCCGAAGTTTATATTATAAATTAGAATGATTAGAACGTCTGTCAGCCAATCAGAATCAACAATGTTGTGATATAATATTTAGTAATTCAAAGTTCATTCTGGTACTTATTGATAGTATTGCCGTTTTTTGTACTTTCAATTTTACAGAAGTTTGTACAGTAAGTACTCTGAATCGAATAGATGATTCCAGGTTCATTTCAGCGAATTCACGTGTAAAACAGATAGCTGTGCATAATTATTGGTAATAGATGTGTAATAATACTTGTACTATTCAATTCCATTGATTATATTGAGAATGACCTGGCCAATTACGTATTTAGCATTATGTAGTGCTGTATACGTCTGTTGTTCCATTCCGTTTCAATGGCCTCGCACAGATGATGGACAAGTTGTCAAGAAGCAGTGTTAAATCTATTAGCATGAAGTGGATCCAATATTTGAATGAACTCCAAGACATTTGTGGCAAAAAGAACCTTTGTCTATTTCCTTGCCCTAGATCATAAATAAATACTGTCTTGTAATCTACAGTGAAACCACTTCATGACATCAGGCCTACTTCAACTACTGGATATCCATACTGTTTGCAAAATGGTTCCTGAGAGTGTGATTATTCTGCGTATACCACAAGCAAAGACCACATTGTTTAATTTATTAGGACTTAAGTGTTTAAGACTTAGTGTTGTCAGACTTCTGTTAGACAAGCTAGTTCCTGTTATCACATATTATAACTGTGATAAACATTCCCTCACCATCATCTCTCTCAAACACCCCCCCCACCACACACACACACAAAAAAAAAAAAAACACTGCCCGTCAGTTTACCAAGAAACCAGAATGCATAAACACATCTGTCCTTAAGACTTTCCAATGCTGGGAACTTTAACAGCACCGTGTTAACTGCTGTTAGAAAGCGTCGACACTCAGGGGCCCTTCCATAAATGTCTCCTAACAAAAACTTGCCAGACTCTACGAGTGCATCAATATAATTATTAATAGTTTAATTCATGTTGCAGCCAGAACTACTGTCTAAGGCCATGTGGTTATAAAAAATAATGCGCATCTCCTGACCAGTCAGATTCACTGTATAGCATACACATGCGAATGCTGGAGACCGGAAACGCAGGAACATGCGAAGTGGTTTCACATTTCGCCGTGTTCCAAAGTTCAAGTTTGGTCAGCTCTGACCTGCGAAACCACATAACTTTACGAAATGTTACGAATAAAAGATTGACACTTCATGCCATGATGATTTATAACCGTTTTATACAATGTAGCTTTAAAAGAATATAACATCATAACTTCAAGAGAGAAGTTGCCTGGATTGTAGCGTCACTGCCTACAGGAACAGATGGCCTATACATGTGACGTCGTATCCGATTGCCACCCATATTCGCAGAGGTCTCTGAAGAAATTTCACATACTCAATGTCTAGTGTGACCACTGTTTAAGGGAAATAAACGAGTATATGAATTTCCTCTTAGGGGTCAAGTGTGTTGCCGTAGCTCTTATCCTCTCCTGATCAAGTTTCTAATCCTCGATTTAAAAAAAAGTTCCGGCTACGAGATTTGGTGTTCCCTCTACATGTTAGCTGAGTCTGAGTCTGGCCATTGTGTATCTTATTTTCTCTTGATAATTTCTTTTGTGATTGTGCGTTGAGCTAGCGTAGCTTTATAGGTTTTATCACTGTTTCCACATACCTGCATGCTCCTGTTTCGGAAATCTGTAACCCATGCACGCTAATACGGCTAGTTAAAAAAAAACGTCATACTGACCGCCAGATTGCATCCTAGCTGTTGTGTGTAGTGCAGCAGGTGGGATTTGGAAGCATTTGCTATAGTGGCATCGAGGTGCGTCACACCGGTGTATGCATACAAATTGAAAACTTGTCTTATAAAGGTCAGAAGGAAGTGGGGTTTATTCTGTTTCTCTTTGTTAAAGCTGTGTGTTCAACACAAACTAATTGCTCGGACCCAGTCTTCTTGTCCACACGGTCCAGTTTAGTGATTTGTTCATCTCTGTTTAGGTAAAGACTGTTATAATTTTTAAGGGAAGTTTGAAAAGCTTTACATTTAATCAGGAACAAAGGTGCTAGAACTGTCTAGACTATTTTTCACATGAGGAAAGGGCAGAAAAAATAAAAGTAGTCAATAAAAGGGGCAAATAATGCTGTGAAATATATGGCATTCAGTACTTTTTAGTTATTTCCCTGGATAGCTGAAGTCCTCCTTGCGTCCTGTAGCAGCAGTTTGTCCACCTGTTAACCAACTAACCGTCCGTCCCCATTCCCCTTCTCTCGCCAGCTAAAAGCTGTTCACGAACAGCTGGCCGCTTTGTCACAGGGCCCTGTCAGCAAACCAAAGAAGAAGAAAGAAAAGAAGGAAAAGGAGAAGAAGAAGAAAGACAAAGAGAAGGACAAAGACAAGACCAAGGCCAAGGTGGAGGAAGAAAAGAAGCCCAAGTCCTCGCAGAAGAACAAGCCGAACCAGCCGAAGAAGAGTTCAGCCAGGAAACCCAACAGCACGTCTACTACCAGGTACGACCCTGTGTCACAAGATTAGTTGGAAATATCATGATAAATCTCAAGGTGTTGGGATTTTTTTTTTTCAAAGCATTACTAACCATTTTTATTTGATGCTTTCCTTGCTTCTTTGTTGTTGTTTTTTTTTTTTGTTTGTTTGTTTGTGTTTAATCTGATAAATCTGTGTTTACCCAATGTGTATTTTCTCTTTGTCTTTGCTGCTTTTAAACTCTTCCACAGGCAACCGAAAAAAAGCGCCAAACCCAGTGGGGCGAATTATGAGTCGGACGAGGAGGAAGCCCTTCCCATGTCGTACGATGAAAAGAGGCAGCTTAGCCTGGACATCAACCGGCTGCCCGGTGAGAAGCTGGGCCGTGTGGTGCACATTATCCAATCCCGCGAGCCATCGCTGCGTGACTCCAACCCAGACGAGATTGAGATCGACTTCGAGACACTCAAGCCGTCGACACTGCGTGAGCTCGAGCGCTACGTCAAGTCCTGCTTACAGAAGAAGCAGCGCAAACCTTTACGTAAGTCCAGTGTGTGTTTTTGTGTGTGTTTTCTTACAGGGGGTTTGTCTCTTTCTCTGCTGACCTGCTCTGAATGCTGAATTTGCCTGCGATACTTCTATCTGTGATGGGAGCACTACCTTTCTCGGCTGTCTTGCATGATTGGTAGATCACCTCTCCACTCCTTACTCAGATTAATACTGTGCATGAACCAGTCAAAAGAAATTACATTTAAGTCATCAGTGATTCTTACTGAAAGCTTGGAGAAAAAAACATTTAATACGACATGTATGCTACTAATTAGGGGTGGACAAATCTTGTTAATTAGCTAGGTGGATACTCCAGTGTATATATTACAAGTAATATCACAAGTGTAGAAGACATGACCCCACATGTAATCGATTTGAATTAGGGAAAGATTCATGTTTTGTGCCTTTTTAGTTCCTCTACAGACAAAATCTGTATTGTAAGAGCAAGGACATTTCGCAGAAGAGCCAGCTAAATACCTTAACTTTGCTAGCTAGCATCAATAACGGATAAAAATGGGACATAATTTTAAGCAAATATATTTATGATCAGGTAGTTAGCTAGTTACAGTGCCTTGATACAATCTGGCACAATTTATGTGATTGTAGGGATGTACTGATCTGATACTGGTTTAAAATGCTGAATTGGCATCATACTTGACACATTTTCCAAGCCAGTCCACTGGTCATTTCTGCTGTGAATGCGTTATGTTGCCTGATAGGAAACATCACGTGAGCGCGGAACACAACTTAGGATGTCGGTATTGGAAGATACTCAGCACTAATATTTCTATTATTTGAAAATTGAAGAAGTCTGGATGATTGCACAAACAGGCCAGAATGTGTCCTTAGTTGACGTTTGTAGTGCAGAATAGCAGGTTAGAGTTATGGCATTGACATGAATAACCAAGCGAAGAAATGTACTCGGCGAAATAAGAAACGTCCTCTCACATTCAACTGCTTTTATTTCCAGCAAATTGGTAAAGATTCGTATTAACATAAAAAGATTCAACAACAGAAATAAACTGAACAAGTTTCACAGACATTTGAGGAACAGAAATGGAATAATGAGTCCGTGATCAAAGAGGAGGATTAATATCAAGAGTGTGTCCACCAGCTGCTTTAAGTACTACAGTGTATCTCATCCTCATGGACTGCACCAGATTGGTCAGTTCTTGCTGTGAGATGTTCCTCCACTCTTCCACCAAGGCATCTACAAGTTCTCCATCACGTCTGGAGGGACACACGTTTACATGTAGTTTTCCACTGCAAGGACGACAGCTGTCCTTCCTGTCTCCCTGTAGCACCGCATTAGGCGTCTTACATTACAGACGTTATAGTTTATTGCTCTGGCCACAACTGCAGTCCTCATGTCTCCCTCCAGCAGGTCTATGGCATGTTCACGCAGGTGAGCAGGAACCCTAGACATCTTTCTTCTGGTGTTTTCCAGAGTCAGTAGAAAGGTCTCTTTAGTGTCCTAAATATTGTAACTGTGACCTTAATCGCCTACCACCTGTAAACTGTTCGTGTTTTTTTTGCTGAGTATATATCAGTCAACTGGAGTATGTTAAATTCAGGAAACGGCATAGAGCAGCTGATAGACGAGAGAATAAAACAGTCAAATGAAATGTTTCCCCTGAGTCACATGTCTTGCAGTGACGTGTAAACACTGATGATTCAGATACATGATTGACCTTCTTTCCCGAGTGTCCAGGCTACTGATTTGTCCACCCCTGGTGCTTATTCACTACACACACTGTAGATAAAGTAGTAGTATGCATCAGCTCATTGTACTGCAGTAGATGAATCAGTTGCAGTGTAGTTGAAGTGCTTCTTGCTGCTTGTTGCCACGGCGGCGGGTGCGAGGCTGAGGACTCACTGGTCGCCGCTGTGTGTCTCCTGCAGCGGGCACTGGGAAAAAGAGTGCCAAGACTAAAGAGGAACTGGTTCAGGAAAAGAAGAAAGAGTTAGAAAAGAGGCTGCAGGACGTGAGCGGACAACTGAACAACAACAAGAAACCGCCAAAAAAAGGTACCCGTGTGGCAGTGTGTGGAGAGGACAGACAGGGATTTTCTTTATAACAATATTCCTTTCTCTTTACAATGTGTCTGTGACTGGGGGGTTTTATGCTAACTTAAAGGCCATAGTGTGCCCCTTCTCTTTAATTTGCTTCAGTCCTATTCCTAAAGGGTTAGTGAGATCAGATCAGTGGAATCAAAGATAGAAGCAGTTTCGTCCTGCCTCAGTGTCTCTGGCTGCTTAGAGGACGCGCCATACTGTTGGTCCGATTCTGTCATGATTAATGCTTTGCTCTGTGCGCATGCCTTTATTCTATCATAACACACAAGCACATTGGTGTCTAAGGGAGCTGGGCTAAGGGTTTTTACTGAGGGTCATAACACGGTCCAATTTAATGACTTGCGGTGCATTGGATAAGTATTTGCCCCCCCAAATCTCTTCTGCATTTTTGTTGCGTTACAACCTGGAACTGAAACGGACTTAATTGGGATTATGTCTTGAATCTACACAAAATATCCCATCATATTGAATTACAGAAAGCTGTTACTATAAACGTGTAGAAACCACTAAATTAGCTCCAGTGCAACCAGTTGGCATTATAAGTCACATAATTAGTTGAGTAGAGTCGAACTGTCTACCATTAACATGTCAAGTGACACTTGTTCTTAGAAAGCCCCGGAGTTTATTACAACATACCTAAACGAACAGCAAAATAAAGACCATTTCAGTTCCAGGTTGTAATACATTTGGGGTGAAAAAATGGGGGCGGTTACTCATGCAAACCACTGTAAGGACATTGATTTTGGCATATCTGATTTGTTGTTTTCTGTCCATTCCTTGCTCTAATCTTCATCTCTTATACCCAGCAGAGAAGGCGGGCTCAGCGCCAGGGGGCGGGCCATCTCGGCTGAGCGGCAGCAGCAGTTCTTCCAACACGGGCAGCAGCAGCTCCAGTGGCTCCAGCTCCGAGAGCAGCGACTCGGACTGAGCTCTTGACATGTACACTTCAACCTCCTTCATTTTTCTGATGAGTAGTGTTTACTGTCCTGATAGTGTCTCACCTGAAGACCTGTTACATACGGAGTTAGAAGCTAAAGACAGAAGATATTTTAAAATAACCTGTTGTAGAACGCCCTCGGCTCAGATAAAGACGTGTACGGATAAAGATAGCTGACCGTGGAACAGTGGCGGCCCTCACAGGGAAACACCTGGTCATCACCAGGAAAGATATTTTTGTGGTTGTGGAGACCGAGTTGTTTGTTTCCCCCAGGTTCTTGCTCAGAAGATCCCAATGACGAGTGCATATTTAGTGGACTGACAAACGCCTGGCCATGTTTCAGTAAATTAGTAGCTTCAAGTGTGAAAGTGTGAAGGAGCAAGCAGCTAACTTTCTCTCTTTCTGCTATGCCGGTCATGTAAGCATGACGTTTCAACTCAGTCCACATTTCTTTTACAGATAATGACGACAGTAATTGTTACCATTTTAAAGAAGAACTTATTTATTTTTCATCTGGTATGTTTCATCTCCTGGTTTGCCAGGAGTTACAGAGATATCAAGAAATCAGTGGAACTTTTAAAAATCGGTGCATCATGAGTAAGTGGAGCGAGCAGGTCTGGGTCGTACCATGGCTTACTGTTTTCTCCGCAAGTGTCAGTAAAGTTCAGAGCTGTACTTTGAGAGGTCTGTGTGTAGTCTGCAGTAGGTTCAGTTGTCTCAGCGCTGTAATTTCCTTCTCACAGTGCATGTCTCTCATTCAGTATTTGATGTATAATTTTGTCTTTTGTTTTAACTACATTATACATTCTCAATAATGGGTTTGTTTCTATACATTATTTGAACATACTCAACTTTTTTTTTTCTTCCACTAATGATTTATTTCAATGATGTACACAGTGTCTTTCCTACAGCCTCTGGAATCTATCATATTAATCACCACTGTCTTTGATTGAGCAGTAAGTCACAAAACTATTATTTATTAATGAAGCATAATTGGCTGTCTGAGTCAGATTAAGACCCCAGTGAAGAGCCAATAATAAACAGTCTGATGTGTACTTTTCCTCTTTGGCAAAGTCTCTAATCCAGGATGCTTCGCTCTCATGTGGAATACTAGTAGTCTGGTCCTCATGGCTGTGTCCCTGAACTAAAGAGGACCGTTGTCTCATTCGCCTATAAAGACGAACAGCAGTACTCTGTTAACTTCAGCAGGTTGTGTTTAGTCATTTCCGAAGTATTACACTAATGACTTCTCTATTTTATGAATAGCTTTTTTTTAATCACCATCTGTTTCAGAACACTATATTAAATGCTTCGAGTGGTACTTCAATGCTGAACAAAAGTTGTTGGTATATTTTCTTGCCACATCTTTGAACTGATTACTGAACTCCTACTTAACCAAACAACGTTATAGACATAATTTCCTTTGTTTGTTTAGTACTTAAAAAAAAAAAAAAAAAAGGTTTCAATAATCCAGATCAACAACACATCAAACTCTACCCCGTGTCCTCAAAACAGTGGATGTTTTCTCATTGCCTTAAGTTTAGTGGTCTAAATAGCAGAAGAACTGAGTTGAAACTGTTAACCCGGGATTCTTTTCACAGCTCAGATGATGTTGAAACACTGATATCAAGACATGAGGAGTGAATTTATTAGTTGTTGTTTTTTCCCCTCCCCTCAGTGTTCCGAGTGTGTTACTTTTCTCCCATAATTGTCACTGGTATATCTCTTCCACTTCCACTAAACAAAACAGAGAGGAGGATAAAAGGTTTTTAAAAGATGTCAATCAAAAAAGGCTTAAATATAAATGTTATATGATAACATATGTACATATATATTCACCTATTAGTATAAATAGGTTCTATTTTAGTTGCTTTTTTTAATGAGTGAAAACCTTTTGTGTATTGCATGTTGATTTACATTATATTTCCTAAGCCTTTTTTTTTTTTTTTAAACTGTTTCTAATGTATGAGCCATTCTGAAGTAAAACCATCAATATTAGTCAAGTGAAAGTAAGTTTAGAGCGGCTGTGAAACTGACTGATGCAGAAACTAAACAAACTCCTAAACTGGACTGTGGGGCCCCCCCTTTTTTGTTGGGTTTTTTTTTTTTGTAAATAAATCTGAAGAAAAATAAATCACAATGGTGTCTTCTCGCTCACTAGTTCCTTCCATTTGCTTTATGGTGTGTTGTGCAGATGGGGGTGATTTTTGTGTGAAATACTGAAGGTAAACTGCATCACGGAGGCGTGTATAAAGCTCTTCAGTCTTTTCAGTTGATAATCAGTCCAGTCGTTTTTATATGGCACGTAACAAACATTTAATATTCAACTCAGAGCTGAAACTAGGTCCGGCTATTTCCAAGACGATGTCAGAAACGGCCATGGGGATTGGTCGATCTGTTTCTGAACAAGGACTCGTGTAATCCCAGAACACTGTTACATGACCGAGCAGATGCGGGAGCCGCTTTCAGGCGCGTGTACCGTGTTCTTGTCCCGCACTACCACGGCCTGGTTGCCGTACTGACTGTACCAGGCGCTCCGGCTGCGGGTCAGGTAGTTAGTCGGTGATTTCTCAAGCTCCAGCTGCTGCTGCTGCCAAATGAGCAGCGATGTGTCCCTGAACCGCAGCCGAGCGAACCCCTCCGACATGGCCTTCTCTGCCAGAAGACATCTCTCGGCCATGTTGCCCAGCGGTGCTGTGGGAATGTCGGCTCTGTGCTGCGGGATGACTGCAGGACATGTCAGAGCGCTCCTCCACTCGGTCACGCCATCGCTTTAGAAACGGTGTGAAAGTGCTTCGCTTCGTAAACGATCAACTGTCAGTCCGTATCGAACGCACCCGCTTTGCGGTCCGACGTGCAGAGTAATTCCGTAGTTACATGCCAACGTTCGCTTGTTTATCCGTGAAACTCGGTGTAATCAGTCCGAAACTGCAGGTTTTAACCCGAAATAAGCCCCGCTACATGGTTCCTGGAGACTGAGTTGAGGATTGCGGTGTTTTTGACCGTCTCCGCTTGTTAAATCCATGTTTTAAAAGTGAAAGGCGGACAACATTGATAAACCAGAAAAGCAACGCCAACTGCTGCCTGTGGCAACAGCGTCCCTCTCAATTTGGGTCCGTCTGAAACCTCGAGTCCGATTTGTAGTTCCGGGACTTTTGTACTTTGTGCATGCCGAGTTGTTCGCCAATCCGAGTGAGTTCCTTCCAATCGCAAATGTTTCTATTTATCCTGAACTTGACACTTTACACGTGACTGCAGTGAAGCTGCTCAGTATTTCATTATAGTTATCTGTCCGAATTTCAGGACCAAAAAACATGAAACGCACATGTTATTCATCTGAATAAGAGATATGTACTGTTACCAATATCAAATTACACACACACACACACACACACACACACACACACTATCATTTTGCATCAACGTACATCAAGTCTGCGTCATGGCTCACGGTTGAGGTTAGATGCTCTGGTAAACACTGCAATTAAACCTGATCATCTTTGGCCATCTGTGTAAAGCTTCATGAACACATGGGCCATGAATATGTATTACATAAAGGTCACTTTGCATGTGTGGGCACATGATGTGTGTGTGTGTGTGTGTGTGTGTG
This sequence comes from Prietella phreatophila, assembly GCA_025728095.1. NCBI lineage: Eukaryota > Metazoa > Chordata > Actinopteri > Siluriformes > Ictaluridae > Prietella > Prietella phreatophila. The sequence continues at coordinate 12,744,435 of JAOUWY010000046.1, read as the reverse complement.
TGTGTGTGTGTGTGTGTGTGTGTGCACGTATCATGAAAAGGTCACTTCAGATCTCTTTGAAATGTCTGTGAGCTTGTCTCCATATTTGCGCAAAGCTTATCAAATGAAAAAAGAAAAAAAAAGCCCTAACAGATTATCGTGTCCCTCTAAGGGTGAAAGAAACTTTTTTTTGAAGTGCCTGATCCATTTACATGACAGAGGTCATCCTTTGTTATAAGTCGGTAATTGTGTCCTGCGGGCAGAGAGGAGGCAGGAGAAGGCTGGTCATTATGAGTGCAAAATGTGCATGCAATAAATAAATAAATAGCAACTGCGAGTTGATTGATGGGCTCCATGGAGATAAGCTTCCACCTACTCCAGACTGACTGAAGTGGGCACGATTCAACATGGCAGCCATCTGTGTTTAACACACATGTTTCAGTGTAAAATGCAACACGGACAAATTAGTGGACAAGGTCATAGGTGACCTGTTTGGAGGTATGTGTTTTTTGTTTGGATTCTGTAATTAACTTATGGATATTGACACTTAAATGTTGTTCTCGTACACGTTTCCTTGAAATGACTTTGCCAGTTGTTTTGTTTTGGGAAAAATGAAAAGAAAATAAGAGACGAGTGAAAGAGAAAGGCGTGTGTGGACACGATGACCGGCAGCCCTGGCGCACACGAAAGTCCTGTAGTAGAGAAGTAGAAATTAAAAAGTAGAACTTGACAAGAAGTCTAGTCCTTCATATTACTAATTTGTATGCCATTTAAAAATATACATCAGATGGGATGGAAGCTATTGAAGGAAAACCCGTTTCAGACATTTGACCTTGGTGTGACCTTGAATCAAAAGCTGATCGTTTCATCTGCTGGATGCAGTCATAATTCCATATAAATCCTACAAACATTCAGCCGCTTAATTAATCTGATCTGATTGCACTCATATGGATGGATGGATGGATGGATGGACCGGTGCAAGGACAATCGGAAAACATAATGCCATTTATGTACGTTATTTAGCTGAAGGTATCTCATCAGACCGGAGATTAGCTACAGGGCCAGAGACATTCGCTCGGAAAGCTTTCACACACATTTGCAGATTCGTTCACCTTGGTCTAATCAATGAATTGATGACATGACTTGTTAACAAAAAGCTGATAATGATACTGAATGTTTAAAGGTGAACGGACAGAGAAGTACGTACAGTTCTGCTGTGTCCCAATTCGCCTACTTATAATATGAACTAAAAAGTATGTGCTCTTCTTGTGAAGAAAAAGTCCATACTTTTGAGTTGTGTAGCAAGAGAGTATGCAAGTACTAGGACATACAAACAGAAAACGCTGTTGCCTAATTACACAGACCGTCACCGTAAACAAACTCCTCGTTGCATTTCAGCTTTTCTTCATTCATTATTCCATATATCATTTATACTACAGAATTTAATGTACTATTCCCTGGATTTATTTTTCCGCAGTTTCGTTTACGAATCTCTAAAATGTGTACGACTTTCTGGCTGCATCGCAAATCTACCAGATGCGGGTCCGACGTGATGGGAGGTTGAATTCGGTGAAGCGAGCCACTGCAAAACTCCTCCTCCGTCACGCAAGGAGTCATGGGCAATATTAGCTGAAAACATGTCTACAGATCCACCCGGGACCATCCAGGTATCTTCGGGATAATCATTTCGATATGTTAGGATTTGAGACACATTAATTCTAATTTCAGGTACTATTTAGGACGGATAGTGGGAAAATTGGGATGCAGTTTATGTCTCATCAGTTCAGGGTCTGTGGCACTAGTGAAACAAAAACTGCTTCAAATCGAGATCTTGTTTATAAGAATAAACTAATCAGCAATGGTTAAGCATTAAAATGTAATTGTTGTCAGCATTTATTCATGTCCTGACCTTTTGTAAGTGAGGAATTTGAAGTAGATGGACCTTTGCTAGGGTTTTCCTCCAGGTACTACGGTTTCTCCCCCAGTCCAAAGACATGCATGGTAGGCTGATTGACATGTCCAAAGTGTCCAAAGTGCATGAATGTGTGTGTGAATGTGTATGTAATTGTGCCCTGTGATGGATTGGCACCCCATCCAATCGCGTACCTTCCCTTGTACCCCATGCTCCCTGTGATAGGCTCCAGGTTCCCTGCAACTGAGTAGGATAAGTATGCATGAAGTTCTTCGTGCAATCTAAAAGCATTATTTTATCATCTAAATCATGTCATCCTTACCCACAATCTCAAATTTAATGGTTTCTTTTATTACTAGTATGAGTCAAATCCTGATGAGTTAATATTAAGGTTTTTGAATGTCAGAAAAGTTGATCATTTAAGAGCATGAGCCATAGGCAACCAGTTTCACTTTTCTTTTCTTCTTGTTTTTTCGCTATTTGTCAACTTGGGAAGCTAATAAAGGAAAAAAATCAGACCTTGCCCTTTTTTGTAGATAGTTTTTCATGAGATCATGCTGAACAAATAGTAAACCTAACCCTAATACGGAATCTCTTGTGTGAAAATCTAAACCCGAAATCGCCGACCAGTAAATGAAAAACTCATATTATACAGTGACATCCTCTCCTACCAGCAAGAACATTGCTTCCCTACTTGCTGTTTGTGCTTCTCTCTGTGGAGGCCTCCCTCGCTCCCTCTATCTCTTTTTCTCAAAGTTATTAAAGTTAGCTCAGGTCAAATCCTTCCCACTATTCCATTTAAAGATACTAATCTCTACACCTTGGCACTGATTAACGGTTGTCATCTCCCTGTTTGAATTGCAATCAATAGAGTGTGTATGCATCAGTGTGCAAAAGGGAAAGGACAGCAATTCATTCTGTTCTCCTCAAGCTCCCCCACAGATCCTTGACAAACTCATTAGTGCCACTTCAGATGAGACACTTAATTGAAATACTGCCTACCCATGTCCTGACAGGATTGATGTATGTATTAGGAAGGTAGGGAGAAGGAATATTTGAGGATTTATATCTTTGTGCACAGTTTGTAAGATTGTTGCCCTTTTAGTGTCTCAGTCATTGTTACTCTTACGTGCCATGTGCAGTAACAAACTAAATTACACCTTAGAACGCAGCATGGCATTCTGTACAAGTGGAAAAGGGCTATAGAAATATTGACTGTAAAGCACAGAGCGTTCAGCAGATTTCGGTTGCTAGTTGAAAAGGACTTAACGATAACCCTTGAAACTTAATGACGACTGAATTAATGATGGACGAGACTTCTCGATCGAACGTGTGTACGCGTGGCGTTTACTATGGGGCACCTGAAACCCTGTGCAAAAAATAAAAATACATGAGCGTTTTCAAATCAGCAGAAGGTCAGATAAGGACCTTATCTCTGTTTTTGGGAAAACCTCTGCAGTGTGGATTCGATATTGGACAGAGATTAAACGTGCCTGCAAAAGCAAAGGCAAAACAACAGGCTTGTTCACCCGACGTGACGCACGTCGCAGATTTACGTCTTAACAAGTTGAAAAAAATAATCAATAGTCAAAAAACAATCTCCAGGCAAAAATGTATAAACAACGTATAGATATATATATCTCACGGATCGGCTGGGACCGTGACACGCGGCGGCCGCTACGGCGCATGCGCAAAACCCGCGCAAGGCGAGACAACCCTCCAGAAGCAGAGGCGAGCATTGAGCGCCACTGCGCATGCGCGGTCGTCGTCACCAACTACGTCACACCTTCGTCACCGGGGGGTCACAGAGTCATCTGTGGGCATGCTGGGAAAGCACGCACAGCTGAGAGCCATTGAACACTCGAACACTCGTTCTGTGTTATTCTGTGTTGAACATTACGACTTCAGGCTCGACTCATGTTTATGTTGATGTTCGTATTGACGTTCATGCTCTGTTTTCGTGTATTCGTTTTTGTCTAGTAGCATTCCTAGCTTTAGCCGCTAGCACTAGCT
>JAOUWY010000046.1:12719873-12733748 GCA_025728095.1 Prietella phreatophila | reverse complement strand
GTGGGTGGATAAGGAAGTATAGAGAGAATATAGAATAGGCTGACACTTCAGCATCCTTGACAGTTGCTCTGACTTTTTAGTAAAATGAAATAAGTAAAACATTTTGCACTATTAATTACTGGGAGTTGTTATCAAATTACAAGTTTGGACCCCATAAAATGACTAGACATGATAACATGCAGATGGTTGCATCTCAAACTTTATTCAAAAAGACAATGGATGTATAATTATTTATACTGGAACAATGCATTAAGTTGTCACCATAAAATACATTTCTGGATTTAGATTTTCTATCAAATATTCTTGCATACTTTAGGTTAATAAGTAAACAATATAAAGGTAATCTTTCTCGCTCGCGTGCTCTCGCTCTCTTTCTCTCTCTCTCTCTCCACACAAACACACAATAGTCTCGCATAGTATAACTTCTGTCAAATGTTCATAATAAATCCTCAGGTATGTTACACAGCTCCAGTAATTACACATATTAATCAACAATGATTAATATGTATATATACACACACACACACACACATACATACATGTGTATATACACAATACTGTAGACTTTGTTTTCGACAGCAAGCTTTTTCCCTTTCCATACTTCCAACACTTAACGTTTTGTTCTAAAATTATATCCAAAACCAAATAAAACAGATTTTTATATGACGCAGTATATTGCTGTTGCAAAAATCCCTGAGCAAACATTCTCTCACTCAGAACAGCAACACAAAAAATGCAAAGCAAATAATCACATACATTGCATCTACAGTGGTGCTTGAGTTTGTGAAACCTTTAGAATGTTTTATATTTCTGCATAAATTTGACCTAAAACATCAACAGAGACAAAAAGAATCTAATTCAACAAATGATACAAAATTATTATACTTGGTCATTTATTTATTGAGGAAAATTATCCAATATTACATATCTGTGAGTGGCAAAAGTATGTGAACATATAGGATTAGCAGTTAATTTCAAGGTGAAATTAGAGGCAGGTGTTTTGAACCAATGGGTTGACAATCAAGTGTGAATGAGCACCTTATAAGTGCTTCGTTGCATTTATTGCTGTACAAGGGGTCACACCAGATACTGAAAGCAAAGGTTCACATACTTTTGCCACTCACAGTTATTGGATCATTTTCCTCTAAATAAATGGCCAAGTATAATATTTTTGTCTGATTTGTTTAACTGGGTTCTCTTTATCTACTTGTAGGACTTGTGAGAAAATCTGGTGATGTTTTAGGTCATATTTATGCAGAAATATAGAACATTTACAAACTTTCAAGCACCACTGTAGATGTTTTGGCTATATAACCATGCAAAACTGTAGAATTCATTGCATGGGCCTTGATATGTTTTCATCAAATTTCCAGCCTGTGTGCATCCCTACTGCCTCTCAAATATCAGGCCTATAGAACTCTGCAGAAAATAAAATGTTTTAATTCAACTTTCAAAACTACTTTACTTTAGGTTCTCTCCAAATATGCACAAATGCATTATCACTATAACTCTGCAGTATGGGCACTGGGCCAACAGGTTTTAGCCTGATTAAAAGGCTGCAGGTAATCACACACTGATCAATACAGGGGGCTCCAGTTAAGTGTCCCAATAGAGATTAAAGCCTGACATGTGCTGGACGACAACCACACCATCTCCACTAGACTGTAATGAAGAAATCCTAAAGCAAAGCCACATCCTACGTCTGTGAGGTGGTGGCGACCGAGCAGTACACGTGACATACCCACTAGCATGGCCCACAGAACAAGCAAAATGCGCAAAGGAACTGCAAGAACCAAGTGTGCTAGCAAGAACTTAGACACCATGGCTGCCCGACTCGCATGGGCTGCTGGGAAGGAGTAGGTGTCCATGGCCAGGTAGTCAAGGAAACTGGGTGACATCTCCCAGGGCCCTTTGCGTTTCACCAACTTCTGCATTCCTGCCACAGTCATCACATCCAATATGAGAGCTGGAAGTGAAAAAAAGACGTTTGATACATATTCATTATCACATGTGCAGACAGCACTAATGGGAGTCTAATTTTAACACAGAATATGGAATTATTTCTGGGGTAAATCCAATTGGGCGAAGTGTCAAATATTAAAAAAAAAAACCAGTAAATAGAACATTAGGCTCTTGACTGTTGGTAATATGTCAGCTGAGAAATCAGCACAATAAACTGAGGAGAGGGTTTCATAGCTCTTTCTCTCTCTCTCTCTCTGTTCCTTCTATATTCCCATATCCACTGACCTAAAAACCTAACAGCATCCTCACAACCTCCTCTGTTATGTATGCTATAAACCGTCTTGTTTTTTTATGTTGATTTTGTGACTATGATGCTTATCTATTATGTAATTATCTAATGCAAACTGATACAGCACAAATTAATATCCAATAAGCCTAATGCTTAGTTAGCCTATTGGTGTTTTACTGCTACAGAGTGTTACTGAAGATGCAGAGATGAATATTTGTTTGCCCTGCTGAAAAAAACACAAAACAACAACAATAGAAACCATCACAGAAATTCAAATTATTTCCACTACAAACCACCAGTTAAGCATTAAACCCACTACCATTACAAGTCCTTAATTCTATCCACGAGACATAACATGCCACCAATAGAAGACAATAAATTACCAGTAAAAACCCACACGGACCATTACAGTTCCATTAAAACCAACACAATTCCCATTATAACCATTAGAATTTCGATGGGGTTCTATTGTTTTTTCCCCCCAACAGAGGGCCTATTCAAGGCTTTACTTGACTGCTTTAACTCTGTGTAAAATGGCTGTTCATATCTACTCTCATTCGATTCTTTCGATCTATCCCTTTAGTGAATCGAATTGTTTGAGTTTTGATTCAGCACTCAGACATCTGTTTAAGGAATCTAAAAGAAGTAACACATTGCTTGCTTATCATCTAAGAAAATTAAAGTAAAACGGTTACATCTAGACTCAAGAACACGCGGAAAACGCCACGCTGTTCAGGTTTTTAAAACTTTTGAGCCAGCATGTTTTGCATGTTCGATCGTACTTGTGAATCGACACGGCTCAGCCAAGAGAGTCGGTCGTACAGAATCGATTCACTAATGGTGAATCGGTCTATCAGCAGCGGGCAGCGGTTATTAGAAGACCGTCTTAAATACCCGTTTGACATGAGTGTGGCTACTGGTTTAAGGATGTCAAAATGAATGACTGTTCCCAGCAAAAAATAAATAAAAATAAAAAACCCCCGGTGTCGAATTAACACGGTGTTTATTTGACTCATTCTGCGTTCATTTGTTTCCAGCCGGTCACAAATGAGTACTGCATGTGTTCGTTCAACACCGTGGGAATTTGCCAGGCTGGAAAACTCACCAAGCAGCAAATTGACTAAAACCTCCTGGCCAGCTAGTGTGTTGCTCCTGGTGAGACACACCAGCGTACCGATGATCCACGGGATGCCGTGGCCGGTGAGCGCGAGCAGTTTGATCATGGCGCGCGCACTGCCCCATGACGATGTCGCGTGCGCGCACACGCCGAGTCGCTTTGACATGCAGATATCTATGGCTAGCAGAGAGTTCATCGCGATGCCCTTGAATGACGGGTTGAGCTGCATGCAATCCTCCTCCGGGAGCTCTTTTCTGTCCTTGTTGCTGTCTCCCGGCTCCTGCTGTGTGCTGTCTCCGCCGCTCGCGTGTGCACACTGCGGCTGTTTGTACGACGGCCTCCGCGCGCGAGCTTCGGCATTACTGTTGCTCCTCAGCGGTTGCTGGAGAAGAGACACGAACTCGGCTCTGTTCAGCGCGTTGTTCCGGTATCTCGTCCTAGATCTCGTTTGGCTCGTAGGCATTTTGATCTCCCAGGTTAGGGTTTAGCGCAGAGTCCAGTGTTTGCTTTGTCTGAGTGTCTGATTATTCAGTGCAGAGTGGCCAGGTAACCGGTCCACCATGTCCATGCCTAGATCGTGTGTCGCCCTGTTGTAACTCTTGCGAGTTCTATTCCAGTCTATTCCTATAAATAGACACGCCAACTGACTAGCTTCATGAAATGCACCCACATAGCGGTTTCATACTGTGCTCACAGCCAGAGAAGGGTGTTTAACAGTTACATTAATACTCCCTTGTTCTTCTGTGCAAACGAATAAAAACTCATTTCTCCAAAGTGTCTCCAAAAAGTGTGCAACAGTCCACTGCTAATAAAATATTCAGACTTTTGCTAATTTAAAAAAAAAAAACCCTGATTTCTCAAGTAAATCTAATGTGTAAAAAGATTTCAATACAATCAGACTGTTTAGAGTTAGTTTAGGTAGTGATGGGCAAAATTAGCCTGTGTTTATATATTTAAACCTTTGGAATGAGAACATGTGGTCAAAATCACATGACCTTATGGATGTGATGTCACAGTGGGGGGTTGGGGCAAGATACAAAAACTTTCTCAGGGCAGCTAAATGAGAGCTTTTATCCTCAAAATTACATTTGCAGTTTAAGTGTATGAATGACATGCAATTGCAAATAATAATAATAATAAATTATTTATGTTTTCCTCCCAAAACCATGCAAGTAGGTGATTACAAAATAGATTACACAGTAGATTACAAAATACAAGCAGTTAAAATAATAATAATAATAATAATAATAATAATAAGTTAATAGCTGATCATGTGTTCTGCAAGTATGAGATCTAAATATTTCCTTCTGATATAATTAGATGACAGAGAGATTTTTAGAAAGTTATTTAAAATAATTAATATGCAATGTTTTTGTCCTTTTTACCTCAATCCACCATCTTTTATTTTTTTTTAAGTAAAAGGGAAATTCATTAATACTTCACCAGGTTGATTATAATAGCTTTTAGAGGAGTACTTTGCCTGTAGTCTTTTAGGAGCACAAATGTAGCCTCCTATCTATCTCTCCAACTGCTTGGGGACCCACTCTTCTTGAGATATTTGTTATAGCTCTCACATAATATCTTCTTCAGATCACATTAGAGACCAAGAAGGTAGTGGCAAAAGGATTGTTACATATGTAACCGTGGTTCTATGGCTGAGTGGAGGGCTGCAAGGTTTCTTTCAGAACTAGTAAAGTGTTCTTGTTTGCTTGTTTACTTCCCAAGTACAAATAGCAAAGTCATCATTTCATGACCGTGAGCATGTCGGTAGACCATGACCATGTTGGCTGCACAGTAACTAGCCATAATGCACATCCAATGGCATTTATTAGAAGAAGGTGGCTCTTGACCGGTGTTCAAGTATGCGCGTTTCATCACATCTGTTACCTAGTGGGCTAACTTGCTTTTAGACAGCAGAGATGAGACAGACTATGTTGTGCTCCCCAAAGAGCATATCAGTGACCCACCAACTGGTCATCACTTCCACATAGCACTTGAAAGCCCTTACTGGACAGTGCATCCTCGTCACTGGGCACAAGGTGGGAATACACACTGTTATAACAGTCCAACTTAAACAATAGATCCCATATCTCTTCTAAAGACAAAGTCAACTGTGGCAAGAATATTAACAAACCAAATAATAGGCTACTACAGATTTCACAGTAAAGGTATGTTTACGAATACAGGGACTCACATCGACAAAGTGGCCGCAGAACATTCATTATCAATAAGAGTTGGCAACTTCCAGCAACATGAGCGACAGTGACCGTTGGTGACTACATGTGGGTGTGTGCAGTGACGTGACAAAATTCAGAAACGCTTATGCAAATTTGGAGCAACTTGGTGCAGCAACTACCAATGAGAGTGAAGACAGTCGAGCACACAAGACCCATAGCTTCCCTCGCTATTATTTTGAAATTATTATTATTATTATTATTACTATTTTGCGCTAAGGCCATAAGATAGATGGCTACAATGTCAAAGAGCACACACTGCTTCTCCTTCATCTTGAAGCATATAATAGATATATACACTGGTGAATTTGATATACAAACACTCTCCCTCCAGAATGTTTAATTTTAGAAGCAAGATTTAGAAGCAACTGGTTTGTTGTCAAAAGTGGAATGATAGTTGCTCCACCCACTGATAAATGTTATTATGGCAAGCAGTAGTAAGAACAACTACTAGAAACTTCATGGTATAGCGATAAAATCGCTGTATTTATGATCGTACCTTAACATAATTAGTCTTAATATGGAGGAATAGGAGATGAGCATTATACTCAGAATCTCTGAGTTCACCTTCTCATGCCTCTGAAAAGATGGGAATTAGCGATGGGAAGTTTGGATCATTTTACTGACTAGGATCTTTGAATCTCGTTCAGCAAAATGAACGAATCGTTTCACGAGTCATTTCGTTCATTTCAGCAAAATATAATTAAAATGTTACATGTTAAATTCCCCAACACATCTAGTACTTAATAAACTATAAAATAAACAATATGCTAATGCAGTCAAGGCTGAATTATGAGAAACAGAAATGATTCATAAATAGCCTAGCTGGTCTTCAGGCTACGCAGTCTGTTAGTTCACCTCACCTCCCGATCCGAGTTGTTCTTTCATTTGTCACGTCACATTTGTCAGGTCTCTTCCCTGGAAACAGAAATGATTCATTCACATCTTGAGTCTTCGGGTCCGAGTCGTTCGTTCATCCGGTGACTGCCCCATAGGCTGAAGGCAGTGGGTTACAAACCTATGCAGGTTCGTACAGGAAGTAAAGTCTGGAATTACTAACTTCTCATTTCAGCTGTTCAGGATCGGTTCCTCCTTTTGGGAGTCAGTAACTCCGTTTGTCATGTGCTTTGATTTTTGAAACTTTGCAGACGTTTTTACATTCACAAACAGCTATCTATATAACACACCACATGACTAGGTGCACTTCAAAACTACATTACCCAGGATGCAGGGGGCCTTCAGCAGGGAAATCTAATCTAAGCCGCTTGAGTGAGAGAGAGAGAGAGAGAGAGAGAGAGAGCCTGACAGCTGAAGGGTTTCGTTACACGCCAGGGAACCTTCCGAGCCTTTAATAGCACAAGTGCGAAATAAAGTAGCGCGACTTGCAGTTTAAATCCCTCAACTGTCCCGAGGGAAACAGGAGAACATCTATTCACTGCTTCTTCAGAAACTGTCACTTGAACTTATAGTCCTGATGTCGAGCTCGAACGGAACTGAGTGTAGAGAGATTTTATTTCTTCTCGTCATCCCGTTATGGAGACTATTAAGGTGGAGAGCAGCGGAATTCACCACAGCAGACTGGTGTTGCTGCTGTTAGTGTAACTGGTCTTCATGCATTACTCCAGGACTCCGTGTAGCAGCTGTTACGTGGACCTTTGCACGGCTTTTATTCCTTATTATGTATTGTATTTACATGTGAGGTGACACCATGTCTTCCTTGAACAGTATTCGAACATTAGTTAAATGTCACTGTTGTAGTTTTCAACATATTAATGAATCATGTGAAGTTAGTAGTGTTTTAATCATTCTTTTATGTAGATTGTTCTATTTAAAGACATTATATTTTCATATAATATTACTATTGCAAAACTAGTTAGTGATTTTGACTCAGCAGTCGATGTCTGTGTGTTTACCTGTTGATCTGGCATATTTGCTGTTATTTGTACATATGCATATACACCTTCTATATAACGTTACTGGTACTGTGAAGCGTATTAAGTCTATAGCTAAAAATATGTATTCCTAATGATGTGAATGCTGCTTCTTTAAGTCTGATGGATGCGAATAGACTTGACCGTCACCACCATGGGGTGCATGCAGAGCGTGGGTACACATTTTTACGAAAACATCAGAGTCCTCGAACTGAAAACTTCTATCGATTCTAATCCTACTGTCATTGATGAGTCGTCCAATGTGGTATTGAGGTACCGAACACCCTACTTTAGAGCTGCTGCCCGGGTACAGGTGCCACCAGTGGCCCGTAAAGAAATTTGGACTGTGGGCTGGATCCAGGCATGTAACCAAATGGATTTCTTCAATTACTATGGAGAAGAAGGAATGTACGTATGAATATGACAATGATCGATTTATGTATACATGAATACAGTCGTACCCCTATTAATCATATATTTATTTAAGGGGTACAAATGACAAAACAAAATGAATATCAGATGATATTTCTTTAAAAAGTGGATGAATAATCAGTGGATTTCTACATAATTCCATCATTGTATTTGACAGAAAAAAAATATGGGTTTTAGGCAGCATGAAGTTTCAATGGACATTCGCAAGAATGTTTAGTCAGGATGTTAGTAATGTTTATGCTCCAATTTCCTGGGATTGTTTCCTTGATGGCAGAAAAATTTAGCACACCCCAAGCAGGACAAAAGCAAGTCTTTTTTAGAATGCTTTTGTGTCTGCCAAATGCAGTCATTTTACTTATCATAACAATGAGATAGACTTCCACAATAGATGACCTCGCTCCAAGTTTTCCAGTAATTCATTCATGCAAAAGGATTAATCTATTTAGGAGTCTGTTATTATTATTATTATTATTATTATTATTATTATTATTATTATACAGTATTATGTTTACCTCATATGAGCCAATATATTTGATCATTTAAGTTTGAAATTCAGATGCTGTCTCAACTATGTTAATCAAAGAAAACAAGGACAGCAACTAATGTAGAGACATTATACTTCATGGAGAGTTTTTCAGTTTCATTTTAGAACTTCCATGTATTTCCATATCCCTCACCTCTGTAGATCGAGCTGGGAGCTCCCTGAGCTGAGAGATGGACACATCCAGGCCATCAGTGATTCAGATGGAGTGAACTACCCATGGTATGGCTGTACCACCGAGATTTACACGATTGTAGGACCCACCAAGAGGAGCACCACACTCACTGTGAGCATGAATGACAATTTCTGCCCCAGCGTGACATGGAGCATCCCCACAGGCACCACAAGTGTCCCCCCACTTTTGAGCTCCATCCAGAGGGACCAGCGCTTCACCACTTGGCTGGTGGCCTGAACGAGGCTTCAGCTGAAATGGTACTGCTCAGGACCATCCGCTGGAAGATGCAGATCGCTATCGCCGTAGATCCTGAGAAGCCCCTGGGACAAAGAGCTCGCCTCATGGATCATTTTGCTCAGGAACAGCCAGAGATCTTGGCTATGAATGAACCCATCCCACCCAATGCCTTGGTCAAACCCAATGCCAATGATGCTCAGGTGCTAATTTGGAGACCTAAAAGAGGGGAGTCGGTTATTGTCATCCCCCCTAAGTAGTGAGTGGAGTGAAAAAGCAAACACTTGAATGTTTTTGACTTCAATGTTTTACCTCCTACTTCTCATTGAACCTCAAGCAGTACATTATTTATTTAATATTTTACTGATTGTTATTGGATGTTCAGAAATGAAAATGTGGTCTCAGATAAACAGTGTTCTGCATTACTGTTTTGCCATATGTTGAATAGATTTCAATAATGTTCAGAATTTTGTATGCATGCAGTTCTGTGAACAGGAATGAGTAGTCATGTCCACTTTATGTTCAATTTACAGAGGTGAGTAGGAAAAAATATTTGTAATATTTTCAGCATTAGTATATATATCAATAAGCTGTGACAAAAGGTGACGTATTAGAGGGGCTGCTGCCTTTGGACTTTAATTCATATACAGTTGTGCTCATAAATTTACATAACTCTTGCAGAATCTACAAAATGTTAACAATAAAAAAATAAATAAGAGGGATAATTAAAATAGCATTTTCTAATGAAGAACAATCACTATTCTTCATAAAAAAATCTGCACATTCTTTGCTTTTCCAGCATCTTCTGCATATTTGACCAATTTCCAACAGTGGCTGTATGATGTTGGGATCTATCTTTTCACACTGAGGAGAACTGAGGGACTCAAACACAACTATAACTAAAGGTGAAAACATTCACTGATGCCCAAGAAGGCAACACGATACATTTAGAACCAAAGAGGTGTAAACTTTTGAACAGGATGATTGGTGTAATTTGTTATTATTTTGTCTTTTGGGGAAAAAAATCTTATTTAGCTTCTAAAGGGCAGGACTAAATGAAAAAATAAGATTTTTAAACGAAATAATAAAAATTTACACCCATCCTGTTCAGAAGTCCCCCCCCCAGCTCTTAATGTATCATATTGCCTTCTTGAGCATCACTGAATGTGTGCACGTTTTGTAATAGTTGTGTATGAATCCCTCAGTTGTCCTCATTGTGAAAAGATGGGTCTCAAAATCATATAGCCACTGTTGGAAAGAGGTCAAATGTGCAGAAGATGCTGAAAAGCAAATAATATGCAGGACCTGGAGGATTTTTCTGAAGAACAGTGGGCAGTTTAACTGCTCAAGACAAACAAGGGACTCATGAACAACTATTACAAAATATAAAAACAGTCGTGGATCATCCAGGTAACAACACAGTAGTAAGAATCAAGGGCATGTAAACTTTTGAGCTGGTTAATTTGTTTAAATTCAGTTAGTATTGTGTCTTGTGGACTGTATGTAAACACCTCTTATGTGAAATAGTGTATTCAGGGCAGAACTAAATAAAAAACAAAATGCAATTTTAAAAATCTCTCATTAAAAAAATTATTAACATTTTGCAGATGCAAGGGGTATGTAAATTTATGAGCACATCTATAGTATGAAACAATGTTTATGGGCTGATATGAAAAGCATCTGTGCAGTGATGGGCAGCTCACAAATCATACTCAGGTTAGTGCTGAATGGCATTTCAGATTTTCAACAATGTTCAATCTGTTTTTCTACCCAGCTAGGAATTTTTGTTGTTTCACACATTGTCATAGATCAATAACAATGAGTATGCGAAAATGTGTGTGATTTACTGGCAAATATCAAATTCTCTTGGAAAAAATTATCAAAGACTCTTGATTGTTTGCACCAACTCTATGTTAGATTTTTTTTCTATTCACATGACACTCTATACAGTTATGGTTGTAGACATCAACATCTGTAGAGCAAAAATTCTTGCTAAGAAAATGGCATCAGCTTTTGATCATCTGCATCATGTCCTATGTAAGATTAATGTTCCCAAGAATTGCTCTACGGTTTAAGTTGTACCAACCCATGTAGGATCTTTGTCTCAGTAGGGACTTTATGCCCTGATTCTAAACTGTTCACAGCTGCCCCAATTTTTACTCATGAACCATCTGCATGTTAGAAAGCTGATGATCTTTGTTTGCCCTTTCCTATTCATTTGTTCTATGAGATACGGTATGTGTGTGCTCAGTCCAGTCACTATAAAGAATTTAGAAATCATTTCACAGTGAAAACTGAATGATGTCATTCTTTTCAAGCAAACAATTAAAAAAATATATGACATGGGAGTTTTACCAGTTGAGGTGCCTGACGTAGATACAGGACGAATTAGAAGGAGGAAGAATGGTAAGAGATGGCCTCAAGGGACAGGAACACCTCCACCTTTGGCATCCAAAAATGGTAAGTGGAGAAACGCTTCAGTTCAACAGTTTATTTGAAAATGGACACCATGGGATAACATTGAATATGCTATAAAAGTAATTTCTGTTTTATTTATCTACTGTATTTTATTAGTAAACAGAGTGTGAGAGTGTCTACAGTAAATTACTAGAAAATGCAAATAACACTGGGAAGGTAATTGATTTAATACTGACATTTTGGATTAAATATAGAAAATATAGTCACACAACTCCAGACTGAAGCTATCTCAGATCATTACCTCATCTAATTTAAAATGTGTCTTAGTCATAATATATGCACTTTGCCACGCTACTGCATCAAATGTACATTTCCATCAACCACTGCACATAGTTTTATCACTAATCTCCCAGAGTTATCAACCACAGTACTCGATCAGGTAAGTGAATGTTTAGAGTCAACGCTCTAGATAATGTAGCTCCACTTAAAATATAAATAATTTGAGAGAAAAAATAAATCACCCTGATATAACAATCACACGTGCAATTTACAACAGACCACTTGAAAATGACAACATTAATAGCGTCAAAATAAATTGGTAGTATTCCAAATTTCATGGCAAGAGAGCCTTCTTAGCTATAAAAAGACTCTTAGCTCTGCTACATCATCATACTTTGCCACCCTAAATGAAGATAAAACAAAAATAATAGATTCTTTATTAATACTGTAGCAAACTTGCATATAAGACCACTTCATATGCACAAAAACCAACGGTATGTAGTTGTGATGACTTTATGAATTTTTTCAATGACAACATTGAAAATTCTAGGCACAAAAAATTCAGACTATCCAAATAAATCCATTTTAATCTTTGAATGTAAAACTGACAATAGGTGACAATATAACCGAATCAGAACAGTGATTAGGATGCTTCAACATTTCCCTTCAAGAGACCAAATATGTTTCACTAAATTCCTTATCAAAATCATTAACCTCTGTACTAGATCCCTTACCTACACATTTCTTCAAACACATACTACCAGAAAAAGTTTAAGTTTTATAAAAAAAATAAAAAAAATTCACATTGATGACCACTTACTACTACTGATATATAAAGCACTGAATGGTCTTGCATGGCAATAATAATAATATTAATAATAATAATAATAATAATTATTATTATTATCTTTCAATAATTAAATAAAAACTTTATTTTATATATTCCCTTTCTCAGACCCAAAGTCACTTTACACTGTGTATATGCAAACACATACACATGCAGGCACATCTGAAAAAATTAACCTTTTTGTGCAAAAGTTCATTTTTTCCTGTCATTTAATTAAAAAAGTGGAACTTTCATTCCAGATTCATTACACATAAAGTGAAATATTTCAATCCTTTTTTTTTTATTTTGATGATTACAGATTACAGCTCATGGAAATAAAAAATCCACTATCTCAAAATATTAGAATAAAGAATTTATAATACAGATATATATCGAGCTGAGAAGAGTTCAAATCAGCTAATTAACTCAAAACACCTGCAAAGGTTTCCTGAGGATTTAATCTCTCAGTCTGGTTCAGTACCCAACCACAATCATAGAGAAAATATAAGTAAATGTTGCATTTCATTTGGACATCAAGGTCCCAGAGTCTGGAGGAAGAGTGGAGAGGAACAGAATCCAAGTTGCTTGAAGTCCAGGGTGAAGTTTCCACAGTCACTGATGATTTGAGGTGCCATGTCATCTGCTGGTGTTGGTCCTCTGTGTTTTCTCAAGCTGAGAGTCAATGCAGCATCTACCTGGAGATTTTAGAGCACTTCATGCTTCCATCTGCTGACAAGATTTATGGAGATGCTGATTTCCTTTTCCGACACCTGCCCACAGTGCCAAAACTACTAGTAACTAGTTTGCTGCAGATGGTAGAGAATCTATAAGAGACACCAGACCCAACAATACAGACGAGCTGAAGGCTGCTATCAAAGCAACCTGGTCTTCCAGAGCGCCTCAGCAGTGGCACAGGCAGATTGTCTCCATGCCACGACGCATTGATGCAGTAATTCGTTCAAAAGGAGCCGTGACCGAGTATCGAGTGCACAAATTAACATACTTTTTCAGAAGGTCGACATTTGTGTATTATAAACTCTTTATTCTAATATTGTGAGATACTGCTTGAATCTTGATAGTATACAGAAGAATAAAGTATCAGGTATCACCCAAATGAGGATGTGTTCTTTTTTGAGTCTGGTTCCTTTCAACGTTTCTCTCTCTTGTCATCTCAAGGTTTTTTGTTTTTTTTTTCACTTTCCACCATCACCTCTGGCTTGCTCATTAGGGGTAAATTTAAATTTAAATGTAAATGTAATAACCTGGAGGGGTGCATGGAGGCTTAGTGGTTAGCACATTCTCCTCACACCTCCAGGGTCTGGGGTTTGATTCCAGCCGGGGCCATGTGTGTGCAGAGTTGTGTGCAGCATGTTCTCCCCGTGCTGCGGGGTTTCCTCCGGGTACTCCGGTTTCCTCCCCCAGTCCAAAGACATGCAT
>JAOUWY010000046.1:12697163-12719358 GCA_025728095.1 Prietella phreatophila | reverse complement strand
TTACATTGTAGCAAAGTGTCATTTCTTCAGTGTTGTCACATGAAAAGATATAATCAAATATTTACAAAAATGTGAGATGTGTACTCACTTTTGTGCGATATTGTAAGTACAAACTCATAAAGAAAGCATTATTAGAAGTATAAACCTTTAAGAAAAACCTGACTCAAGAGAAATTATTTAGTTGGACTTGGGTGTTTAAATGCTGAGACCTGGTGAATTATAGATGAGAATAGTGATTCTTTGTGCTCTTGAACTGTAACAGCCCTTGGGCCCCCTCCTTCCCATTTGTCCCTCACTGTTGCGCTCTCTCTCTCTCTCTCTCTCTCTCTCTTTCTCTCTCTCTCTCTCTATCTCTCTCTCTCTCTATTTCTCTCTCTCTCTCTCCCTCACTTGTTCTCACTCTCTCTCTGTTCTTCAACCAGCACTGGATAAAACCAACTAAATATGCAATAATATCGACTGACAGCTAAAATGCCAGTAACTCATATATGCTTTTCAGAATATCTGACTGCACACATGATCCCAGAGTGGAGGAAGCAGTATATTTGTTATGAGGTAAGCTGCAATCCAATCCAAAATAATTCCATTTATTTTGTTTGTCAAAAAGATTAACCAGTCTTTTGTGTTTTTGGTTGCTTAAATGTTGTGTTACAGTAACTAACCAAACTATTTTTTTAGGAACTGAATTCAATTCTTACCAGGGAACACAGACAACATATCTTGTTTGATATGAGTAAGTAAAATTAAAAAGTGCATCCACAAAACTATGAAAATGTATTTTTTTCTGTTATCTAATAAATTGTTTTAATACTTATTCTTATATGAAGTCTTATTGCACCACTGACTAGAGTTGCTATGCCATGTCCTCTCAAGAGATAACAAAGCTTTCAAAGCACAGTATGCTCCTTCCGTAAGACAATGCTATAATCTCATAAATTATTCTTAATGTAACAGAAACCTTCATAGCATTTATTATCGCACAAAACCTATTCTCACAGTGGAAAAGACAATACAGGGGAAATTAATGATTAATGAACTTTCATAATTAAGTGCTTATCAGGGAAGAGAGTGGAATAGAAGGTAGGTTCATTTTGTGGGTAATCATTTTACATTTTTCTTGTTTTTATTATATTAACCTTAGTGATAATATGTTTATTTGTAGAACAAGGTCATCATTTTCCAATATGTGAGGAGTTCCTTGAAAAATGTGACACAGAGCTGAAGAAAGTGGACCTCTTCTATTCAGGTAACTAAAACATAGAAAGTTCTAGGATTGTGTTTGGTTTGATGTTCTTGTGTCAATGATATCACTGAGTTGTGACATTTTCTCAGAAAAATTATCCGAAGCAAAATGGAGGCTGTCCACATTAGGGATTGTTGCTCTAGACGGGTCTGGAGCAGGCATGGGAGAAAGTGGACATGTCCCAGTCTCCTCAGAGGGCTACAGACATCTGCAGAGGAAAAAGACTGAATTACGTAAACTTAAAATGGCTGTTGGGGACTTTTATCTGAGCCTGGCTTTTCTCCAGAGCTACCAGGTGGATGTACAGTAATTTCTGTGGAAATCTTGAAGTTGTTTGGACAAAACCTGATCAATGAAGCAGATTCTCACAATAACAATATTTTTCTGATCACAGGAACTGAACTACCAAGGTTTCTATAAGATTACAAAAAAGTATGATGCAAAACTTCCATCTGAGCGTGGCCTACAGTGGAGAACTGAAAGACTAGACACTTGTTTACTGTACACTGAGAGACATAGCTGTGAGGAAATGATGTTTAGACTGGAGGTGAGACTATATTGATCGATATACATTGTTCTTTCAATTAAAGAGATGCCTTCTGTATATTCATTTGCATGATTTCTGTGAATTGAATGGCACAGACCTTTATGCTTCAGCTTGAGGGTGGCAATGAAGAGAAGGCTCTGAGAAGACTTGAACTCCCACAGAGGGGAATGGAACAAGTAAGAATTATGAAATCTTTCAAGCTGATTATACAAGTCATATCCAGAACCATAAATAAACTGGGTTTAGCTAAGCTAAAAAAAATAAATAAATAAAAAAATTGTAAATTGGCCTTGCTTTTATTAGTATTTGTTGACTGCAGTGCTGTTAGAGACAGAGTAATAGTTTCAATCATAAACATTTTACAGATTGTTAAAAGGATTCTCTTACAATACTTTTTTCATGCAAAGACAGCTGGACAGTGGATAACATTTCGGATTGGTGTCACTTGTGGCCTCATTATAGCACTGATAACTTTTATTGCTTTTAAAGGTGAGTTGTAAGACCATGCTAATTCTTTACTTTGGCCCTAAATAACTCTCACACTATCACTCATATATTTTTTATTTTTATTTTGACTAATCCTGACTGCTATGTACAAGCATCGAATGAATCACATCTAGAGAACCTGAAGTCACTGCTACAACTCTACAGAGGGGGTTTTCTGCTGATTGAGTTCCTGTCACTGATGGGATTAACCATGTATTGCTGGAGAAGATCTGGAATCAATCACATTCTCATTTTTGAGCTGGATCCTAGACATCACTTATCACATCATCACGTTTTAGAGGTTATGAGCTCAGTATTATTAAACTTGTATCAATTCTGTCATCATGATCACCACTAGCATAAGTAATGATTACTAAAATGCAATCTAGGTGTATGTTCATTTTCTTACATTTCTTATGTATTCACTGCAGGTGGCAGGATATTTGGCTGTATGTTGTTGTATTAGTGTGTTGGCCTGGCTACATCCTTCATTCATGTCAATCCCACAACAGCTCCACCCCCTTTTATTTCACAGTCTTCTGCTGCTCTTGCTGTTAAACCCCACATCTATTTGCCACTCTTGGTCTCGTCGCTGGTTCCTAGCTGTGATGGTGAGATATGATATTCCAGATTTCATGCCAATACTCTAATATTTAATTTTACTTTCATGTTGCTTATGATGGTTTACACTTTACTGTCTGGTTTATCTTGATACTGCCATTATCTTCTGTAGTTAATCAGTAACGTAGTTACTGCCACCCTGTGCATTTATGACACCATGCTGTACTTGTAATTTTACTGAAATCATACTGTTGTACTGTTTTGCATTTCCTGTAGTTGTCACATAATATATTATTCTCTTCTGTTTTGTCTTCTGTGTTCCAGTTTTTCCACTCTATTTTGCTCTGGTATATGTTTCTGAAATGACAAAAGCAAAACTTATCTTGAGCCATCCCCACAATCCAGTTTAAGTACCTACACTAATTGACCAAAAGTATTCGGACACTTGAGTATCACAACCAGATGTGTTTGTTCAACATCCCTTCCAGAACCATGGGCATTAAAATTGGAAAAGTCACCCCATTTGCTGCTGTAACAGACTCCAGTGTTTTGGGAAAGCTTTGCACTAGATTTTGGAGCATCGTTGTGGGAATTTTCCCATTCAAGCACAAGACCATTAGTGAGGTCAGGCACCAATGTTGGGTGAGGAAGCATTCTAATTCATCCCAAAGGTGTTCAGTGGGGTTGAGGTCAGGGCACTGTGCTGGACACACTATATACTGTATGTACTGTAGATTAGGCTATACTGTAGATTATTTCATCAACATGTTCTGTCATAAATACTAGTTTACATTTGTTAATTGTAAAGAACTTCAAGATTCGCTGACTTAATTAAGATTTGCTGAATTATTATATGATTAATATGTACTGGGAGAAACTATCCCAGACCCCAGTGTTCAGAAAATCATTGCACAAAAAAAGAGTGATATAGTCCTGACATACAGTACTCAGCTAGGTAAATTATTTTATTGTTAGGCTCTTCTGACTGATTATATGGTTCCAGTATCATAATCGTATTGCAATAGCAACAGCAGCAAACATAGCCTGCATTCCTGTAGAGTATGTTTTGGATGTTTTACTTTATATGCAGATGAGTATAAACATATGACCCCATTTTCATTACTGAAAGTTTTCTCCCTTTCGCTAATGATGCACACAACAGCCACATTGAAGTTATCCCTGGTGGAGAATTTTCCACCTGTGAATGAGTGTGTGATTGAGATGCCATGATGTACTGTAGCAGCACTACTCCTCTTGTGTATCCACAGTGGAAGGTCCTGACAGCACCTCTCTGGCCTGTTGGGTTCGCAGATTGCTGGCTAGCTGACCAGCTCAACAGTCTCGGTCCTCTTATCTTGAGCCTGTGGGACCTGCTGTGCTTCTACATCTTTCAGATAAACTGGGCAGATCTGCAGGATGGCAGCTCTCTGATTAGAGGTACAAAAAATTCCAGATCATTGCAATCCAAAATTGTGCATCGATTTCTAAACAAAATACAACTTCAAATACTTTTGCTGGAGATTATAAGTCCTTATCACCTTGAGGACAGGTTATTAGTACTTAAGTAAAATAACCTGTTAATAAATGGAGTAACATTCATGTTATTTCACTGTGTGTGCAAATTTAGAGCTGACAACAGGAATGGTGCAATCTCACTCCATGTGTTATCTCTGTTTATGTTTCGTGTATGTGTTCCAGAGAGTGAGGACTGGGAACGGCAGAGCAAAGTAGTCATATGTCTGATTCAGTGCTTCCCTCCATGGCTGAGGTTTGCTCAGTGTCTTAGGCACTTCTGGGACAGTAGGAACACAGTGCATCTCCTTAATGCTGGCAAATACTCCACTGTCTTTCTCATGGTCACTTTTGCAAGTCTCTACAACGCAGCAAGAGGTGGTTACATTTCTGTAAATTTCTGTAATTAAAGATATCTGATATGTCGATGAGTGTCGCCTGTTATACTCATGCTATTGTTTTAACAGTTTATATACAGTAGATAGTAAAATCTACATAAAAAGTGTTAATACCATGAACATAAAAAAGAGACATATCAGTTATCTTTAATTATTAATAATTCTATGGTTATATTTTTACCATCGTTCTTGAATCAAAATACTCCATACTCCATAAACCTAATTTCAATCTATCATGTTTGTAGCATGTGAATCATTCCCCTGTATTGACAGACAAATGGAAAACCTGCCGACATGAAAGTTATAATCTAAAAGAAGTTTTTGGGGCAGGAAATAAACATCTATATGAATCATACTATATTTCTGTAAAAACTTTTACAAATTCTGCAGTCAAAGATATAGATGATATAAGTCTGTACATGTTAAGAATTAGTTTCATTACTAATGTAGTCAGTGTAGCTCAAAGTAAACATGGAAGTGTCTCAGTTTCCACCTGTTTGTAAATAAATACCACAAAACCTTATGAAAGTGTAGGAGCCAGATTTACAATGTACTTTGTTGCGCCAGGGTTTAATAAAAATACATAACACCCTTGTAAAACTCTTTTCTCTTTCTGGCCTGCAATATATAAATAGTTATTTATTTTTAATATTATGGGTAACACGCTATTTAACAGTAGGTGTTAATAGGGCTAAATAATATGCTATATGGCCAAAGGTTTGTGACACCTGACCATCATGCCCATATGTGGTTCTTTCCCAAACTATTGCCAAAAAGTTGGAAGCACACAACTGTACAGGATGTGTTTGTATGCTGTAGCATTATGATTTCTTTTAATTACTAAGAATCCGAAACCTGTTCCAGCATGACAGTACCCCTGAGAACAAAGCAAGCTCCATGAAGACATGGTTTGCCAAGGCTGCTGTGGAAGAACCTCAACCCCAACTTCTGGATAATTGGAAAACAGACTGAACCCCAGGTCTTCTTGTCCCAAAGCTTGCCTGACCTCACTAATGTTCTTGTGGCTGATTGGACAAATCCCCACAGCCATGCTCCAAAATCTAATGGAAAGCCTTACTAGAACAATGGAGGTTATTATAACAGGATGGAGGTTGTTATAAAAGCAAAGGGAACTCGACATTTAAAAAGCACATATGACTGGTTTGGTGTCCACATTCCTTGGTCTGGTGTCTACAATATTTTGGCCATATAGTGTACCTTCATGACATAACTGACCTAAACCTTCATAAACATATATATTACATTATTTCAACACGCTTACTATTAACCCTGCTTATGTACATTTTTAAAATGGTGTTGATGTAACACCAGAGTCAAGCAAAATAGATTTATTGATTTATGTGTTTGTTTGTTTGTTTGCTGGTTATTTTTTATTTTACATAAGATTATGACACTTTCCAGGATGACTTATGTTAGAACATCATGACAACAGGGTTTGTAGTTGTATCAGTGTATTTTAGTGCATGTCATAGTCACACACTGGTGATGTAACATATTGTAGTTTAGGTTAATTAGAGAAATTATTCTGAGCGCTGTAGTGTTTAAGTAAAGTGAGTTTCATATTTCTGCTTATAAGATTTGTATTTGTGTCACTCATCAGCAGTACACTGTGCTTATTTCTTGTGATGTTCTAACATAAGAAAGTGTACTAACAGCCCTATCACAGCACATATCTAGCATGTATTATATCAACTTGACAGTTGGAATTTTATTGTTTTATTTATTTATTTATTTATTTATTACAGCTGTTGGAATAAGCATTGAGAAAATCAGTCTTCTTTTTGAGCTATATTACTTGGCAGGAAAAACTATATACCAAAATATGTAGATTTGATAGAATCACAATGATCTATGTCCTTTAGAAAAGTCTGATCCGGCCATGGAGGGGAGTGTGTATGTGTATATGTATCTGTGGGCCATGTCTACCTGCATAAGTGTAATAGTGACCGTAAGCTGGGACCTAAGGATGGACTGGGGACTGCTACAAGGAAATGGACTTCTGAAAGAGGAGCTACTTTACTGCCGAGAGGTATAATACACAAATATATCTGCCCTCATAATCAACAACACTGTGCTATATTTTTAAATGTTCACAGAGACTATTGAGATGTACTGTGCAGATGCAGTGTAATTTAATACACCCAATACTTCAAGATATGTTATTATATATAGAAGTCTAGCTGGGCTAAAATTAGAATTTAAATGGACATTCCACATTGATAGTTTAATCATATTAAATCTAATCATAGTTGAACACTTAGTCATGCATCTTTGTCTGTTGATGTTCATTTTCTTTCAACTTCAACATATTTTGTTTATTTTTTATGTGACTTTTTAGGTGTATTACTATGCAGCCATGTTCGCAGATGTGCTACTGCGGATCTCCTGGGCTATTAATATCCTCCTGGCTCAGATAAAGGATTCAGCTGCTGTTGTTACTGTTAGTGCCATACTGGCTCCACTGGAGGTCCTCAGGTTAGATTTACATTGTAGTAAGACACTAAAAATGTATTGATTCTTGAAGTTGCTCAGGCGAATCCCACCATTGCAGTAACTTGACACTTGTGTTTTGAGAATTAATGTTTTTAAAATCCATTTACTTTAAAATATTGTTTCTGAGAAAATCAACCAATTAAATTAAATTAAATTAAATTAAATTAATTCTGCAGGCGTTCAATTTGGAATTTCTTTCGGCTGGAAAATGAGCACCTGAAAAACTGCAGGCAGTGTCGAGCCATTCGTGATTTTGATTTGCCTGCTAGTCCAATAAACCTGCCGCAGAAGATCCTCACTGAGAAGCTGAAGGACCCAAATGAGCAGATTATTGGCAAACAGGAAACTAGTGCCTCACACCGTAAACCTACTTGTTTACTACTGAGATATCTAAAGTGATCATATGCACTAATTTTCTTTACATATATTTACATTTACAAGTAGAAGATTATTCATATGGTTTTGACATAATGGTTTTGATAATAAATAATTGCAGACATTTTTAGAAGCAAGCTATTTCTCTCATTACAGATCAAGAGTTAAGGAAACAAACTTACCAGTAGGGAGCCCAGAGATGGAGTCAACATAATATCTATAAGGATGACAAAGGAGGCCTGAAAATGGGTGCACACATAAATGTTGATTAGGTGCTTAGTCAGCAAGGAAAAATTTCATGATTACAGTCCCCATGTGTAATATATGAAGAAGCAGTTCCAATATTTCCCTCAAAATAATACTTTCCTTTATTTCACTTCAAAATCCACCAGTAATTCAATTTTCCAGACCAGCTGATATGCAAAAATCAGGCAAGCATGTACAATACAGCAGCTTGAGCCCAAGCAAATAAAGAGGAAAAAAGAGCATGGGAGGAGAAAGTGAGAGTCCAGCATTTCTCTCTCCAGAGAACTGATGTTCTCTGTTCTGCTTCCTACTCTGTGTTCAAGTCAGCAGTCCCACAGTCAGCTGTTTTTTTTTAAATAAAGTATCTTTATGCTCTCCTCCTGTTATAGTCCATAACCAACAGTATAGCTTTGATATCTGAAGCAATGTATGTTGTGTTAATGAACAGGTTCAGCTTTTTTTCTTGCCATGCAGTGGTCCATGAACATGAACCAGTTCTCCATTTGTATTGTAAAGGTCATTCAGAGGAAAGTAGTCAGTAAAATGCTGAGCATCACATGCATAACAATCCACTCAGTCGGATGTTCGCATGTATTAATGTATATATGTGTGTGTATATGCATATGTGTGTGTATGTTTGTATGTGTGCATGTAAGAGAGAGAGAGTATTACTTATGATAAATTACTGCATTAGAACTTACAGCTTTTTGCAAAAGGCTGTATTTGTCATTGAAGTTCTCTGATATATTCATTGCATGTCAATGTCCATCGTGCAGATTTTGACATGTTATTTAAGTGGCATGAAGCCATATAATTAGTGATAGCACTCCTTGTTTGAAGAATAGATGAGGTTAGAATGGCGTGGAAAACGGAGAACTCACTGGTCTTCTACCAGTGCCTGCTCTTCACTGTGTTCCTCTGGTTGGCTTTTGGGGCTGCTACTGTCCCCGTCAACTCTCTTACTGGCCGGGTTAATGGCGAGGACTGTCCCTTCTCTCTCTGAGTTCTCCAGATGCCTCGGAGCCACATCTTCCGGATTGTCCACAGAGCGTGATCGCAGCACTTCAGCCTTGTTCGTCTCTGTGATGGCTCTCTCCTCTATGACGACTCCAGGGAAGTGATTTCTCAGTGTCTCTCTGCAGTCACCATAGAGATGCTGCTCCAGAGTTAGGTTTGCCTGGGCCAGGTGTTTGAAATCGGACTCAAACAGGAAGGAAGGACTAGGCTGGGTGACTCCATCTACCTGGCCTAACACCACAGAGCCCCTGTACACCTCAATAGCCTCGGGCAGCATAGACTTGATCTTGGGCAGCCAGCGCTTACGAACCCGGCGTGCGTTGGTACACATGTCTGCGGCGATCACATTCATCTCACTCTCCTTGAAGTTTGGGGCGAAGTTCTGACAGTAAACTTCAAAGAGGAGACAGAAAAAATTCAAACAGGACAATTCTTATGAATATTAACCAGCTGAAATAGAGGAGCAGTTTGTTATTTTTAGAGTCCTCTGCTGCCTGAAGTGAAATTGCTAATAAAACAGACATAAGCCTTCCTCTTCACCCAAATGTCCCTTTCAGCTTTATTCAAAATACAGTACATATGCCTACAAGTTTGCCTATTAAAGGCAGAGCTGAGTAACCCTGTCTGTGATTGTGGTGGGCCAGAAGATGAAATTAATAAACATCCACATGTCCACTTCATGAAAAGATTGCAGTTTAGCTCAAGAATCCGTTTTATTTAGGCTCTGAAATGCTACGATACTTATAGGTTTAGAAACACTTTAAAACTTTTCAAACTGAACATTTAATATGTGACTCATTCAATACAGTTTACAGTGGACTTAACGTGCTCTATGTGAACAATTTTGACCACTATTAACACATGGGACACATTGGAAAAGAGTTCTATTAAGCGATACTGACAATACAAACTAAACATACATGAGGAACTAAAGAAGACTCACGTTTGACTGTGTTGAGTATGCGGCTGTCCAGAGGTTTGCGATTGGGATCACAATTGGAGGAGCGGATGCCTGTCCCACAACTGTCTGCCAGTGTGTTCCTGCAGTTGTCATACCACAGTCAGCCACCGAGGGGCACACACTGCACATTTCACTAACAGCCATGTTTATCACATACATCACTGATTCCTTGAAAATCTATATTGCAGATACTGCTGATATTCTGATAGGTCCTATCTTAGGTATTTTAAAAGCATTTATTTGATAATACCAAAAGGTATACATGTAATAAAACAAGGTATACATAATAGTGACACTCTACATACCTGTCAAAAAAAGCAGCAAGCAGGCGTCGGAGAAGGACTTTGTGCTTGACCCCAGCACACAAGTGGCAATTCATCAGCTGCCCACGTGTCATGAACACACCAGATCCTTTCACAACCCCAACAACAAAGAAACAATGAGATTTCAACTCTCTAAGCATGCTATCCTACTCAGTCAGCTGATAAGCTTTTTTCCGAAATGGGATAGAATTGCAGAGTCAAGGCCTTACCGGCAATCAGCTCCAGTCTCTCGCCTGGATCTCCTTCTGTGTAGAGTGCAGGGTGGCAGCGGTAACCGATCTGACTGATAAGTCCAGCAGGAAGCGCTTCTCTGTCCCCTCCGAGCAACGTGCAGAAGCGGCTCTCCAGGGATGGAGGCAGGGAGGACACCTCCATCTTCTCATGCACTAGGAGGAGAGGAGAGACAAACACATAGTATAAAAAGGCCTTCAATCCTAAATGTTCAGCCAAGTGTATTTTAAGATTTCGTCCATTCTGACATTTACTGCCATAGAGACTGGCCGAGACACCATAGATCTTCCCACTGGACAGGTTGTCATATGAGTCATCCTCAAAGTCTTCTTCCTCGTTCTGATGGGAAGTGGGGCTGTCCGTGGTGGGCAGGCTGGAGGCTCCGGGACTTGAGTGATCTCTTGATGAGTGCTCATACGGGTGAACTACACTCAGTGTCCCGTTTCCTGCACCAGTGGTGTAGAAAAGTGTACTCCCCCTCAAAGATCTGCTCCTGAGTCCCTTGGCATCGTCCTCGGTTTGCTTGAGCTCGCCGCTCTGAGTACACACAGGGGTCTCCAGCTTCTCCTCTTTAATTTTACAGACAGCCGTAGGCCGGTTGCCTAGCAACAGTGAGGCGTTGTTGTTGTTTGGGCTGGGAGGATCGTCTGTGGCAGATGTCTGCGAGTCACAGAATGGAGCATTGGTCTTGAACATCAAGTCCATCCCACGCTCTACAATGTTCTGGATCTGCAGGTAACCGGCTGTGTACATGACCATGAGCTGGTCACTGGCTGTCACTGTCATCCTGCCGGTGTAACAGAAAGACAGAATCTGCTGGAAACAGGACGGGGCCACCGAAGAGGGCAGTTCGAACAGAGTCTGGCTGCTGTCACTGAAGAGGTCACGGAAGTAAAGGCTGCTGGCGGCCAGCACAGCACGGTGGGCCTTAAAGGCCTGTCCATTCACCATAATGGCCACGTCACAGTGCTGGCCCAATAGCCTCTGCTCATTCAGGCTGTCCAGCACTGCACTGCCAAAGTTGGGGATCTCCATGTGCAGGAGCTGAGACATTGCGCCAGCTTCAGATCTCCACAGAATTCCCAGTGGGCATCTGCAAAAGGACATTCCACACAGAATATCAATAGACAGGACAAACGGAAAAGGTTCCAGAACAAAAAGCAGGACCTTATTCCTAAAAGTAAGCACTTGCTGTGATCCTGGCTCTTTCGTATCCCAGAGGACAACCAAAAGGAAATAGAAACCTGGAGGAAAAATACTGCACAGCAACTCCCCTACTAAATGCCACACTCTCTCCTCTAGCACTAGCACAGTCTATATGTTTAGTAACTCTGAATTAGCTTGTGAAAAGCATTCAGAGAAAGCTGCAAACTGACCCACCAGCCCTACCCTCCCTCCCTGTCCCACCATCCCACTACCTGACCTCTAGAGCAGAATCCTCCGAGAAGGGATAGAGAAGGCAGACTGGCTCCTCACATTAGCTCAGCAGAATGAAGGAGAGCAGGAAAGAAAGAGAGAGAGAGAGAGATGTGTGTCTCAATCCATCCTCGCCTCTCTACACAGGACTTCCTAGCAAGAGGGAAAGCGAGCGTCTGTGTGCAATCGATGCACCATCTACTGTATGTCACAGAGCGGGAGAGAGAGGCTATAGGCACAGACACAGAGACGGGGGAGAGAGGGGGAGGGAGGGAGACTGAGAGAAAGTCATTTAAGGACACATGGAGAGTGAGGGAGAGAGAGAGAGAGAGCAAAAGAGAACAAGGAGAGAGAGAATGAGGCTGATGCAGATAATTGCCCTGCAGAGTATAACTCGTGCATGTGCTATAGAGACAAAAAGCTGGGCAAAGCCAGAGCAATTGCTTACTTTTATTAGAGCAATCAAGAGATGGGAAAGAGGGTAGAAATGGGAGAATTCGTCTCATGTCATCCTCCGAGACTGAAACAGGCGCAGTCACATAATCCATCAGGAGCCCCCCTCCCCATCCCACCTCCGATTATTTACATTAAAGGCAGACAAATGGAGCGTGCCAGGCGAGCAGCGCTGCAATGCAGTCCCTGTCACAGGCTGGCATGCTCAGTACAGAGTCTGCATACCCAATCAGATGTGCCAACACGACATCAGACAGATACTCCTCCGATAAGAGCCAGATGAGGGGATAAAAACGCAAAGCAGGTGCAGACTCAGCCTCCAAACTGCTTCTGCCTTCATGTCATACCTAAAAATGACAGAGCAGGCTTTTTGACAAAGTGTTAAGACTGTGAAATTGTCATTATTCGTGAGACGGAAAGCTGAACCACTGCAGTGTGAGGCAGACTATATGGAGCATCACTAGGGTGGTAAAGCAGCATCACTCAGCACAGTAGATGTGAAAGTGGAGGGAGGGAGGGAGGGGGGGTTCTGAAGCCCTGCCTTTGACTCACTGCCTTTTAAGGCTAAGACGCCAATGGAGCATGAGTCAGCACTATTTAAGAGAAACATAAAAACGTCAGGAACATGCTGGCTGTGTGTCTAATATTAGAGGGAAAGCTTTATATCAATGATGTCTGTCAGACATATGCCCTTGTAAGTGTAGCAAGAGCTGAGCTCACCCGACTGTCTGGTCTTCTGAAAAACTGTGAAACTGTATCACAACCCCCTCCCACTCCAAATCAGACCAAATCTTACCATGTTTCAACATAAGCTGGACAATTTCCTTCATATACAGTATGTTCACTTCATTCTAAACGTCACTTTCTGCATGTTTCACTCATAGAAGTGTGCGCAAAGACAGTCATCAAACTTTTTTATTTTTATTTTAATTATTATGAATCAATAATTCTCACTGTAAGGCAAATCTCTGCATCGATGATTCAGTGATTTAGGTTATCCCAGAGTGCTGAAAACAACCATCTACTTGTTCTTGAACAGAGAGTGCCTATATCAACAGCCATTAAGCTGACAGGCAGGATGCTAGAAAAAGAGAGACTGCATGGTTACGCTTATGATGTCCCTAGTGAAAAGAGACTGCAGTCTGAGCTGTGGAGGGGAAAGTGGTGTCTCCATACTGCCCCCTGGAGGAAACAGGAAGCAACGTTTGCTCTTTTTATTTTATTTTTTTGCCAACTTCGTGATTCTCTCATTTGATTTTGTGAGTTTTTAGATTATTTTACAGATAGCATTTTTTTTTAAAAAAGGGGCCTAAAAACAAATCTA
The DNA here is from genome assembly GCA_025728095.1 of Prietella phreatophila. Taxonomy (NCBI): domain Eukaryota; kingdom Metazoa; phylum Chordata; class Actinopteri; order Siluriformes; family Ictaluridae; genus Prietella; species Prietella phreatophila. Next base: position 12,705,751 of record JAOUWY010000046.1, on the reverse strand, counting down.
TTGACTTTTGGTGAAGACTTTAGTTACAGTGGTGCTTCAAAGTTTGTGAACCCTTTAGAACGTTCTATGTTTTTGCATACATATGACCCAAAACATCAGATTTTCATCAGAAGGCCTAAAAGTAGACAAAGAGAACTTAATTAAACAATTGAGACAAAAATATTATATGTGGTCATTTATCTATTAAATGATCCAATATTACATATTTGTGAGTGGCAAAAGTATGTGAGCCTCTAGGATTAGTAGAGTAGATTTGAAGGTGAAATTAGAATCAGGTGTTTTCAATCAATGAGATGACAATCAGGTGTGAGTGAGCGCCCTGTTTTATTTAAAGAACAGGGATTTTTTCAAAGTTTGAGCTTATGAAGTATATAATGGCATTAACACAGGAGATTTCTGAGGACCTCAGGAGAAAAAAAAAAAAAATAAAAAAAGTTGTTGACACTCATCAGGCTGGAAAAGGTTACAAAACCATCTCTAAAGGGTTTGGATTCCAGCAATCCAAAATTCAGACAAATTGTGTACATATGGAGGAAATTCAAAACCATTGTTACCCTCCCCATGTGCAATAGTCTGCGAGGTTACAAATGAACCCAGGGTAATTCTAAGCAACTAAAGGCCTCTCTCACATAGGCTACTGCTAATTAGCCAGTGGTGTGAATGACAGGTTTGCAAAAAGAAAGCCACTGTAGTTTGTTAAAGATCACATGGACAAGCCAAAATGCTGTTGGAATTTTTATTTTTTACATTTTTTTTTAGATTGATGAGACCCAAATAGAACTTTGTTGTTTAAATGAGAAGCGTTATGTTTGGAGAACGGAAAACACATTCTAAAGGAAAATGTCAGGGCATTTGTCCATGACAGTCACAAGATAAGGACCCTAAGTACACATTTCATTCTATCAAAGAATGGTTAAAGAAGAATAAATAATATTTAATAATGCCCATGTTAAAGTCCTGACCTTAATCCAATTGAAATGTTGTGGAAGCAAGCAGTTCAATGAAGAAACCCACCAACATCCTAGAGTTGAAGTTGTTCTGTACTGAGGAATGGGATAAAATTCTTCCAAGCCGATGTTTAGGACTGATCACCAGTTACCGGACACGTTTAGATGCAGTTATTGCCACACAAGGGGGTCACACCAGATACGGAAATCAAAGGTTCACATACTTTTGTCACTCACAGATATGTAATATTGGCTACTTTTCCTTAATAAATAAATGACCAAATATAATATTTTGTCTAAAGAAAATGATGTTTTGGGTCATATTTATGCAGAAATATAGAAAATTCTACTTTCAAGTTTCAATCATTCAAGCACCACTGTATATTTTAAAATATCATTCTCCATTTTTCCTCTGATCCACCACATACACACACAGATATACACGGTGTGCATAATTATTAGACAAACGGTATTTCCAAAATTTATTTTATTTGTGAACAAATACAGATGTCTCAGTTGACCTAATTGTTTATTTCACATCGAAATAGAATGTTTAACAAAGAAAAAAATGTGATTAGTCTTTCTCAGAGAAAATTATAAGCATGCACAATTAATAGGCAACTAAATTTCAAATACTTTTTTCACTTGTTTATTCTTCAGTCTTAAAATATTCTTTAATAAATAATGAACGTAAAATAACATTGAACAATTAAGAAACTATACAAAACTATTCAGAGATGAACATGTTCAATGATGAACATTCTTTTCAATAACTTCCATGAGCCAATGAATCCATTGAATCTGTCAGTTTCTTTATCTTTTCAGGGTCTGTTTTAGCTGAGGTAGCCACCACAGCCTCCCAAATGCTGTTTGAAAAGGTGAATTGTCTTCCCTCACTGTAAATCTCATGCTTGAGAATGGCTCAGAAGATCTCAATAGGATTTAAATCAAGTGAGATTGGGTCTACAGTGCATAATACTGTGAAAAGATTCAGGGTATCCGGAGAAATTTCCTTGGGTAAAGGTCGAGGCTGGAAACCACTGTTGAATATGCATGACCTTTGAGTCCTCAGGAGGCATTGCCTGAGAAATCATCATGCTACTGTGATAAATGTAACCACATGGGCTCGGGCGTATTTCAGAAAACTGTTGTCACTTAACACTGTCCTCTGCTGCATCAAGAAATGCAACCTGAAACTTTATTATGCAACAAGGAAACCACACATAAACTCTATGTAGAAATGCTGCTGAGTTCTCTGGGCCCGAGCTCATCTCAGATGGACTGAAAGCCAGTGGAAACATGTGCTGTGGTCAGCTGAGTCCACGTTTCAGCTTGTTTTTGGGAAATATGGACGTTGAGTTCTCCGCGCCAAAGATGAAAAAGACCAACCAGACTGTTATCAGCAAAAGGGGCAAAAGCCAGCATCTGTGATGGTAAGGGGGTGCGTCAGTGCCCACAGCATGGGTCACTTGCATATGTGTGAAGGTACCACTGACACAGATGCATACACTGGGATTTTAGAGATACATATGCTGTCATCAAGGCAACGTCTTTTCCAAGTAAGCCCATGGTTATTTCAGCAGGACAATGCCAGGCCTCATTCTGCATGTGCTATAACACTATGGCTTTGTAGACACAGAGTGCATGTGCTTGATTGGCCTACATGCAATGGAGCATTGTCCTGAATAAAGATCATGGCCTGCTTGAATGCTTCCTGTATCACTGCTTGAAGAAAGTATCTTCTACAGACTGCCGGTAGGTTTGGGAGCTGAATTTGAGTCCATCTTTAACCTGAAAAGGTCCAATTAGCTCATTATTAATGATACCAGCCCACAGCAGTATCCCTCCTTCACCTCATGGGTGCCTCACTCAAACTGGTTCTCTGTGCCCATTAGTGATCCACCCATGGGCCCTCCCATCTGGTCCATCTAGAGTCACTCTCATTTAATCTGTCCATAAAACCTTTGAGAAATTGGTCTTCAGTATTTTCTTGGCCCAGTCATGACACTTCAGCTTGTGAGTCTTGTTCAGTGCTGGTCGTGTTTTAGCCTTAGCCATCTCTCTGAGCACTTGACACCTTGTATTTCTGGATACTTTTCAGAAGGTTTCAGTTCTGAAATATTGTGGCACTGGAGACTAACTGGTTCTTTGTAATCTCACGTTTTTATTCTTCTTAAGTCATTTTCAGTCAACTAACGCCTTTTCGTCTCCACACGTTTTTTTTTTCTTTCAGCGACCCTGTTGAGTATCCATAACAAAGCGCTTGACTGTCACGCCTTGATAATTTTGCAATCTTCAGTTTTCTACATGCTACGTTACATGTTTTGACGTTTCAGTAAGCTAAATCTCTTTGGCCAATTTTCCTGAATTAGAGAAGCTGCCTAATAATTATGCACAACTTAAATAGGGTGCTAATCACTTTAAGTCACACCCTCCCTTATTAAACAATTTAATTTCTCCTGAAAATAAATTATACCCTGTTAGCATTCAGGTTTATATGGTTAAGAGTTGGGTCATATGCATAGACATAACGATCAGATCATAATTCTGACTCGCTTAATAATTATGCATGCAGTGTAACATAAAATTGCTTAAATTAAAATTTTCAAAATAAATACAATTTCATTCAGTTCAATTCAATTTTATTTATATACCGCTTTTACCAATGAACATTGTCACACAACACAGAAATCTGAATATAAAATTTTAATAAAGAAAATGTACATTTATCTCTAATAAGCAAGCTTGAGGTGACAGGGGCACAGGAAAACTCCCAGAGATGACAAGAGGATGAAACCTCAGACTCTACCCATGCTCATCTGGGTGACACCAAATTGTGTGATGATAATTTCTCTTCTGTAAATGTATTCTAAAGAATCGAATAGTGATAATTGTGCTGAAAGGAACTTGCGTATGAAAATCATTAGAGTTGTAACTTTATAGTATCAAACTGAAGTTTTCAGCTGTTTATTGTTGGAGGTTTGAGTGTGAACTGTTTTTAACAATTCCAGTCTTTATGCTATTCAAGAAAGAACATCCAAAACCATGTTTAGGGCGTGCGTGTGGCACCGTCAACAGTAATCTCATGGTGATGGTTAGAGTTGACAAGAAGGGACACGAAGGGAAAACTCAACTGTAGCATTTCTATGAGAAATCCAAACATCTCAGTAATAAATCATGAATGGTGCCAACAAACACATTTTATTTTTCAAACAAATTACAAGATCATAAAAAATTCTGCAATTCCACAACTGCAACTACACAACAATGTATACATGACAACTCCAAAAATACTCTTCACGTAAAAATACTCCATACTTAAAACTACAGAAAAATAAAACAGTGTAATTTTGTAGCAGCTGAAAAGGCCACTTTTCTGTGTACCTATGAACATGGGAGAGGTTTGTTTATTTACTCTCCTGACACAGAAGCAGTCATTTAGTAAGGCTAATTCATCAAAACAAGCACACCGGATTACATAACTGCTTTAACAGGTTTAAAAACTGTTCACATTTAACGCAGTTAAATAAATGGGAAAGCTCATCAAATGCTGGAAATGGAAACGAGTGAAACTAAAATGCTCCTGTATTTACACATAATTCCTACACAAAGATCATCCTGACAAAAAACACTGTCTGTAGTGTACATGGCTATTAGACTTCAGGTTACCTGATAAAATGGCTTTAGATCCTGAAGCTTCTAAACACTAAATTAAAACTTATGATCTGATATTAAAGCTGTGACGATCCTTTATGTACTCAATTCACAATATTCTTCCAATGATTAAAAAAAAAAATCCAGCTGAAATAGTCCTGATCCAACAGTCAAGATAGGAATATAATAGGAATTGCTTATCATCATAATAGATGCATTAAGACAGTCAATTTCCATATCAATAATTTAAGCGTGCTTTCAGTGAGATACCACAACATCTTTTCACAGTAGCTGACAAACTGAGCTAGTAAAACAGGTTCAACATCGCACTGTTTTGGTTTTAGAGCACTAGATGGAATTTGTAGGCACAGAAATAAAAATCAGAAGTACTGAACTGCATCAAAAAAAGGCTACAATCATGTGAGCCTGAGGAAATAATGCTCAATGCACTGATGTACAATACATGACTAATATAACAAGCTACAAGGTAAAAAAGTTCAGTAAATGGTCCAGTGCACTGGCACGCAACTCAGAATCCCATCACAGAACACTATGTGAACTGAATTAATGATGAGGTCCTATAAAGACCATTAACAAAGAGGCCAAAGGTCCACAGTACAGTCTACATTACAAAACATCCAAGAGTTAAACGCAACAAAACTTCTGTCACTTCTATCCAGTTTAATTGCAGGTCATAAGAAGGCAGTGATTTAAAGGGTGTCAGCTTCGCTGCTAACCCTCGATGATGGGGTAAACAATTCCACAATTTGCATTTAGGGGAATACTCTGCTTCATTATAATGTCTATAAATAACTGTTATACATACTATTTCCATAAAAATAGACTTCTTAGACCTCAGTACTCTTTTGATTAAAATATTTGTAAAACAGTTTTGACCTTTTAAAACATCACCTCTGCTTGTATCAGGAGTGACAAACACATCCACTCAGAGTTTAACCTTACAAGTAGGTTAGACACATGATCTTAATTTCAATGAAATTCATAAATCAGCCTCACCATTAGTCTCAACACAGCAAAACAATACAATAACCGAAAAAAATAATAATAATTATAATTTTTTTAAAAATCCTTCAACCCCCTAGCAGGAGTTTCCTATATTACACTGAGGTCTCTCCCAAGAGTTTCTGAATGTGCCATTTGACTGCTATACATGCAGTCTGTGGTTTTTGATTTTCCACCTTTTGGAGCGAACACGGAAGAAGAAGAACATGAGCATGAGAAAGACGCAAGAGAATGCGTACAGCAGAACACACAGACTCATGTCCACACCAGAGAAGCCCAGTCCCAAGAATGGGAGGTTAGGCTCCTTTTGGATGACTCCAGTTCCACTTTCATCAGTTTGCTTCATGTGTTTTGTAACACCTTCAGGAGATGGCTTCAACCCTTTAATTACAACACTAGATGGGGTTGATATGGCTTTTTCAGCTGCAACTGCACCTGCTTCTGGATGGATATCACTGGTGTACTTTGGGGAGATATTGGTGGCACTATAATGTTTTTTGAGGAAAGCAAGGACCATATCTTCATTCCACACATGTAGCCCATCCTGTTCTTCATGGCATGTTGGACAGAGGTCAGGAGTGGGCCATTGTGTTTTTGGAAACATGGGGTCTTCACTCATTGACCCTATATAGAATGAAAACAATTGGCTTGTATTACTGAACAACAATATGACAATTCTTAGAAACTTAGCATTGCAAATCCACCAATCCATATTCCATGTCTGCAGCTTACCTGCTAGCCTGGCATTAACCTGGTTATGTTTCCTCCATAACCAGAGCACTGCTTCATCCAGAGACTTCACCTGGCTCATGGATTCCTGTGCCATCTCCTCAAAGTGTTTTCCACACTCACGGCAGCCGAAGAATATGCCAATGTACTGTCTCATTGTTTGTAGCACGGCCAACGGATCATCCTCCAGTGCTGCGAGAGTCAAGGTTACAAAGCAGGAAAATCTCAATATGAACATAACCAGAGCACGAGTTCATATAAACACCTCGAACAGATCCATCCATAAAAAATTAACTAGATTCAATCTTAAAAAAGGAAACTGTTCATTTACAACCCATATGCTTCATCTGAGTACTTAATATCAAATAAAGGCTTTTCAGCCACTTAATTGAGGAAATCTGAAAGCGCTTGGCTCTTCATACCGGTGTTGGCAAGCGCGTCTGGCCGGCTGGCAGCCTGCACAGTGAGCACGTGGAAGAGGGTCCAAAGGGAGCAGGGGTATCCTCGGAGTGCTACACTGCTGCCCTGGCAGCCTAGCCATTGCACACGCTCACTCAGGTGCAGTCCGGAGATCTGGCACAAAACAGCACAGTTCAACAAATACCAAACCAGTTATAATCCATGAGCAAAATTTCTGCAGACTACATTTCTGGTGCAGGTCATTTCTGAAACATAAGGCCGTTTTCACGTTTTCCCCTAAGCCAAACCTTTCTGCACTGATGGTATGCAACGTGTGGTCGTGTATGAAAGTTGTTTTGCCGGATGCAGTCCAGGAAACCAATCTCTGCTACTCCTTAAACAGTGGTCTGGGGTTTGCTTTAAGTGAAGTGTAGAGAACACCATGTGTTATAGTTAATTACTTAATTCTTGATTGTAGTTTGACGGTGCTGGACAAAGAATTCAATATGCTACCTGTATACATGCATCCCTAATATATACATCTATACATATGATGTATGTAACAAAATTTCGTCCGAAAAAGGCCGAAAATGCCCCATGCCCTGTCCCTCAAATTTTACTCTCACTCCATCGCAACATTACCAGAGCCATGACTTAAACAACATTACTTTGACACTGAGACAAAAAGCAGGGTGCACGGGAAATGATGAAAGAGTTGGAGGTGATGAATGCCTCTGCTGAAGGATCAACACGCAGCACAGAGCAACGCGTTCCAGAGAAATGGGTGCGTACAAATGATGACGGGCAAACTTCCTCACTTTCTGACATGTTTGAGGAGATTCTACATCTATCCCCGATCCACAGCAGTTCCACAACAAGCACAGCTACGCTTTCCATTGCTTGTGCAGACTGCACACAGGCATGTATCTGCCATAAGCATCAGCACAGAGAGTGAGAGACTATTCACTGCAACATCTCATGGTCTTGATGAGAGGAGGAACCGTCTCTCCTGACAGAAAGCTGAGCAACTTTTGTCCTTGAAGAGAAACCTCCCACTTTTGCTGAAATAGAAAGCAGTCCAAATTTACTGTGTGTACACCAATTACATTAAAATTTGTGTAGCGCTGAAAAACTGTTCTCGACTTGATGCTACATCTGTTCACACTTTGAGGTTGGTTTTAGTTCTATTGCTGTTGATTTACACAATAACCTTTAATTAATGTGGAAATAAATTTACATAAACAATAGAGACCTAGTTCATTACTTGACTGCTGTTTTGTATAATAGTTTAATATCAGCATAATATCATAATAGTCATGAAATGAATTAAAATGTCTAATATTAATACAATCATACAAAAAACTATATTAAAATGGGTTTTTAAAAATATATTTTTCAGTTTTCTGCCAAGTGCGTGCGCACACACACACACACACACACACACACACACACACACACACACACAGTGCCCTCCACTAATATTGGCACCCTTGGTAAATATGTGCAAAGAAGGCCGCAAAAATTTGCCTTTATTGTTTAACCTTTTGATATGAAGGATCTGGAGAGATTCTGTAAGGAGGAATGGTCTCAGATCCTTTTCCATGTGTTCTCAAACCAACGTTTTTGGCTGACAGGAGGAGTGGAACCCAATGTGGTCTTCTGCTGTTGTTGCCCAGCCACCTCAAGGTTTGTGTTTTGTGTTTTTTAGATGCTTTTCTGCTCACCAAGTTTGTAAGAGTTCATTTGAGTTACTATATCCTTCCTGATAGCTTGAACCAATATGGCCATCTTTCTCTGACCTCTCTTAACAACAAAGTGTTTCAACCTGCAGACCCT
>JAOUWY010000046.1:12676428-12686941 GCA_025728095.1 Prietella phreatophila | reverse complement strand
CAGGGTCGTGGGGAACCTGGAGCCTATCCCAGGGAGCATCGGGCACAAGGCAGGGTACACCCTGGACAGGGTGCCAGCGGCTGGATGCAAGATTTGGAAAATTCTACTTGTGGAAGTACATGTTTGTAGTGTACACCCTATTGCACTGCATCTCAAACTGCATACTACATGCTAAATATTACGACGTATTTTTTTATTTTTATATATATATAAAGTATACTAACATACTAATTGTACATTATTATTATGCTGTGTGGGATTTTGCCCAAGTATTCTCAGTTACAGAGTACCAAATAAAAGAACAGACCCTTTCACCTTCAAGAACTTGTCTTTACTCATCTTTAACGTACAGAACAAACTAGTCCCTTAGTCGTTGGATTGCTAGCTGTAATATAATCTTGGGTTGAAGGGAAATGGGTTGCTCTTCTGTAATCTCTAGAGTGTGGTGTGTACAGCAGACCACAGGGTAAATTTCCCAAAGGCTTCTATGACTGACAGACACTGTCACAGAAACTCCACAAACACTAGCTAGATAGCTAAAATACACGGCAGAACTGTGCTCTGTGACAGAGACCTGTGCTCTCTGTATTTTGTGTCAGATGAGACTGAATGCAGAGAAACACAGAAACGTCTCATGTTAGCCGCCAGTCGCTGACTGTACACGTGTCGAGATTTCGCAAGTCAACAATGCAACCCGCTGAAGAGGAATGTTTTGTTCTAGCAGATTTCTCAGCTTTTAATCAGATACACAAATGGTTGCACAGACAAGTATGTGAACAATTTACACGCATACATATACAAAGTTTTGCAAAAGCTATACAACACTGGTCATATGTACCAGATTTCAGGTACATACATTACCATCCATCTGTAGTTTTGCGCAATGGTATTTGAAAACTTCTACTAGATGGAAAATTTCAATTGCTGTCCCACTTTCTCTACTTCCCACCAGCAAAATCTCTGGGTATTTTTTATTTTTGCCCCATGTACATGTGAACAGACCTGGTAGGTTCCAGTGGAGGGCAGCCAGCAGGCCAGTTTTGCCTCGTGTGGTTTTGGATGAAGTTTACCATCAGCTGTCTTACTGTCTGAATCTCTCGATCTGCTCCTAAGGGCAGGCAAAACAAATAAGAGCTCCATCAACAAGAAATAAACCTAACATAAATGAAATTAAATAAATCTGGAATTACTAGCAAGTGTGAATCAGGCTCACCTCGATACGTCTTTCCAATGTCAAACGTAGTACTATGTGCTTTGAAGTACTGGGGAAGAAAATACTATTTATTCTTAACACAGTGAGGAGAAGAAGAAATAAGTGAACTACAACATGGGTATATGTTATCGCAGAGTTGTGGCTTCATTTTTTTAAATTCCACATCCTTTATCAAGGTTAATTATTAAATTACGATATATACCCGGAATGTAGGATAGAAGTGGATGCTGAATTCTTTACAAATGTCAAAATTCTTCTCATGTGCACAGTCCAGAACTCCAATACGGATGGCCTGAGACCAGTCTGTAGCGAAAGGAAATTCAGAGTTAGACCAATTCACACAACAGTACATAAAGTGTACTATATAAAAGGTATCACCTCCACATGCCAAAGTACACACCACATCTCCACCTGTTAACAGCCCTTAGTTAATCATAATGTGTGTTGCGTGCACATATCCAATTATAATATAATTATCATTGTTATATAATTACCGTGGCTGGAGTTTTGCACTCCAGACACACTATTATTTCTTTTGCTGTACTGTGACAGCATGGGAATAGCTGAAGTCCTAAATGATAAAATACATATTCCATTTCCTGCACCATCTGTAACCACGGATAGCAATACTGAGCCTATGAAGAGCTTAACATATGAAAACAATCAATTAAATCAAAGCATAAAAGAAGCAAAGTGGAAAAAGACACCACGAGTCTCCTGGAACAACCCCAGAGAGAAACCTCCTTCCCTAGATCTGCTGAATTATTCTTCACCTGCAGGAGGGGCTCAGTCTGTTTTGGGTCATGTGGGGGAATGCGCGCCAGGGTCAAGACAGCACAATGAGATCCTCCAACCCCTATTGTAAGGGGAACAGCTGGTAGGCAGCCACTCACGAGCCACCAGACCGACAGCTTGTGCCAACAAAACCAGACTTAATGCTTTCAACAGAACAAATGTTTGGGTTCCATCAGTGGCCTGAAATATCAAAACTATTCCTCCTTACTGACATTTCAACTCTCTCTGTCTCTTAAATATGTTTTCAGGTGGTGGGTTTGTGAATCATGGGGTTAGGGTCTTAACGTCCCATGAGAGAATAATTGCTTATGGAAAGAAGCAAGAATTCGGACTACTTTGGATCGATTTTCATTTTATTGGTACAGCACTTTTAACAACGGACAGTGGACTTTAAAAAAAAAACAACAAAAAAAACCCCACAACATTAAAAGGAATGCAGATGTAGATTTAGATCCCTAATGAGGAAGCCGAGGCGGCAACGGAAAAAAAAATGGACAGAGATGACGTGAGGAAGAGAAACCTTGAGAGGAACCATACTCAAAAGAGAACCGGATAGTGGGATTATAAATTCAGTATGGGTATATTGTGAATAGGAACCTGATTACAGAAGCAGCTCTTATGTACAAATCTACCACTGAGCCCAGCTTTAAACGCTTCACCCTCAACACATTGCCTACTTTTAGTAACTTGTAGACATGGCGCTAATAGATTAATCCACTTTTAGGCTGACGTGTTAAACGAGAGACCTTTACAGCATCGTGCCCCATCTGCTGCACTGAACGTGAGACGATTTCCGAGGGTGGCCGTGGTACATGGTGCGATCTGACTTTGCGTTTTCGACAAGTCTCATTTGCATGCGGCGTGAGACTGTTAACTCAATTTCTCATCCAAGGACAGCGCTCAGGATGTCTGACGGCATGCTTTCTCCTTTCCGACTCCTCCAAGCTGCTTACAGAACCGGTTATCCAAAGAGTCTGCTCAGTGTAGACGGCTAAACAGACGGACGAGCGAGTTTTGAGTGCTGTGTCATTCCTGGCTGGAAGGCAAGGTTCAAATCCAGATTTCAGCTTGGTGTCCAGAGTAACAGATGTTGTCTCTGGAACGTTCAGGACTCAGGAAGTCACTGTAACTTTGAAGATATCGGATCAGACATCTGGTAAGAATTCAGTGCAATCCTGAATTTGGAATAAGTGGAGATTAATAAGCCTGAGCAAATGAACGAATTATAATTAGAAGCAGGACATCTGTGAAAAGAGCAAAAAAAAACACAACCCCAGCAGCTGTGTGAACAGCTGGACAAACAGGGGCTTAGTCACCTGAACAGGTGCTGGATGTTAGTAGCATAGTAATAATAATAATAATAATAATAATAATAATCCACTAACACTACAATAATTTCTTCAGGAAGTACAAAGTTTAAGACAGGAATAAGGAACAGTGATCTCTTTAGTGTCTGTGAATTATAAACAGGTATTTCCTTCCAAGTTCATGGTCTGAGTAGAAGCTAGCTCGTTAGCGTTCCCTTACTTCTCGTAGGCACACTAGCGGAAGCTACGTGCGGAATGAAACGTAACCATGGCTAAGCATTTCGCTCAAGCGGAGCTCCAGCTAGACCATCTGCAACTAACTGATCTGGTCTCCGTCCTACCTTTCACATCTCCCGCTAGCGCCTTCCATGTGGGGGAATACTGGATGCAGTGTCCGCACCACGACGAGTAAAACTGAACCAGCCAGGCTGTGGAAGAGTTGGACAGGGTTTGCTTCAGAGTGTCACCGGTTAAAATGTCCAGCGGGTCTTCTTTAGTGTATAACCGACCAGCTTGGCCGTGCTGGAGTACGGCCATCAAAAGGAAAATTTGTACGCAATGTGACACTGCCATTCTAGATGAAGAAACAGACATTTAGCCCGACGCTGAGCCGTGCCACTACGTTAGCTGCGGTTCTTCTACGTTCAAGGCAAGCAGCTGCCTTAGTGGGAAACAGCCCGGGTGTATTCGAGGGCATCAATTTGGCGTTGATTCTGCGCAGAAGCCTTCCCGCCTGCGTTCGTTTGGCGCATCTTCGGGAAAGGTGGCATAAATAATTCAATATCCTTGTTCAGTGTGTAGTGCACGACACAATTGTTGAATACTTTCAAATAACTTCAATATATTTGCAGTACAAGCTGTCTTTTTTTTTTGCGTAAACATTACGCTCAAAAATTAGTAGAATATTTAAAAGGCTTTACTGAACCTGGGTTGTGGTGAATCTGAAAACTATCCCAGGTTCCCAGGGTCACTGGATGTGAGATAGGAATACAGGGCACCAGGGACGATCACATTCATACATTTGTTCACACCTATAGGCAATTTAGCAAAAGCATGGTTTAGGAGCGGAAGCCTGGAAATCCACATGGACACGGGGAGAAAAATAAACAGAAACTCCACAGAGACAATAGGCTATAACCTGAGTTCAAAATTGAGCAGGAGACACTGGAGCTGTGAGGAGGCAAGGATACCCGATGTGCCACACTTTATTTTCTCCAGATCTGGGGTGGAGTTGGATCTCATGAGCACCATGCATGAGGTGGGTACGCACACTGGATGGGAGGACAGTCCATTGCAGAGCACCATGAGCACACATTGCACATTCATTCACACCTAGTGATGATGTAGAGAAGTCAATCCATAAGCTGTCGTGTTTTTTGAGAAGAAACTGGGGAACCCGATGGAAACCCACACAAAAACATGGAGAACTTGCAAAACTCTACAAAGACAGAACCCTGAGCTCTGGAGCAAACCAGGGACACTGGAGCTGTAAGGTGGCCAGTATCAGCCACTACCCACTACTAAAAGTGTAACAATCTGTAATATTCTACATGAAATTACAAATTAACATACTAATGTACACAAATATATAAACAATTCCCTTTATTTAGTTTCTATTTTAAAATTATAAACAGAATTGACCTAAATGAAAAAGTCAAGATGTGACAAAATTTGTGTAATCTTCCAAAAGACATGATATGGATGCCAAATCTATATAAATTTTTGTCTGTAATATATGTGGTTAAGAACTGATATAGTGTCGTCCAGAAGCAGGCTGAAAATCTCATTGGCCAGACGCATTTTCACAGTGATCTGGTCATTGCTGTAATCCACCCACTCCTTCTCCTCATTGTGAAGCTCTTGAATCTACAAAAGATACAATGTGTACATTACTGCATTACTGATCAAGACAGTATATAATAGGCTGCAGAAATAATATTAATTCTTCATATCAATATTCAATTACAAGTTGTTGTACAAACCAGGATGTAGTCCACTCTGTCCCGCTTAGCATACCAGTATTTGCACAGCGTTTGCAGCATCTCTGTCATTTCTTGATCAGTGTGTTCCAAATTAAGAATTTTCTGTGTTTCCCTTTTAACTGCATTCTTGATTAAATGTAGATACATTTCACAATTCAGTGTATTTACATCAGCTTTATTTCTAGTACCAACAGCTATATCGTCAAACTTGATGATCTTAACGATTTCTTGATAATACCACTCTTAAACCTTTATTTCTGATCTTACCTTTAAAAGTTTGACTGAAATTTGTCTTGTCTGTAGAAGTGAGATCATTGACTTGTGCATTGTTTTCTGAAAAGGACCACTCACTTCCAATATATCAGCACAAATCTTGTGCAGAATATCAGATGCTAACTGGAAAAGGACCTGACATGAATACAGAATGAAAGGAAAATACACATATGAGAGTCCTACAGATTGACAACAGTTTAAATCAAGTAGGCATGACTCACCTGCCTGTAGGTTTTGCGACTTTCATCATCTACTAAGTAGTTTGGTGTTTCACAAGCCTCAAGTGCACTTCCATTTGCCTGGCCACAGATTGTCTCAACCGTGTCATCAACCAGTCTGTACACGATTCTGTGTTCATGAGGTTTGACCCGTATTTGTGGTGGATTTGCTGGATACACCTGTTGCCACTTATCCATGAGACCTGTTTTTTTAATCACATTGCCACCTTCTTTTTTCTTCAAATTCTGAGGTTCAGAAAAGAAAACATTGAGACAAATGTGGTAATTCTGGAAAAGTATGGCCAATGTTAAATTCTACTGAAGCATAAAATTGGTTGCTTACAATTTCCTTTTGTTTACAATAATATGTTGATCCCATTCCATGTATGTTCTTTAAAGCATCTGCAAAGATCTCCTCAGTTAACCTCTCTATCAGCGCTTCAGAGTCATCCACATGGCCGGTAAAATCAATCTAATATAGAATGTGTAACGATCACAAAGGAGCACATTTTGCTAAATAAAATTATGAAAGCAAGTGTTTTAGTGTTTTTGCTCACTTTTAATGGTGTTTTTTCACTGGATGTTGAAAAACTTGGTAACTTATTGTCTGTGGCTTCATCATTTTCACATGGCTCCTGCTGGAATGTCTGTTTTGGTGCTGACGAACCATGTCTAGGAGAGCTATGTCTGCCACTTTGCCCCCTCCTGGAAGGTTTATTCCCATTTTCCCCATCTTGGTTATTTGGTGGATCTTCATCTGAGAATGTATCTTCATCCATGCCTGTACCTGCATCATTACAAAGGTCTCTATGCAGATGAGAAATGTCTTCGGCTCTGACCAGTACCCCGCAGCTCTTCTCACATGTAAAATACTTCACACCTCTGAATGTTCCACTGTGGTTTCCATTGGGCATATCAAGTGCAACACCAGCCCAGAAGCCGTCAGCAAAAGCAGTGCATCCCTTATATTTGACAACTCCTGGTCTTGAGTTGCAGACAAGAACCTTGTCTCCAGTGTTAAAGGAGGACAAAGGATCTTGGCTTTCATTACTATCATCCACAGGAAGAGAGCAAGTGTATTCAGAACCCTCGTCTTCCTGATCCTGTTCTACAGGAAAAAGCATTTGACACAAATCTCCAGTGTTAGCATCATTATTAACATTTGTCACACTTGGCCTTTCTTTATCTCTCTTCCAAGACAAGTCCACAGGAAGAGGAGGTATGTTCTCACTATTAATGGAAGTGTCTTCAAGAAAGTCAGGTGGAGCTGGAATATCCTCCTCACTAGTCCATGTGATAATCTCAAAGGCAGGTGGAGGAGGTGGTAAACTGTTGATGTCTAGTCCTGGTCCACCTCCTGGTTTAAGTGATGGAGGAAGCTCAGCACTTCCATATGACAAGACCTCATCTACAGGAGAGAGGATCTCTGACAGGTTGGAATCTGCTGTCATTTGCTTTTCATTATGAAGCCTATCATAGGGAAATACTTCGCAGTGTTTAGTGTTGGACTGGTGGCAGTATGGAGGTGATTCTGGGATGACAGTAAACTTCTCATCATAGACTGAAGTAAATGTGCTTGCTTCAGATTTCTCTTCACTTTGAATATCCTTCTCTTCTTCAGACCAGACCAGTCCTTCACTCTGGAGGGAAAACGGTTCTGATTTATCTTCTGCCTCAGAAAGGCTATCATCACAGGATGGGCTGTCAGTCCTTTTTATATCACTACTTATAGCTTGGACTGAATTCGTAACAAGTGGTTTATCTATGATTTGATCTTTTATGTTCTGCCACTTCAGATTTTCAGAGATCTGTGCGACTAAATCAATCTCATGTGTCTTAGTATAAGCTGTGTTTGACTTCCTGGACACATCACAAATCTCATGGTTATTGTTGAAAATCACACTTTGTGACTGATGTCTGTTCTGCACATAAAGAGTCAGATTATCAGTTATTACCTCATCACAGTCTACAGGCATTTCAAATGAAGAGGAATGTGGCTTCAATGTCTCTTGGAACCTTGCTTCTGTTTGTTCTCCAGGTTTTTCATGTATGTCTTCAAAATCATAGGGTAGATCTTCCTCTATATCGGAGGACAAACAGGACACAATGGGGGCGTTGTCAGATGTTCCACAACTAGGCTGGTTGTGTTCTGATGTGAAATGATGCACATCCTTTAGAGTCTTCCATTGGACTTTTTCTCCTGAGTGTATTTCAGTGCTTTTCGTTGGGCTCACCTTTGTATGAGGATCAATTTTTTGCAAAGGGCTCTTGACCGTTTTCACAGGCTTATGCTCTGTAAGGACAAATGCACCTCAAGTAAAAAACAATAGAAAGTCTATAATAATAATAATAATAATAATAATAATAAAACAACTCTGAATATTCAAATACAGTCAACTCCTGAATTATTGTCACACATTAGAAGAACATTCAAAAACAGATCTAAAAAAATGACAAACATTATTTCAATATTTGTACTCAACCAATTGAACTCTCCATAATTTCTGCTTTTGCAACCCACAAAATCAAATTGTCTTGTGGTCAGATGAAACCTTTTGGCGAAGAACATCATCAGCATGTTAGATTCAATCTTTTTGGCTGGTGGTCTTCTGAAGATTGATGTCTTGATTTATGTGATTGCATGATGATACCCAGTACTGTTTATAAGCACATAGTTGTATAGAATGTTTCTGTATGCTGTAGCCCCAAATGAGCACCTTTGGGGTAAATTGAAACGCAGAATGCATCCCAGGCCTCCTCGCTCAAAATTAGTGTCTGACATCACTAATGTTCTTGTGGCTTAATGGGCACAAATCCCCACAACCACTCTCCAAAATCTAGTTTAAAGCCTTCCCAGAAGAGTGGAGGAGGTTATTATAACATAAAAGGGAAATCAAATCTGAATGAGATGAGTGCGATAGTCAGGTGTCCAGAAACTTTTAGCCGTATAGTGTATCTGTATTTGGATTTTTAAAGGCTTTTTAAAAAAAATAACATATGAAAAACTATGCCCCTGAACCACTGGAAAATATTGGGAAATAAACAGAGGGAGAAATATCCATCACTGTCAGCATGGTCTGTGAATTCTTGCTCTGATAGTTCCTCAACGTCTGATCCATCAGTCCAGTTCATAATTATTCTTAACTAGACATTTTTTTAAATCACACTCTCGTAGTTGTAGCTTAATTTAAACCACTGCAATCCTGAGCAGTCAGTTACTAAGGATGAATAAATGAACACTGTAAACGCATTACATTTGTTTATCCCAAACGCTTAATATCTGACCATTTGCTTGTTCCTGCATGAAAATATCAACCTCCCACTTGTACTTGTTTTGTCCTGTGGGATCCCAGTCCTACTGCGCATCCTGTGAAACTTTCCTATTCATATGTGTATTTGTATGTTTTATTTATATTACATGTACACATAGTTATATGTATATGTACTGTATATGTTCATTTGTTCATTCTGAATTTGTACTCGGGCCCTGTTATAGATACATTTTGTTAATTTTCATGAATGATCAAATAATTCAGGAATGGACTGTATTGATGCATTTTCTATCTACCACAGTAGGTCAGTATATAACTAATGGTTGAATCACTCAGCCAAGAGCATGACTCAGCATAAATGCTGGACATACACTGTACATCACCACTGAAAACGAATGATTTAGTGTTGATTTTCAAAAGGAACCAAATATTTTTACAATATTTTAACAGGATACAATATTAATCATGGGAAAACCAATAATTACAAGTGTTTAAACAACTTTAGAACATGCTAGCTCTACATTTTAAAAGGCTCTTTTAAACCTGACCCACCGTAACCACGAGGTTTAGAGTTTGCCTTCAATGATTCTTGCTTACGTGAAGGTTTTCCATCCTCTTTTTTTACTTTTCTCTCAGTGCTGGTGTTATGGCATGGCTTGCTGCGATGGCTGTATGCTGAGAAACATTTTGGATCACTTGACTCTTTGGACCCTGCTGTCTGAAGGATCTCTTGTTCTGTTGGGATATTATGTTCTCCTAAACTTCTCTTCCTCCCAAGAGTCCATACCTCATCTGCTGTTAAAAGTCTCCTCAGGCCTGCTTTAGTAAGAAACCTGTGGAAGCAAAAATAAAGTTAGCTTTCACTCTGTTGTCTAGGCCATATCCTAACGGCTTCATGTTGCAGCAGGATCAGCTTCTCGGCACAAGAGTCACATAAAACCGCTTCATCATCCCACATGAAAGAGAGCATTGATCTTCTGAGAAATGCATTGCACTCTCATGGAATCCCTGATGTCTTTTTTCCACCAGTATTAGTTTTCAAGTCACAAGGCTTCATTATGTAATATAAAGACACTCAGGCCTTGCATGCAAAAGAGAGAGAGACAAACAGAAAAACGAGACTCGTCTTATACCTACCCTGGCCTGTTCATGGCTGGCATAGTGGCATGATAGCGCCACAGAATCTAAGGTCGATCGAGGTACATTAGACTATCCTCCTTCAGGATCTCCTGTGAGAAACTGCAGCCACTCCCAAAATCACCACTTGCAGTCCCATCTTAGTGTGAGCTGGAAAAGCAGCATACAGCAGCCTGCATCCCTCTCTTCAGCCGTGCCCTCCTTTCCTTTTCAATATCCTCTTCTCTCCCTCTCTCTCCCACACACACACACACACACACACACACACACACACACACACACACACACACACAAACACACACACAAACACACACAC
>JAOUWY010000046.1:12638642-12649246 GCA_025728095.1 Prietella phreatophila | reverse complement strand
TATATATATGTGCAAATTTCAAATGAGGATTTGTTGAAATTTTCTGTAAAAGATGCTTTTATTTAAATACAGTTTCTAATTTTTCATCTTATAAAAAATATCTTCAAGATAACTAAAAAGTCATTTGTTGGATTATAAGCAGTTTTGTTGCATAAAGGACATATTAAATAAATGTTTGACCTTTGGCCGTGGCATGACAGCGAACACCGAAGATAAAACAGAAAATATACAGATACCCCGAGGCCACTGCTCTCATTAATGGTCCTCTGTCCAGCTGAGTCTCTTACTTAATACTCACTCTTCATGAGACATACTCACACTGAACAGTTTATTAGGAACACAATACTAATATGGATAGGGCCTCCCTTGGCTCTCAAATTCTCAAATTCAGCCTCAATTCTTCATGGCATAGATACATAAAAATGTTGGAAACATTCCTTTGAGATTCTGGTCCATGCTGACAACTGCATCATGCAATTTCTGCAGAATTTTCAGGTGCACTTTCATGCTGTGAATCTCCCTTTCTACCACATCCAAAAGGTGTTCCTGTGACTGGGAAGGCCACTAAAGGACAATGAACTCAATGTCATGTTCATGAAACCACTTTTGTTTGTGACATGGTACATTATCATGCTGGATGTAGTTATTAGAAGACGGGTAAATTGTGGCCATGTGGCTGTTGTGGCTTCTCACCACAATTGTACGGAGTAGTTATCTGAGTTTCTGTAGCCTTTCTGTCAGCTCAAAACAATCTGGCCATTCTCCACTGACCTCTTATCAACAAGGGATTTCTATCTGTAGAACTGCTGCTTGCTGGATGTTTTCTCTTAATTGTTTCATTCTGTGTAAACTCTAGAGACTCTTGTGTGTGAAAATTCCAAGATCCGCAGCTATAGAAATACTCGAACCTGCACATCTGGCATGATCTTGCCAATCTTGCCATTGTCAAAATCACAGAGATCACATTTTTTCCCCCATTATGAAGGTTGGTGTGAACATTACCCAAAGCTGCTAACCAGTATATGCATGATTTAATGCAGTGTGCTGCTGCCACACAATTGGCTGATTAGATAATTGCATGAATGAGTAGGTTTACAGGTGTTCCAAATGAAAGGAAAATCCTTTGACAGTGTTATGCTGTTGGAGAAATTTTGCAGACACGATTTCGATTCACTTGTCCCCTTAGAGTCAATGCAAACCAATACAAAGTTATTCTGACTGATCACCATTATCCTATGGTGAAAATTTATATCTGAATGGGAGTGGTCTCTACCAAGATGACAATGTTCCCATCCACAGAGAACGAGGGCTCACTGAATAGTTTGATGAGAAAGAAAATGAATTAAATAATATGCTATGGACTTTGCAGTCACCAGATCTCAACGTAATTGAACACATATGAGAGATTTAAGAGTGATGTGTAGAACTAAGGGAATATTAGTTCCAGAGACTTGTAGAAGCTATACCAAGGCACATTGAAGATGCTCTGGTGACATGTTGTAACCCAGCACCTAACTATTGCACTTCCTGTTGCGTTTCCTCTAATTTGTCACCTGTCTGTACATTTATTCTGTATCAACATAAAGCACACTTAAGGGTTTATTGCATTTCCTTGAAAATATCCTTTGTCTCTGTTTCTGGTTAGTCTGCTAAGTTATTAACAGATATTTTTTTACATTGTAATGTGTAAATATTTCAATTTACTTAAGAATATTTACTAACGTGCACACAGATTTATGCCAGGCTTATGTAAGTTTTGCAATTTCATAATATAAATGTCTCCCTGTGGTAGGTGTGTTTTGGTAGATGTTACACTAGATGGCAGACTTTTTTTTTTGCTAAAGAATTTTATTGAATGGCATAAGGTATATATCAAGGATTTTCAGGAAAATTATGAACTCTTGAAAATTAATATTGTGTACCCTGTAATTCAGACAAAATAAAAACATGCCCTACTGATATTTTATTACAATTATTCAATACATCTTATTCTGGCTTAATGTAGAGGGCAATAGTTCACAGGGCCTGAAACAAATCTTTCAGAGCTGCTATCTCAGTGAACAAGGCTGTGCCTCTCAGAATAGCAATCTACTTATCCTTATCCTCCTTATCAGTATGGCTGCCTGTGAACTGACAAACTGACACAAATCATGCCACAGGGTACTACCGCTGACCAGATATTAATTTGGGTGTTGGACTATTCACAGTAGAACAATGACACTGACATAATGTTTAAAGAAACAACATCAGGTCAATATTTCATACAACTTTTTGGGTCAGGCATAGAGGATAGTGCTCGGGGGATACAAAAAGAAACCTTCAAGGTATTGCACTTGGAAAATCTTCAACCATCATGGTGTCTCCTGTTGGAATGTCTACTGTTCTTTCACTTCTCCTTATCCTTGCCCATTGTCCTTGTTCTCATTGGTGCTTGATCCTTTATTGTAATCTTGGAGTCCTCTCCTACAACCAACTATACATTTGTATAACAAATGTATTACTACATAAAAAAATATACATTTATCTACTGACATACTGACTGGAATGTGCAATAAATCTACAATCCTTTATTGTAATCTTGGAGTCCTCTCCTACAACCAACTATACATTTGTATAACAAATGTGTAACTACATACAAAATATTATACATTTATTTGGCTACTGACACACTGACTGGAATGTGCAATAAATCTCCAAACCTTCAATATATAGATGGATAATTGGATTACATGAATATTTATCATATTATCAGCTGTCATCTGTTCTTTTATTAAAAAGGATAGTTGAAAATTTTGACAGGGATATTTGAAATTTAAACCAAGGAAAGGACACATGCAGCACATAGTTAAGGCATTTGTTTAAAATAACAAAAATACCTAAATTTGACAGACACTAATGATAATTGTACTATGGAAGGGTAACTAAACAGGTTTAGCCTGGACTGTAATGGGTCATTGCAAGCATTCCAGTGTGACCTAAGTGTCACTCCAGTCTATTTCAATTCATTTCCATTTATAGTCGGCCAGTGCTCTGGTTCTGATAAAACTTATCTCATGCTCTCTGAGGCATGTATAAAAATACAAGACTGGCTCATGCAGCTTGAGGTTCACTCCATTCTCCTAACTCCTGGCTGCAGGCGTGAGCAACATGGCCCCCAAAAAAATCGAACCCAAGAAACCAGAACCCAAAAAACCTGAGGCTAAGAAGGAAGAGACTCCAGCTCCTGCTCCTGCTCCTGCTCCAGTTCAGGAGGAGCCCAAAGAGCCTCATGCTGATCTGAAGACTATTGTATTGGAGTTCTCTCCGGACCAGATTGAGGAGTTCAGAGATGCCTTCACTCTATTTGACGAGACACCAACCGGAGAGATGAAAATAAGATATGCCCAGTGTGGAGATGTGATGAGGGCATTGGGTTATAACCCCACTAATGCAGACGTGCATGCTGTTCTAGGGAAGCCAAAGACAGAGGAAATGAACAGCAAGATGCTGGACTTTGAGACCTTCCTCCCTATGCTGCAGCACATCTCCAGGTCAAAGGACCAGGGTACATTTGAGGACTTTGTGGAAGGACTTAGGGTTTTTGACAAGGAAGGCAATGGTACAGTGATGGGCGCCGAGCTCCGCCACGTTCTGGCAACTCTGGGCGAGAGAATGACTGAAGACGAGGTGGACCGCCTCATGACGGGACAAGAGGATGCAAATGGGTGCATCAATTATATTTCATTCGTCAAGCACATCCTCTCTGGGTGAGCTGTAGTCTGTCCTTGTGTGACTCTAAAGACTTCAGCATTCAAATGACATTTAGAAGGAAAAATGGATATTGGTGAATGTAAAATAAAGCTGATTTCTCAACTCTATCATTTTGTTATTTTTCTGTTGTTGCTGATCACTTTCAGATTACAGTCAGGTTAACTGCATGTTGAATTAAGAGTGCATTGTTGGAGCAGTAACTAGATGGAGAAAAGCAGTTTTTTTTTCTCAAATCAAATGCTTTTTACACCAGGTAAGAAATTTAATAAACTGAGAACCTGTGTTCTAAATCAGTGTTCTAAATCCTTTAATATGTATTAAAATAGTTTACCGAAAGCCTCGTATATCTAGAACTAGGTTTAATAACTGTTCAGCAATAGGCAATAAAACAATATAGATTTTTCTAGTGCGTCATAGTGCAGAACAAAACAAAAAAAAATTAGAGAGAGCTGTATATTCAATATACAGTACAGTGGGGGAAATAAGTATTGGATGCGCCAACATTTTTTTCAGTGAATATATTTCCAACGAGGTTATTCACATGTAATTTTCACCAGACTTTGGTATTAACTCAAGAAATCTGGAAATATAAAGAATTCACAACATTAAAGTCCATAAATAAAGTTTAATAAAGAGGAATGACACAGGAGAAAAGAATTGAACATGTTAAGAAAGAGCAGTTCTCCAAGGCAAGTTAAGGCAAGGAACCAGCTGAAATCCATAAGTAATTATACCCCTATCTGTGCAAATTAATATCAGCTGGGTTAGTAAATTGATGGTCTATAAAAAGGCTTTTCGATACCAAGGTGTCACACAAGAAACATCTCATGATGGGTAAAATCAAAGAGCTCTCCCAAGACCTTCAGAACGTTATTGTTGTAAAACATATTGATGGAATCAGATACAGACGTATTTCAAAACTTCTGAATCCTCCAGTACGCACCATTGGGGCCATTATCCACAAGTGGAAGCAACATCACTCCGTCATCAACCGGCCACGCACAGGAGCTCCTCACAAGATTTCTGGCCACTGAATCAGAAGAATAGTCAGAAGAGTAGCCCAAGAGCCAAGGACCACTCGGAAAAAGCTCCAGAAACACATATATCAGGAGATCTTTAAATACTGTAAGTTGTGAGGTAGGGCCTCCATGGATCGGACTTGTTTGTCCAGCACATCCCACAGATGCTCGACCGGACTGAATCTGGGAATTTGGATGACAACTCAACACCTTGACCTCCTTGTCATGTTCCTCAAACCATTCCTCAACAATTTTTGCAGTGTGGCAGGGAGTATTATTCTACTGAAAGAGGCCACTGCTATTAGGGAATACTGTTAGCATGAAGGTACTTGGTCTGCAGCATTGATTAGGTAGGTGGTACGTATCAGAGTAACATCCATATGAATGCCAAGACCTAATGTTTCCCAACAGAACATTGCCCAGAGCATCACAAAGCCTAATCCATTCTTTGCATAGCGGATCCTAGTGCCATCTCCTCCCCAGGTAAGTAACACACATGCACCCAGCTGTCCACATGATGTAAAAGAAAACGTGATTAATAGGCCACCTTATTCCATTGCTCCACGATCCAGTGTGTGTGTATGTGTGTGTGTGTGTGTGTGTGTGTGTGTGCATAGGCATTTATTCCTATGGAGTGAACGAGCATTAAGGTGGATCAATGCAGCAGTCCTCAAATCTGTGCAGAATGTCCCATACTGAGGGGGAGGTGCTCTCTTTAGACATTACATCATTGCTTTGCATCATTAGGTGCAGTGCCTGTGTGCACCAGTGGATGAGTCTCCTGAGAAAAATAGAATATTTTCCTTTGTCAAAGCCACATGTAGTACATGTGTACATGCAGTAAATCTGAGTACATGCAGTAAATCTGAATCAAAAGTTAAGCGTCTGATGAAACATAAGACATGCATACACTACCTTAAGGTGGAGAAAAAAACAATGGCAAATCAGCATCAGCCAGGCTTCCTATTGATCACAGTTTGTATCTCACATAGTTTTTTGAACAGCAAACTGTCATACTCGGGCATAATTTGACTGATTTAGACAGTCTGAAAGTATGCAGGCAATTTAATTTACCAAATGATTGAAGGATTTTTGAAATGTTCAGGAACAACACACACACACACACACACACACACGGCCTATATGTATATTTCTAGCTGGTTAGTATAATTCATCCAGCAGTTACATCACTTACATCAGCTGTACTAGACTACAACATATCACTGTGGAATGATGATAATGATGATAAACCTTTCTGAATTTGGCTTCTTAAACACAGCGACAACCCAACCGTCCCAAGTCATGATTTGAACTAAAGCTGGGCTAAATGCAACATGCAAATTACACATGGCTGTTTGCAGTCCAGCTGTTTTTTGGTCCAGATTACAAATTCTGTGAAATACAAAAATTTCTAGCTCACAATATAGTTGTCATTGCCATAACTAGGCATTATATTCCTGAACTCACCCACATTTGTACTGGAATCTGCTTTTGGCCCAGAGTCTGCTTTTTGAAAGCATAGTGCTGATAAATATTCAAATATAAAAACAATTGCATAACATGATTAATAGATCTTCTTATTGTGTTTTCCCTGTTAGAGAGATATTACAAGAATAGTTTTGCATTGGCATTCTGTTAACTTTGTTTGTCTGCTGTGGTTTTATACAGTATGTGTGACAAACAGACGAACAAATGCTGCTACCAAATTGATTCAAATGCTGTTGTTCCACAATTTTCTGGCCAAGGTGCACAAACCCTGACCAAACAAGTAATACATTTTCAGCTTCCTAATTCTCTAACTGCCAAATTACTCATATACCTCTCTATAAATTGGAACATCAATTTTACAGAGAATTTTTCATTCACAATAAACTTAATGTAGTAATAACAGAAGTCCACTAGGGGACAACCATGGAATTTTTGTATAGATAAAGTTCACTATACTCTCTCTCTCTCTCTCGCTCTCGCTCTCGCTCTCAGTGTGCTGAATCTAATAGGTTTCATGCACCAAGACATCAGTAATGATGTTTTGTTGCCTTTAGGTGCGCTGTGTGGTTTCACTATGCTTCTAGAACCGTAATCATGTTATTTCAGTCACAATAAAAAAATCTGTTATAAATCACACGTTTCCATTAATTGCATGTCACAAGGTCTTTTGTTTACATTTTCCTGTAACTACCCGCTATAATTCAACACATGATTAAAACAAAACAAACAAACAAAAAAATAAAACACGGTGTGCCCATAAATTGAAGTGTTCCTGGAGCCACATATAGCACCTGAAGTGTTCATAAAGACATTTCACATTGAAGGATGCCTAAAAAAAGGACCAGAGGCTTGGGATGAGACTCAGACCTGCTTGGGAGCGGCGTGGCTCCGCATTCTGACTTTATTCACACTGACATGGTCATAGGAACCTGCCAGAAGCCATTACGATCTCCTCCAGTGGGTAGTTTTCTTTGCATCACTCCACTTTTCCCCCCCAGCTTCTCACCTATGCACTGCACCTTTGGAACATCAATATACAATTGGGCAAGATATACACCTGAGACAGAACATGATGCTCCAGTTTCACACCATGGCTGAGTGAGGTTTGAGCTTTGTCCTTACACATATATCCTGGTGGCGAGTGTTGCCTTGGATAAATCATACATCATTGTAAATGCTCCACTGTAGCTCAAAATGGCACAAATCTGAATCAGCAGTTAACCATGATCTGGTTTTTTTTTTTTGGGGGGGAGTGGGTTGTGATGATTTTTTAGTCAGCTGGAACATTGTGTTATGAAACAGATGTATGTGCTTGTTATAGCTAAGGTTGTCCATATGCTGGAGCTAAGTTGCTTTTCAACTGCATAGCATCTGAAATTTGCAGATTTGTGAGATGAAGTCCTCCTATGCAGCAGTGGTTACAGTCTGTATATGCCTTTGTGGTGAAATGAATCTTATTCGATCAGGGGCCCTGTTCCTGGTTCTTGCCAGCAGAAGGAGGATTGAATTATGTGGGCATTGAGAAGTGAACTCACAGTCACAGGGGATTGTGATGGGACCACAGTTTTTATTATAGTCTATGAATCAAGCCAGATGTGAACTTCTAATACAATAGGTACTTTAAGTGTTGGGCTTCAGATTCAGATTGGTCTCTGACATACTGACTCTCAGACACTCTCAGAAAAGTTTTAAATTTCGATTGTAACAATTGACAGAGCATGTTTGACTTAAATTTACATTTAAGTTTAATTGAAATCCCTAATGAGCAAGCCAGAGGCGATGGTCGCAAGGAAAATTGAATTTCCTGCCACAATAAACAGACACCAAGAACCTTATTGAAATGAAAATGAAACCCTGTGTTATATCACAGTTTTTCATTTTTTATTAAAAAATTTTACTCATTTATTTAGATGGAATATCATTGTTCCACACAATTCTATTTATTGTGTTGCTAGCATCATAGAGAGCTAGTGTTATGAGGCTTTGACATAATTACCATTTAAAAATACACTGTATGGCCAAAAGTTCGTGGACACCTGACCATTACACCCATACGTTGGCCTTCCCCAAACTGTTGCCACAAAGTTGGAAGCAAAAATTGTATAGAATGTCTCTGAATGCAGTGGCATTTCAATTTCAATGGTACTAAGGGGCCTAGTCCAAACCGGTCTCATCATGAAAATTCCACTGTGCACAAAGTGAAGTCTGCCTGATCTAGTGATTTCCATTGAGATACAGGTAGTTTCCCATGTAAAAGGTGAACCTGGCCCACAGACTACAATTAGTAGTCAATTAGACATACCCTAGTGTAGCGCAATCACACTTACTAGCAATAGCTTTGAGTGGTGATTTTGGAAGCATGCTTTGAAGTCCTTGTTTGGTTCTGGCTTCATGCTATGGGAGAAAGAACTCTAGTTCTGTTAATGGATTTTGTTTTCACAGTGCTGACATTTAAAGAACTAGAAACCATTAATCTACAAAAAAATGCTCCTTACTGAGGTCTAGATCTGAACTGAAAGTCAAAGTGAGCTGGCATAAAGCATGGACAGTGCAAAGAGACAAGGGCACAGAGGTCAACACAACATCACAGCAGGGATGTGGGGAAAGGGCTGGTCCTATGGGAACATGCAAATTAAGATGCAGTGTTAAACTTTGGATAGTGGAAATAAACAAATAAATTCCTTGAATATCCAGGGACTCGAAGCAAACACATCAATTGCAGTATACTGTAGAGGTTCATCTGAATTTCCCAATGACTTTCACTGCTGGCTTTTAGATGGTAAACATAGTAGCTAAAGCCCACAGATATGCAAATACACAAAGCTTCACACATTGAAGGAGCCTTTTATTTTTTTACAAATGCATTACAACACAGGGAAAGTCTTTTCTTCACATATCCCAGGAGGCTAGGGTCAGCCATGGTACAGCACGCCCGGATGAGGTAGGGTTAAGAACAAAATACGGGCACAATAGTGGCAGCTTGGGGCTTGAAGCCTTGAGCTTCTGATCAGTAACCAAGAGCCTTAACCGCAGAGCCACCACTGCCCTATGTAGTGTTGTGAAGAAGAAGAAGAAGAAGTAACACACCCAGACTCAGTGAACCACACATTCAAAGATCACAGATGTGCTATAGTTTTTGCATAAGCAATCAAAGGAAAGCAGAGATATAACTTTAGGCAAAGGGATTCAAGAGTGATTTCTAAAGTCACTCGTGATGTGTATTTTTTGACGACCAGATTTGGTGACTATTGGACAAAATTTGGAGGAGTAGAAAAAATGGTATTTAAGTGGAACCTTTAACCAGTAAGTGGTGCTCTCCTGACATTTATTACATAGCCTCAGGGCATGGCCTTCTAAGTCTACTAAGTTTTGTGTCAGTGTGCAAAATCGTTGCTGAGATATAACCTCACTTCCTGTTTGGCTGCTTTGCTGTCAGATTCGTTAGCCATTTCTGGCCAACCATTTGGAGTATTTAAAATTGTGACGCGCTGTATGGTGCAGGAAGTGGACAGGATGCAAATACAGCGAAGAACGGTGATCTTTATTTACAGTGAAGTGCAAACAGAACAAACATAGGAGTAGGCAAAACCACAACTAAGCTAAGCTAGCAAACTTTGCTAACTGGGCTCATGCTAATGCTAATGCTAAAATACAAACGTAACAAGAACGAAGATTAATACGGCTATGCTTTAACTCTACGGAGGTGCATTCACATATGCGTACCAAAGTCTATAAATGTCTATATTGAACCACGCCGTGTGGAGCACGGCACATGGTATATTTGGTATATACCATGGTATATATATGGACTTGGACATTGTGGACGTGAGACTTCGATTTCACCGAGATTTCTAGTTCCAGCATTTTGGCAGTCAGCTCCTTATTTTGTCTCTCTAGCTGCTGTCGAGCAGTCTCCCTCTTTGGAGCCATGCAGCGCTCACCTGCTAGCTCGGTGCTCAGCGTGTCCACTCGTGCATTCGCCTGCTGCAATTGTTCAGCAACGAGTTCAGTGTTTCCCTGTTTCTCCTTTAATTTCTCTTCCAGCTGTGAAACAACAACCTCCAATCTCCGCTTCTCACCTTTGTCCTCCTCCAGAAGCTCATTCAGCCGCTCCTGTTCTCCCTCTAGTTGACAAAGCATAGTATTGGCAACCCTTTTCTTGAGTGTCTCCTCTTGTAGCAAAGCCAGCATTTTGAGCATTTTTTCAGCCATTTCCTTTCTCTGGGCTCCTGAACCTTTTCCACTCTGAGTGGCTGTGACTGGAGCTTGGGGCGTGGCTGTGACTGGAACCTTGACTGTAGCTTGGACCTGAGACTTGGCATGAACTTGAGACATCGCTGGGACAGG
>JAOUWY010000046.1:12628276-12638542 GCA_025728095.1 Prietella phreatophila | reverse complement strand
CATGCGTTTTTCTGGATTTTTTTGTTGTTATTCTGTCTCTCACTGTTCAAATAAACCTACCATTAAAATTATAGACTCATCATTTCTTTGTTAGTGGGCAAACGTACAAAATCAGCAGGGGATCAAATGCTTTTTTCCCCCACTGTGGAGGACCTGAGCCGGGGCTGTGACTGGGACATGGATTTGGACTTGGACGTCGTGAACGTGAGACTGGGTCTCGACCTGGACGTCATGGATGTGAGACTGGGTCTGGACTTGGACATCATGGATGTGAGACTGGGTCTGGACATGGACGTCATGGATGTGAGACTGGGTCTGGACTTGGATGTCATGGATGTGAGACTGGGTCTGGACTTGGATGTCATGGACGTGAGACTGGGTCTGGATTTAGACGTGATGGACATGAGACTGAGTCTGGACTTGGACATCGTGGATGTGAGATTGGGTCTGGACTTAGACGTCGTGGACGTGAGACCCCGATTTAACCGAGCTTTCTATTTCCGTTTTTTTTAGCAGTCAGCTCCTTATTTTGTCTCTCTAGCTGCTGTTGAGCAGTCTCACTCTTCTGAACCACGTGGCGCTCACCTGCTAGCTCAGTGATCAGCGTGTCCACTCATGCATTAGCCTGCTGCAATTGTTCAGCAACGAGTTCAGTGTTTCCCTGTTTTTCCTTTAATTCCTCCTCCAGCTGTGAAACACGACCCTCCATTCTCCGCTTCTCATCTTTGTCCTCCTCCAGAAGCTCCTTCAGTCACTTCTGTTCTCTGTCTAGTTGACAAAGCATGGTACTCGCAACCCTTTTCTGAATGTCTCCTCTTGCAGCAAAGCCTGTGTTGTTTGGAGTTGCGACTCCACTTCAGACAGACTGCTGCATAAACCCGCCAACTCCAGCTGCATTTTGAGCATTCTCTCCACCATTTCCTTCCTCTGGGCTCCAGAACCTTTTCAACTCTGAGTGGCTGTGACTGGAGCTTGGGGCATGGCTGTGACTGGAACCTTGACTGTAGCTTTGACCTGACACTTGGCATGAACTTGAGACATCGCTGGGACAGGAGCTTGAGATGTGACAGGAGATGGAGACTTAGCCTGGACAGGAGTCTTAGCTTGAACTGGAGCGAGGATGGAGCATGGACCTGAGGCTTGGCTGTGGCTTGGACCTGAGGCTTAGCTGTGGCTTGCGACTTCGCTTGGACTGGAGCGTGGACTGGAATGTGGACCTGAGGCATGGCAGGGACATGAAACTGGACTCGGACTGGATACTTTACTTGGTGGGCTGTATTAATCTCCCCTCTGTGTCTCATCCGCTTATAGTGCTCGTGAAATGGGGGCTCAGCACCAGGCGCCCAAGTTTCCTCCTTCAGTATTTTGTATTTTTTATATCCAAACTCCTCCAGAAATAAGTCCCAAAAGTGCCTGATATCCTCCAGCACCCAGGGTCTCATGGCCATGATTCGCTGTGCGAGCTGGGCCAAAAAAGCGAGACACGATGAACCGAACTGCACAGGCTGGACAAATACCCCTGACAGTCCACCACAAAACAATCAGGATAACCAAAAGATCCATCATACCAGTCAGGCATGTCCCAAACAGACTTCTGTGCAAAACTCATAGAATCCAGTGCGGGGATACTTGGCATAGATTCCCGGTCTCGGCATCCTCTCCGTTCTCCTGCTGCATCCATGGTCAGGTAGTTCAATCTGTGACGTGCCGTACGGCACAGGAAGTGGACAGGATGCAAATACAGCGAAGAACAGTGATCTTTATTTACAGTGAAGTGCAAACAGAACAAACATAGGAGTAGGCAAAACCACAACTAAACTAGGCTGGCGAACTTTGCTAACTGGGCTAATGCTAATGCCAATGCTAATGCTAATGCTAAAACACAAACGTAACAAGAACGAAGATTACTACGGCTATGCTTTAACTCTACGGCGGTGCATTCACATATGCGTACCAAAGTCTATAAATGTCTATATTGAACCGCGCCGTGTGGAGCACGGCACACGGTATATAAAGAGGTCCCCGTCATCAGTCCAATAACTGCTTGCAGCTGTGCGTCGTTCCCACACGTACACACAACCCTATGACTTGTGACACGACGGGACGAAAACATGACGTCAGTGCGGAAGATGTCCATGCATGCGCAGCAGCGCTCGATGCGCGCCGCTGCTCCAGGAGAACCGTGACAAAAATTCTTTTGATTACTTTTGTGAAGCTTATTCAGAAGATGATGTGTGCCATTTGATGGTGACTGGACTAAATTTGTAGGAGTAGTGAAAAAGATGTGGGAGAATCTAATTAGGTGTAAATTGATCTCACAGGTGCACTGAACTTGTCTCGACCAAGGGAATCCAGCAACTGACTTTTAAATTTTGGACACATGGTTCAAATTTTATGACCCTAAACATAATTCCAAATTAGGCGCAAATTTTCCCCAAGGTTGAAGCTAGAGCGCTGGCAGCACTTTGCCCAAATTTGGTCAAAATGTTCCTTACACCTTACAGTGTGCCAACTTTTAGAACTTTTTACCAAATGGTTGGCATAGACAACCTAGCCAGAAAAAGAAGAAGTAGAATTACAGTAGAATAACAATAGGGTGCCTATGCAACTTCTGTGCTTGGCATCTTAAGAAGAAGAAGAAGAAGGAGAAGAAGAAGAAGACTTTACAGACATCATAGCACAGGGAGAATCTTGTTTGCATATCCTAGCTCTTTAGAAAGTTGGGGTCAGAGTGCCGTGTACATACTCAGTGCTTAAATGTTTAGAAAACAACCTCACTAGACAATGAGGCCTTAAGATATGTGCATCATAATAGAAACAGATAACAAATAGTAGGTTGTGCTAAATGTAGTTAAAAGTTTGTTTGAATTATATAACATAGTTAAACAATGGGAGAAAAAGGAATTGTCAGAGGCAAACTCTGGATATAGAGAGGTCACTGGAGCAATGGAACAGATCTGAGGTGGTGGCATAACTTTTTAGACCTTCAGGCAATATCTGAATAAAAGTTTAAAAAAATATAACCTGGTCATTCCATTCCTAGTTCTTTGAACAAAAACTGATCTTTAGACATGGCCAGATTTTCCATATATGGGACTGGGCGAGTGCCCTAGGGCACCAGTCAATGGGGGGCACCAGATGATTAAGATAACAACCAGACCTTTAAATTATTTGTCATGTTTTCTATATATATTATTTATATTCATTCCAGTGTATAACCATTTACAATGTACCCTCAATCGCAAGTTTGATTTCTTCTTCGGATTTAGGCAATTATTTAATTAATGACTTTGCATGCACAAATAAGTAAGGCTTATTTACTATTAGTTCTTGGAAAATATGTTGCGCTGTTGTCAATTTGGTATTTGTGGGACAAGTTTCTCTTTGAACTGGTTGCACAGTAAGTGATGCTTGTAAAGTCAGTGTAAGTTTTGCTATTGTATTGTGTTTTGCTACTGTGTGCCTCTGTGGTGCTGAATTCAGCTGTTGATATTTTGCTTGCAACAGTCGTTCTTGGGTTTTAGCTTATTGGTACACGCGTGCAATAATTTTTTTTAGACATACCATTTAATGTATGGGTTTTGCTTGTAGTCCTAATACAGGCAATTTATGATGTAAATAATGATATTTAGCATGACATGTTGCATTAGCATGTGAGATGCATTCAGATTTCAGCATCAATAAGAGCTAGGATGGCATTTGTAGGGCCATGTCTATGTATGGTGTCAGGTTTTGTTCTGTATTATGTGCGCTGAGACAGGACTTTAGCTTAAGGTAATTTAAATCTATGGGCTTTGTAGCCATTGTAAATTTAACTTCATTAAGTGTAAAGTTGGAGGAGGGGGGGGCACTTCAAGTGTGGCCACCCTAGGGCATCACACTGTGTTAATCCTGTTTGTAGAGCACATTACATGTACATCTATAAATATTTTACACATTCTTTTCCTTAGACTTAAAATGTAATGTTCAAAATTGCTCACAGTTCCACCTTTAGTGTCAATGTATAATGGGAAGGGATTGAGACTCAGTCTCAGTCAATTTTTAGGTGGTACCTAGGTAAGTATAGTGTTCATGCAGAACATTTCAGGATTGAAACTTCTCTGATTTTCTTTGATGGGGTAAAGTGCAATTTTTAAAGGTTAAAGGTTGAATGCATTATCTCTGGTGGGGGACTAGACATGGACCTGAAATTTTCACAGAAATACGTTCTCTATACTAGCATTCTGCTCTAAACATTTTGAGTTTGATATTCCACTACAGCTTAGAGATTCAACTACAGCTCAGAAGTCACATGCTGCATTTATCACAGGAGAAACAACATCACAGCTGTTTGAGACTGTTCATTTGTAAAACACCCAACTGAACACTGTACTGTAATTCCTTATTTGGATCAAATCTATTCACACATATCAGCTGTACACCTGCACCAACATGATAGTTCAGCATTCTTCAAATCTGGTCCTCGAGGTCCACTGTCCTGCAGAGTTGAGCTCCAACCCTAATCAAACACACCTGAACAAGCTAACCAAGGTCTTCATGATTACTGGAAAATTACAGGCAGGTATATTTGGAGGTTGGAGCTAAGCTCCTCAGATTTGAAGAACCCTGTGATAGATCATGCTTCACTGTTGCCAGTATCAAATGTAACATTTTAGGCCTCACTGACAAGCACAAGCTATGGTATGCCAATCAAAAATTACTGTAATATATAATTTATAATTACTGTAAAATACTGTTCATTATTATTTGTTATGCTTATATTACATCTCTTCATTTCTTAAAATGCATGAATAAACATTTGGTCCACCACCAGTTATATTCAACCCGAAATTAAGGAGAATTAAAAAAAAAAAAAAAAAAAAAGAAATTCTCAACCCTATATAAAAAAAGAAGTCTCAAACGTGAACTGTTCTGCATGCACACTATACTTACCTAGGTACCCCCTACAAATTAGTACTGAGACCCAAACCCTTCCCATTATAAATTAACCCTAAACTATCTTAAAATTGACCCTGAGCAATCTTAAGCATTACATCAGGAATCTACAAAATGTTTATATATGTCCTTTGTAATATGCTCAAGATATCAGTTTTTGTTCCACTTAGCTAGGACCACCCTGAGCTGAGACACTGAGGTTTTAGTTAAAACAAAAATGGTTTTACAATGTCAGTACATATTGTAGAGGTAAACATTTTACTTTAAAAAAACAACAACAACAACAACAACAACAAAAAAAACGGTCCAACTTTACAATTATTGGACCACTTTAGATGAACTGACCCAACCTGACCTATTTCATAAATTTCAGGTTCAGTGTTTTTCAGTTAATGAGTGGTGTCATCATCTCATGTAGTTATTGATACACAACCCCCTTCATGACCACAACAGCATCTGAGCTTTATATAACTGATCTTTGTCCATGTATAATCGCAGTACATGGACAAAGAATGTGAAAATAGGAAACCCAGAGGCAAAGAATTTATTGAGACAAATAGTAGGGTTTGACAAAAACCCACAGAAAGCATATGTCTCCAGATGTGACTTGTGATGAAATTAATTAATTTATTGATGTGTGGCTCAATCCATTGCCTTCTCCAGCCATACACACAATACCTTAGGGAGGGAGTGTATCATTGATTGACCTCACTCTGTGGATAAGCTATAATATCAATAGTAACATTTTTATATACATTTGTGAGAAAATATAGAGCATGTTTACACTACTTGTTTTCAAGCTGTCATGATTATGCCAATCAGGTAATCACTCGTCAGTTCTTCTGCCTTAGGCTATTTGAGACCACTTTAATATTTTCTCTTATAATCCTCAAATTTGGAGTATTTGGATGATATGAGCTCATTTACACAGAATTAAATGCAGCTTTCTCCTTATGTCTTTGAAATGTTGACTCTGTTTATTTGTGATTTTTGTTTGGGAACAGCATATAGATTCATATGTGTTTATCCACATCAATTATGCAAGTATTTCTGGATTTCCTCTGGAACTAGATCCTCTTGTAAGATCATTAGAAGCAATCATTGAGGTCAAGGTTTGCCTGGGTAAGGGGGTGAATAGTTTGGATTTGTGGGTAGTGGGCACCACGGGGTGTAAAGTTGAAGCTAGTAGCAGGGAACAAGAACATAACAGTATCTCTCTTCTCAGCACAGTCAGCAGGCACAAACGTTTCCTCACATTGCCTTTTTTTTTGGCTGCCAAGCTGTGTTCAGCCTGTTTATTTGAATTAAATGTCTTGCTGGGGTTCCATGTGGAACTGCTATATCCTTCATGTTTTATGTGGTCTGTTTGATTTAAGGAAAAAAATAAATAAAGAGAGAGCTGTCTTGCACTAGGCTTTAGCTTGCAGGCAAGATTGAGGTCTTTACAGTTTCCTATAGGTACACTTTCCAGGCCAGTGGGGGAACTGGCTTTTGTGTAAGTTGGCAACGGTCCACCTTACCGTGTTCCTAGAGTTGGAGAAACAGTCTGAGTCTGTCCAGTGCTCTAAAAGGATCACTTGTTTGTTGCCTTTGAGCATGACTCCTGTTAATACCAGCCACTTAAGCACTCACCACTTCTTTGCAAAGTCGCCTAAAATTCCAATATTAAAAACACAGTCCATTCACAGTTCAAGAACGCTCTTGGAGTCAAGTTTCCACTGAATACAAAAATTGCCTGCCTCAATATACAAAAACAGCAGCTATGCTGTTGAAAGCCAAATACACACCTTTTTTCATGCTGTCCAGATTAATGCTGTTTTGTTAATTTTGTTAAAATGCAGTCAATAGAACTATTTGTTTTGCTCACAGGGCAAAAATACTTTCTGAGATTCAGAATTGGGAGCCACCAGTGATTTACTTCATGCTGACTGTTTTTCTTCTCTCTTATCTCTTATCTGGTTTCTGTTCAATTATGCAGCTTCTTTGTTGTCTAAGTTCCAATGCATCATCTTTTTCTCATACTTTATGGACTAATGATGATGATGCCGTTTGCATTAATGTACAGTTTTACATTAAAGTACTGAAGTTTACTGCTACACTTACTGATTCTTGGCTCATTCAGTGTTACACTGGCTGAAGATCATTTGATTTGATTTGATAAAATGTAAGACTTTTTATTAAGCACATTCTGGTAAGATTATTTTCAGTATTATAATTTAAAACCAAGGCTTCGAAAGCAAAACCTGGAAACTTACCCAAAACAGTCTCCAGCATAATATGCTAAAACTGCAGGTTATTAGGAAAGAAGAATCACAGTGGTGTTTGGACAGGAGGCCCATTGCTCTTTAAAGAGATTAAAGAAGAATTTTAGACTAACTCACTAACTCACTGCAAGTAAGAAATACTAAAAAAATAACCAATTTCCTAACGGGGGTCTGAAGGTCAAGCCAAATTATCAATGTTGTCAAATTTGCTTTTTTATTTTGTTAATTCATTATTCCACAATTTTATTGAATATTAATAATACACCCATAGAAAAGTATCACCCTTAAAGGTTCTTCTGATGTCAACCTGAAGGAACTCTTAAAGGTTTTGTGTTGAGTTCAAAGGAGAATGGGTGCATAATGGATTAATGACATAGATGTTTATTATTGTGATTATTGTGATGTAACGCTATCTTATCCTGGTTATATTCTTGCTCCCAGGATAGATCCACTGAGATCATGAACAGGATAGATCAGTTACTGAAGATGAATCAATGAATTACCGCCAATTAAATCCCTATCTTTTATCCAACTTGAACAACAATCCAAGCAACCAAATTCTTATTCTCTAATTTTCGGTGAGGGACAGATAAGAATTTATAGTCCCACCTGTATTCAAAAGTTCAGCTGATTGCTTTTAAGATCCTAATAAAAGACTGTTTGATGTCCTTGTGGCAACCAGTTCTCTAGAAGGCAATTCTGTATTCCTCTGGAGAGGCCTTATTAAATTAGAACCAGTCTAAAGTCAGACTAAATGCTTTGACCAAACAGTAGCTTTGACCATTACTGCTTCTGCTAATATTTGAAAAAGTTGCACACCTAATAGCCTGCTATAAAAACCTTCCAAATATGCAGATAAGACCAGAGTACTCTGTACTAAATGGAAGCAGTGGCACATATCATTTTTGTGAACACCTCTCCAGTTTAGTTGTTACATAGCTTGGCAAAAATAAATCATCCTCATGTCTGCACTTGGGAATGGTGCCAGCAAGGAATAATGTTTTTTTTTTTTAGGAATAACTGTAATCACCATTTTTAAATTTTGAAAAAACAAAAACACTGACAATCTCAGATTGTGAATTTCAAGTCAGAATATTTTATGCTTTTCGATACCTCCAATACTTCCAAGGAAAGATCTTCCAAAGTCTTAACCAGAAACTTTAATTTATATTTTAATTTAGTATGAATTACAACAGATAAATTGCAGCACCTGTTTAACATTCACACAATTGTATCTTAATGCTTGCTAAAATTAGACTAAAAATTGCCATTTTTATGAATGCAGCATTAAAGTTGGAATGTGCTGTACTTTGGCCCTCTGGGAATGGAGTTGGGCAACTCCGTATTAGGAAATCCCATTAGGGTTCCTTGTCTTTTATAATTGCAGAACTCACTGTCCCCATATATTCATATTTTTCTCATATAACCCTAGTATATTCCAGCCATGTAGAATGATGTAGTATGATTAGGTTTGAGTGCTTATGCAGCAAGGTCAGTGCTATTTTGTGAGAGATTTTGCAGCCTGACCTGAGAGAGCAAGGCTCAAAATGTTCCCACCACACTAGGATGGAAGTGTCACTGTCAAACATAAAAACACATCCTGACTGGCACATCTCCCTCTGTCCTCTGCAGAGCAAAGGACATGGTTCTCTGAAGTGGGAACATCCAGTGAGGAGTGTTATGTAAAGGACTGAAATATTAATCTGTCCACATGAATTCATTACCATCACCTGAGAGAGTAATGAACTCTGGAATCTAGGTCAGCCTTGGCATCTTGACTACAGTCACCAGATTGCGGAAATCTTCCTTCTTTTGTAAAGAATGCAGTCTGACTGTTAGACACTATGGCATTATTCTATGAAACATAGTTGTAATTATTGTTGAAAGCATTTTAGAATTTTTTAAAATAACAATGATGTAATCAGTGACATGAATGCATGAATCAGTGCCACAGTATGATTATTTAGATCTGTGCTAAAAGTATAGTATAAAGACTAAAACACAGAAGTTCTGCTAAGTACAAGCTGCACATAAGAGCCAATTACTGTAGGAGAGAATAAAGACTGTGACATCACCCCATGGTGCTCAAATTCAAAGAAAAAATCCTGCCTCATTTATCAACTTTTTCCCCCAAGGCATGACTATGACCTGGGTGTGACATAAATCAGAATAAAGCTAAAGCCCAGAAACTATCACACATGTTAATTCCTACCACTTCTATGTGGACTTCATGACTTTAGTGATGGTGTAGGAGAATAGCAGTAGTTCATAATCGTGGTCATTTGTGAATGACAATGAGGAAGTGACATTTTGAGTTTTCAGAGCCATTGTTTTTGATGCTCGACAAATCCATATATTTTTATATAATTGGTTAAAATAACATAAAAAAATCTCCTGGAGTATTGCTTTTACTTATAATTCAGTGATAATGAAGATAATAATAATGATGCCAACGTTACAGATAAAACATATTAGGCAGGAGTTTTTTATTTATCAGTGGTCAGAGATTGATTCAGACATCTCTAATAGATGTAAGGAATAAAATACAATGGGAATTGTTGTGGGATGTCCGCAAAACAATTTAGTCTGTGTTATCATTAACATTCTAGCAGTTATAAGCAGTAACTTCCTCACCAACCTCTCTGTTATTTCCCTTTCTTGAAGTTGTTAAGAAAAAAAACTTTGTCAGCTTACTAAGAAATCAGAATGCACATAGTCCTCCTTATGACTCACCTATGGTGAAAATCTGATTGTTACTGTCACTTTTTCGTAAGGATGGGACGCGGAAGCAGAAGCAGGTGGCAGGTGTAAGCGTAGAGTTTAAGGGATAATCCAGATGCATAAACGAGAAACAGGCAGAGGTCAGGCGATCGGACAAACAAAGCATAGAGGGCAAGGCAAAAAGCATAGTCGAAGACGTAAGCAAGGGGTCAAGGTTACTAGGTAAACAAAAGGCTAGAGTAAGGCTAGAAAACGCAGAGAGCAAGTCGTCTGGACATATACTTCGCAATGATCTCTTGGTGAATGACTCTCTATATACTAGTAGAGAGAGTGTGAGATTGGTGAC
>JAOUWY010000046.1:12578521-12598377 GCA_025728095.1 Prietella phreatophila | reverse complement strand
TGTGTGTGTGTGTGTGTGTGTGTGTGTGTGTGTGTGTGTGTGTGTGTGTGTGTGTGTGTGTGTGTGTATGCGTGCATGCATGTATGTGTGTGTGAGTGTTTGTGTGAGGCAGTTAAAGCATGTGAGTCAACCAAAAAGAAAAGAGCTCTCCAACTTGTTTCTTGTTTTGATTTGATTATGGTATGTCTGGAGTACTTTGCCGAGGGCTGCATAACAAAATGATTTGACATTCCTTTCTGATTGTTGAAGAATGCATGAACAGAAGGTTGTGCAAGAATAGAATAATGGACTTGAATTCTGTTGTATATCTGTTTACCTTACACCAGTGTTTTGTCTGTGTACATGTCTGTGTGTGTGTGTGTGTGTGTGTGTGTGTGTGTGCGTGCGTGCGTGTGCGTGCCTATATGTGTGTCTATACATACATACTGAATTTGTTTTTATATTTTTACATTTGAGAGTCACTGATTAGGAAATGATACCACCAGATTTTAGAATTTAGTCTTATAATGGAACTATAAAGCATCTTGCTGAAGCATTTATGAAGTCACTTACACCATGTGAGAAAGACATTACTTCCCAGAGTGTAGTGTATTTGTCTTTGCACCTCAGAATTCAGCTGGAGGGCCCTGAGACTTGTGCGTTCAATCATTAACTTGATGTCAGTGGACCCCAAACTTTACAAGTTGTGTCTGAAGTAGAGCCACATTCCTCGTAAACCAGGGTCTCTATGTGGTTTTGGCTTGATTGAGTATTTTGAGAGAGACATACTCACTTTAAAGAGTCTGATGGGCTCGTAAAAGCACCTGTTGCCAGAAATAAGATGAATTGGAGAGGATCTGCTTACACTTTCTCCCCACAAATAAATACAAATACTCACAGACACAAGCATGTAGGTGTATGAATGTGCATGTAGCCTGCATTTAGAAGTGTGGTGAGGATAGCTGATCCCTGGGGACAGCAGGATTTCCTCTTGTTAAACAGCAATAATTAAATAGGTCTTTAGCATGCCGAGTGAGCCGAGTTGATTTATTTGTCTGAGATGTTTGAGGAGCTCCTTTCATGCAGAACTAAAGAGGGAGAGTAGGGGAGGGGAACTCTTTCATGCTGTGGCCACACTGTACACACAATACTGAACATTTATCACTCCTGTATGAATTTACAGTATTATTATGCACTTCTGTAGCTGGCTTGCTTACAGTATGTTGAAATGAATTTTTATAATAATTTTAAACTTTCACATCCAGGATTTTCCCACTGGCATGCTGTTTGATGAAGACTTTATAGTTGACTATAAATCTGTGTGAATTACAGTATGAATGCTCTCCTGTTGCCTATTCCTTTGTTATATTTATGGTCTGCTGTCATGTAATAATGTTATTTCTGTAGAGGTCACCTGCAAATTTCTCTGTGCACCCCTAAAATCATGTGTACATGATTGACAGCATCTCAGATGTTTATGGGACTGATAAAAGGAACAATGAAGGTGCTCTGAAAATGACCTCAGCCAAGTGGTGAAACAACGTCAACCCACCTAAGGCAGCTGCACACAAAGCCCCATGTGCTACTTTTGTTCAAACAGGCATTTTTTATAGACTTTATTGAACAATACATGGGTGTCAATGGACGGAGCTGTAATCATGCTTTTTATACACATTAAATATAAATGCTTCGAGATAGCAGGCTGAGAACATGGAACTAACGCAGCTCGACAGAACGTTTTAGCCCAGTGACTCTTTTCTAATGGTAATGGAACGAGCGATAAATTAAAGTAATAATTCAGCTCTTTTTCAACCTTTCAATCATTATTGACCACATCTATAGTGTAGAATTATCACAGATAATTTTGATACATTTCTCCTGTACTAGAATCTGTACTGGAAGTTGAAGGGTCATTGTTAAATTTTATCAATGAATTTTTCAAATATGAAACAATATAACAATTTCTAGCTAGAGGTTTTAGTATGACATTCTTAAGTATGAAGTTATTCTTATGTAGTTCTAGCCAACTTTGGACTGTTGGAGCAAAACATTAAAACGTCATTCACCTTGATTATACTTCTCCTGCATAATCAAACCAATACTAAGCCACTTCTGTGTTTACAGTGTGCTTATGATAATTCTACCCTCTGAGAAAATAGTTTAAACTCTTAAAGAATACATTGTATAGATTTAGAGGTTAATATGAGGCTAATTACCTTTGATTGAAGAATTTGTGAATGTCATGTACAAAAATGCACGTTTCATATTTGTTCATCTTCCTGCTAAACTTGCTGACTCGTTTTGCACCATTCTGTACAGCCAGCTAAATATTTTTGTAGGAAATAATGACATTCCTGAAATTATTAGGAGAAATCGTTATATCATCTTTTCTCCCTCATGCAGGCTATTCAGTTTTCACAGATTGCTTTCTAATAGCTTTTGTTAAAGACCCCCTGTGAAACATTGTCTTATTTGGCTATTTGTTCAAATCTGGCCTCGATGGCTGGCCTGAAAAATATCGAAGCTGGGAAATTTTGTTTTTCTCCTGTCTGCTATCATCTCAGGTTCAGGTAATGGCAAAAGCTGCAGAAGAGACACTGCCAATTTGCATGTGAGACAGACAATAAGCAGAGTCTAATTGTCCACAATTGTACAACTAAAGTTACACAACAATCATATGGACAAATTCAGGAAAGGGGTATTAACGTCAGCTTATATGGAAACAAGCCCAGTAAATGGTCCAAAATTTTGTAACAGTTAAAGCACGATTGTGTCTGGCACTGAAACATTGTGAGATTGAAACCTGTTATCCTTGAACGTACGGACAAAGAGGGTTTTTTTTTTCAGTGTTGTATTCCAATATCCCTTCTGCTTTTAGTTATTTAGTGCCAAACTAAGTACAGATCTCCCAGTGGGCTCACATATTGCATATTCTCATTCATTCTTCTTTTTCTTTTGCGAAGGTATGTACACAGCAAAAAATTCCAACTCTTGATTTAACACCATGTTTATAAGTGTGCTATATGGAAATGACTGAATACTGTAAGAGTTTATTCAACACTTATGGTCTTAATTCAACA
This sequence comes from Prietella phreatophila, assembly GCA_025728095.1. Classification (NCBI taxonomy): domain Eukaryota; kingdom Metazoa; phylum Chordata; class Actinopteri; order Siluriformes; family Ictaluridae; genus Prietella; species Prietella phreatophila. The sequence continues at coordinate 12,595,318 of JAOUWY010000046.1, read as the reverse complement.
CTGGGGATTTTGCTGTGATATGCCACCAGAAGTTCCCTCACTTTTGTCCAGCTTGTCAATGCATGTGCTGGCTTGTGACACCATCTCCACAACTAAGCAGCAATTTTCTCTTCTACACTGGGCACACACAGTAGCTGGCATGTGTCTTCAAGAACACTATGTATAGCATCAATTACATTTGCTTAGTAAAATGTTAATATGCTTTAGAGCTGTATATGAATGGGATCCAAATGAAGTATAAACATTATGCATGCATTTCAGCAATAATTCACATTGTTTGAAATGTCACAGGCAGTCATGATGGAGAATGATGTCAAGACAAAGGACTTGACCTTGGGAAAGGGGAAAAATCTTTCTCCTTTAAAAAAAAAAAAGAATGCTTCCTTTAAAGAATATTTCATCAAAGACCAATAGAAACACTGCATATATTATCATAATACTTCAGCCTACATAGGAATTAATATTTTTATTTATTTATTTTATTTTTTTGCAGTGCTTCTGAAACAGTGCTTGGTTGGTCTTTGTAGTGAACTGGACAACAGATGTTCTTAAAGGGAGGAATGAGGTACTGGCTGTTTTTCTGAATGGCAGTTTGGGCGGTGGGGGTGGGGGGTGGTAGTTCTGAGGAATGGTTGGAAGTGGGGGTTGAGCATGGCTTTTCTTTATTTTGCTTGAGTATCCCTTAAAAGGGGAAATGTTTTAAGAAGAATTGAGTGGGGGGCCTTCTCTAAGAAACTCACAGTGACATGAGATGAGGTGAGATGAGAGCTGATATGAAACACTATATATCTTTGCAAATATCAACTAATTCAGTGATGGGTTCTCATGTTGCTAAATCCATGGAACAAATAGAGGCATATTTCTCCAGCAAAGCAGACTTTATTATCACAAGGCCACAGCCATGATTAGGTAAAACAGTGATAAAACAATAACATGTATAATCATGTGCTAAATTAAATGTTAAACAGATACAGATAGTGGCTTTGCATTACAACTCTATTATATAAACTATGCATAGTTACGGAAGCTGTATGAATGAACAACTGACGAACGAATGACTGAGGCTAGACAGTTGAATAGCTCAGAGGGCAAGAGAGCTTGAACGGTTGTAATTGGTGGAAACTTGTGACCTCTGACATCAGCTCTGGCCTTAGAAAACTGCTCAAGTTTTATTCCAAATACAAACTCACTCCCAGTGTGTCCTCATAAGTTTCACAAGGGCCATTAAATTACAGAACATTTAGTGATGCCCAGATTGTGTGTATATATTGAGGGTCCTATTCCTCCATCAGCCTATCTGCTAAATGTGATTCATTATATTTCTAGAATTATGATTAGTTCAGTTTAAAACCCATACACATTTTAAGCCTTACAAAACCTATAGTGTACATGACAGGCTTCGGCAAACTAACTTGAAATGAAGCAGATTGAAAACTTTTTCTTTTAAAGAAAGCTTGCCAACAAGGATCACTTAGATCCTGCAGGATGCCACAAAAAGCCTTGGGAGCAAGTGGTCCGATATGATGCTTGCTGGACAAACAAAGACAGTGTTGGTTAAGATGAATGATGTGATGTAGGTGAGGTTGAGGAACTGCCAGTGTATTCAGGGGCATAAAGTGTCCAGTGGGCAGGTCACTTAAGTTCTTCCACAACAACCTTGGCAAACCATGTCTTTATGAATCTCACTTTATGTACAGGGGCACTGTCATGCTGGAAAGGTTTCAGGCTAGTTCCCTTAATTCCAATAAAGAAAACCACATTCTAGACAATTGTGTGCTTTCACCTTTGTAGCAACAGTTTGGGGCAGACATATGATGTCGTGAATCACCTACATATATCCCCATATAGTGAAGAATTTTCTATATTTCTAAATAACTATGACCTAAAACATCATCTGATTTTCACACAAATCCTATCAATAGATAAAGAAAACCCAATTAAACAAATGAGACAAAAATATTATACTTGGTCATGTATTTATTGAGGAAAATGATTCAATATTACATAATTGTGGCAAAAGTATGTGAACCTTCGCTTTCAGTATCTGGTGTGACCCCCTTGTGCAGCAATAACTGCAACTAAACGTTTCCAGTAACTGTTGATCAGACCTGCACTCAGCTTGGATGAATTTTAGTTCGTTCCCCAGTACAGAACAGGTTCAATTCCTTACCTGAACTACTTGCTTCAGTTCCTTCCACAACAGTTCTATTTGATTAAAGTCAGCACTTTGAATTGTCCAATCCAAAACATTAACTTTATTCTTCTTTAACCACTCTTTGGTAGAACAACTTTTGTGCTTAGGGACGTTGTCTTGCTGCATAACCCACTTTATCTTGAGATTCAGTTCACAAACAGCAAAATATAATAAGCTGGTATAATTCAGAGTTCATTGTTCCATCAATAATGGCAAATCATTCTGGCCCAGATGCAGCAAAACAGGCCGACACCATGACACTACCACCATCATATTTCACAGATGGTGCAAAAAGCTTTTTACCTTGTCCACATAATCTTCAGAAAACTGCAGACATGCAGCAATGTTCTTTTTGTAGAGAAGTGGCTTTCTTATTGCAACCCTGCCATACACACCATCGTTGTTCAGTGTTCTCCTGGTGGTGGACTCATGAGCATTAACATTAGCCAATGTCAGAGAGGTCTTTAGTTGCTAGAAGTTACCCTGGGTTTCTTTGTGACCTCATGGACTATTACATGTCTGGTACTTGGAGTGATCTTTGTTGGTTAACCACTCCTGGGGAGGGAAACAATGGTCTTGAATTTCCTTAAGACTACAGTCACCTGACTACTAAACCATGTACGTCTGTTACTAATCATTACCAGCACAATATATTAGACTTTTATACACACTATCACCGTGAAGTCAATACTCAGTTTGTGTACTAATCTCAACTTTACCAATCCTTGAATCACAGTTTTTTTCACTGTTTCATTCTGTTTTTTATATTTATTTATTTATTTATTAATTATTATTATTATTATTATTATTATTATTATTATTATTATTATTATTATTATTTTAACTTTTGCTAGTCTTTTGACCTTTGTTTTTTGCCTAAGCCCTGGCCATCCTGTTTATGCGTCACCTGACCTATTTTCTATTTTTTACTTTGATCTTGCCTTATTTATTGGATTTCATTAAAAATAAGCCTTAACTGCAACTGCATCTATCTCATCCTCCTACCTTATGATAGTTCCCTGTTCTTTAAATAAAACAGATGGTTAACTCACACCTGATTGTCATCCCAATTATTGAAAACACCTTTCTCATGAAAACACACTTTCAAATTAACTGCTAATCCTAGAGGTTCACATAATTTTTCCACTCACAGATATGTAATATTACATAATTTTCCTCAATTAATAAATTAGCAAGTATACTATTTTTGTCTAATTTGTTTAACTAGGTTCTCTTTGCTTACATTTAGGACTTGTTTTGACGTATATGACGTTTTAGGTCATATTTATGCAGATATATAGAACATTCTGTACTATTGTAGTTTTGGCCATAGTGTAGTGTATGTGTTGTAGCTTCTGAAGAGGAATGAATGAATGAATTAAGCTAATAGAAGAGGTCAGAGGATAGGAGAGCTTGAATGTGTGTAATTGGTGGAAACTGGGGAAGTGGTTGTGACTACAGACTGAGGATACTGGAAAGAGAAGTTACACGCTGAACAATTTTTTTAACCAAACAAAAAATGATATGTTTGGATTATTTTAAAAGTAAATAAAACTTACAAGTAAAACGGGCTGATTCACCAAGGAATTGAACCATGAGGAAAACAAAAGAAAGAGAAAACAGCATCAACATTGTTCGTTATGTTGTTGTACCAGACTTTATTATTGCTAAAGTAAAATGATGCTTAAGGAATGACACATATTAACAGAAATGAGAGTCTGCAACACAGGCAGGGGACCAAACTGGATCAATTCCATACAGCCAGAAAGATCTGCGAACTGTTGATTTAGGAACTGTAGCAATACCAGAATAGACAGCCGAGGGTGCATAACAGGCCTTGAGTTGTTTGAACACAATTTCTTACAGGTCTTCCTACAGAATTTATGCACTGCAGTCCTGATGAGTATTGCATTGCTTTGTGAGTTACAGTGAAATAGCACTGGTCTTCATGAAATATTTCATTTTACAAAGATTTGATTCTGATCCTTTAGTTTTAAAATCACCATAAGTTTGCATGCTTGCTTTGCTGAAAACAGTACACCAGGGGAACAATAATCTACACTAATGTTTTACTTGTATATAACGCAAAGTTATTTGTTATTTATTTTTGTTATTTATATTACATTATGCTACAAACAGTACATCTGATTGAACATTAATACCAAAGGCTCTAAAACTACTTTCAAATGATAATATGAAGAGTAGAGTCTACTTAAACATTTCGTGTAACAATTGCACGATGATCAAATGGTCACAAGAAATTCCTGGCCTGAGTTTCCCAAAAGCTTTGCAGCCCAAAGATCATTGTTAAAGTGTCACATTGAGCACGAGTTGAACTTAACCTATTATGCTTTGGGGAAATTGTTCTGTTTTGTCGCTATCTTAGGGCCTATTTGGATGTGAAGGAGTTGAAAGAGATTTTGCACCTGGATGGCTCTACACACCTTAACATCTTTTTTGCCAATGCTACTGATGAAGACCTAGCAGGTGAAGCCACATGGCCTTGGGATAAAGACGCCTTAACACATTTAGGTAAACAGTAGCAACTTGCCATAATAGTTCCAGGTCATTCCTTTATGCGAGGTGGATGCAATTCAAATAAGCTATGCATGTGGTGGTTGCATTATCCTTTTTTCTGTCTCTTTTTGAGGTGGGATCGTGCTGAATCCCTTATTCTATGGCACATTTGGCCACACACATACCATGATCCACGAGATTGGCCACAGCCTTGGACTGTACCATGTCTTCAGGGGGATTTCAGAAATAGAGTCATGCAATGATGCCTGTCTGGAGACAGAACCCTCATTCGAGACTGGAGACCTGTGTGCTGATACAAACCCCACACCGAAGTACAAATATTGTAGAGACCCGGAGCGTGGAAATGACACGTGTGGCCAGCGACTGTTCAAGCACACTCCATTTCGAAATTATATGAGTTATGCTGGTGAGAATGAAACATCAATGCTCTTCACTGGCCACAAATAAAACTATTTACATACAGTACATATACATACATATGCTCATATTCTTCAATGACTAAACCCCACCAGCTCCTGCACCGACTGCTCATGTAGTGAGAATGATTCAGCAACATTCTTTTCTTGATCTGCCATCGTCAAGGCTCTGATATTTTTAAGTATGCTTAATTTTCTCAGAACTCCTCTGTGACTAGTAGCAAGAGAGCACCTCTAAGAAATGGCCAATGAGAGCCTGAAAGGAAATCAAATTCACCTGCTTTCATGCTCAGTGAATTCAATTCATAAATCTACTCGTGGGGAAGGGCAAGATGAAAATGTAAGCACAATAATAATGTTTCTCTAAGACATGACAGTTCTCACTTCCCACATCACCCCAAACAGTATTTCTTCCACATTTTTCTCTTTTGTCTTGTTTTCTTACAAAAAAGTTACAAAGTCACATGACAAGCAACACTTAAGTTTATTTTCATGAGAAAGCAGGATTGGGAATATGTCATGCTCATCTACTATCAAAAATCATGTAGTGTGTGAACCTCATCTGTGAATCATTATGTAGGGTGTGCAAATTTTGCAAAAAATTAATCACAAGCTAAGCTAATTTACTACTGAATGTCAACTGTAAGTCTGCATTAGTCATGGAATCCCTTTACAAACACAAATATGCAAATATCACTGTCTGATAGATATGATAAGCATTTCAGGAACATGTGTAAATATACCCTTAAAGTGAAATGACCTTTCATGGAATTCAGGTTGAATAAATATAATAAAGGAACCTCAGAGAACAACTGCCTTCCTAAAGCCTTTATCTTGGGAGCTGCTCAGAATGATGTCTGGCTTAGTAGTTGCTTTATTTTGTGATGCCAAGTGTGTCACATGCTGAACACATGTTATAGACTTTGTAATGTCTAATTTTCATCAGTTTCTAAGTTTCTTTTTTGTCTTCTGAAGATGACGTCTGCACAAATTCCTTTACAATGAACCAGGTGGCTCGGATGCATTGCTATTTAGATCTGATCTACCAGTCCTGGAGGACTGAGAGTAAGCCAGCCCCAGTTCCTCTAGCTCCTCGACTGATGGAGCAAGGGCAAGACTCTCTCACCCTGGAGTGGTTCCCCGCACTTACTGGTCATTACTTTGACAGGTGAAAATGAAAGCAACAAGAGTGTTGTCTCTGCTTTGTTTTGTAGCAAATTATACACGAAGTGTTCCTTTAAATGCATGTATCTGTTGTCTGTATGTATACAAGCTTCTTTATACATATGCCTTAAGCTGCCAATTTATTAACAAAATAAATTTTGTGGTGCTAGTAATGGATGTTTTATTGTGTCTAAGTTGCCACCTCGGCTATTTGTTGGTTTCCTAGAGAAGTGGGATCCTTATGTGACAGATGCACTGAAGGCCGAGTATTCCTGCAGTACGCCTCAAACTCATCCTCCCCAAAACCCTGCACTTCAACAGGACACTGGAGCCCACGTGAGGCAGAGGGTAAGAAGTAGGCATGCTGTCTGATAGCACAGTTGAGTTTCACAAAGGTTTTTAAAAACAAATTAACAACTGTTATATATGTCCAGGGTTGGGAGGGTACCTTTGAAAATCTATTCCGTTTCAGTTACAAATTACTTAATTAAAAATGTACTCAGTAACGTAACCCAAGTATCACAATATGAAAGTAATGAAAGTAATCTGATTACTTTTGGATTACTTCAATGTCACATATGAAATTAAAGTCAAGAGAAAAGCGATATGAATCTAAAATACTTTTACTGAGCTTATTATAGAGCTTAAAAGCATGTTCAATGTTTGGATTTGTTAAAATAAATAAATAAATAAATGAATAAATAAAAGATCATTGTCCCCTGATGTGGGTAACATTACATCACATAATCAAAATACAAAATAACAGTAACTGTAATCCATTACAGTTATGTCAAGAAAAAAAGCAATCAGATTACAGGTATATTTTGTGGGGAAAAAGAAAAAAAAGGAATACTATCAGGATTACATTTATTTTTTTTAAACCAAAGAAATTAATCTTTTGACATAACACAAGATAGACAGCTGCTTGATTATAGTTCTGGTTCTCGCTTGCCAGTCGTGACTTACATAAGCAACCTCCTGGTAGAAATAAACTCAAACTGCTTTCTGAAATATTTTTGTTAGGGTGGCTATATGTCCTCTTTTTCAGACCTTAAAAAAGTGTCTGGCCGGGATTTCTAAATTTGAGAAAATGTCTGTGATCAAGGCTTTGGTTTTATAAGGATGTGCTTATGTTCTAATACTACAATATATGCGCATATTTGCATTGATTTAATCCCGCTCTGTAATTCCCATTTTCTCACACACCAATTGGTCAATTCTAAAAGGCTTGCAGCATCTATTGCACAAATCTCAACCGTTAGCCTACTCTCAGCGAATGTGTGAAGGTGAAGTGCTGTTGTGTATGGCGTCAAACAGCAAATGACAGTTGTCCTGAGTCAAAACAATGCCCATGGCCATATAAGGTCATTTTTTATTTCATGTTATCATATTGCTTCGTATTACATGCCAATTCAAATGTGTAAATGATGGCAGAAGGGGCAGAAGGTACACTTATGAATCTAATATGTTATTTTATTCCAAGGACATTCAAAAGAATGTAGGAATTTAAATATATTTATGTGATAATAGATTACGTAATGCCATTACATGTATTCCGTTACTCCATAATCCTGTTTATCTCTGTGAAATAGTGTACATAGATCCTCCGACTTTAAGTTGACATTATTAAATAATAAATTGCTTGATGTGGCAGCTCTAAAAAAAAATGTCATCATACAACAGAATAAAGGACAGAAACATGTCTACATTTTAAACATTCAAAGAATATGCAATTTGGAAATACAGGTCCCCTACACACACCCATGCTGTTTCACAGGCAGACAAGTATAAAAAAATAAACAAATATTTACATACAATCGTATATGTTTGAATCTCACGTTGATGGGTGAGGAAGATTCAACAGCAGTTACTAGCATAGGTGTCAGAACATTAAGTTTAGCCATTAACCTATATTGTTCATATATTATTTATGAGTAGTATTCAGCACTGTATGTATTGAGTAGCTACATATGTTACTAAGTAGCTAGTTAGCAGGTTACCTAGCTAACTCTGATTCCATGAATGATCTTCAATTCCTGCTACATGATCACAAGCCTTTAATGACAATTTTGTGACAGATAAAATCTTGTTCCACAAGCTCTATTTTAAACCATGAAGGTCTTCATATTTCGTACTTCAATACTTCAACAAGATCAGTACTAGTGCTAACATTATTAAGAGTTAACACCATTGAAATAGTTTTATCTTAGGCTATATCATGTTGAGTTTTAGATAGTTGATCCTATTGATAAGTTCATTCAAAATATTCTGTCATGTTTTATTGACTGGAATATACAGGTATGTATACAATATTGCACTTTGCATAGTTAGTCAAGAGAGGTCAATATTTAGGTAAAACAGTAAGGGAAACTGACAAATATGTGTGGAAAATATTAGTCACATGGCTTGTCACAAAATTAGATTTTCTCATGGGTTTATTTTAAGAGATGAAAATATAGACATAAATAAATAAATATAAGAATTAGTCCACAGAGCACTCTGATATGAATGAAATCGTTCATCACTGAGAGTGACTCATGTTTTCCTTGACTATATTAATTATTTTGAGCTTGAAATGTAACCTTTGACCTGACATTGCACAAAACATGCTCTGTGCCAAAGATGATGTCTTTAATTCCCTTTCCCTTGTTGGAGGTTATCCAGACTGGTTTGAAACTTACCACTATATTTTACAGAATTAATTGTCTTTCTAGATCTTCATAAATATAGAAAGTTAGAACGTTAACATGGATGACACTTGCCTGCCCTATAATGTTTCCACAAAATGTAAAAACCTCTTAAAAAAGGGAATTGAAGTTGATATTGAAAACAAACCAAGTGGTCTACATTCCCTGGGGCTGTTTAATTACTTAATCACTCAATTTGGGTCCCTTTTAAAAAAGGTTGAGTCAGGTTTGTGGTGGGGGAAGGCCAAAAGTGCAAACTTGTATCCATCTAAGCCAAGTTGGCACTACAGTGGCTACACTCAGTCAGCTGAGAAAGGCATGCCCAGGCTTGCCACTGCCACAACATTTAAACTAACTTCTCTCTGTGCTTGGAACACTTCCCTGGTATACTCCATAGCCTGGGTGATCTTTCCACTGTTTACAACTGGATACAAACCTTCTTTTGACAACCTGCAGCTGCCTACAATCATTGCCCCTTCCACAAAATCTTAGAAAATCACCTGCCTAGAGCACTTACACTATCTAATGCATGTTCTCTGTCTTCCACTATATAAGCTAAACAACCAAGTTAGACACTTCCATGAGCACTGAGTGTCCTCACTTGCCTCCTGAGTGAAAATGATGGAACAAGCAGTATTAGAGCAGTACCATTATCGAATTGCAGAAATTCAAGAAAAGAACAACGAGGGCACAAAATGTATGGGTTGAGAAACTGTGCCACAGGCAAGATTTTGAGATATTTGCTATGCAAATTGCCCTGTGGTCAGTGGGGTTAATGAGAAGGATCTTACAGCAGATTAGGTGATTGTGAGAAACAGAAAACTGTGTGTGTACTGAATGTGAAGAATCCATGATGTCTCTGCCTCTTACCCCACACAACAGTCTGTGAACCTCTTGCACTGCCAAGAAAAACCACCTTGTCTGATTCTTTACACCATTTAACCCAGGCTACATCTACTGGTAAAGCTGGCAAGCATTATGCCCTACTCTAACCGGTTACTATTCTGGCCACTTTCTCACATGTGATACTCATTAAGCATACGGTACATAAATGTTGTATATATAAAACTTTACAGATCTTAATAATACTGCATAAAATCAAACAAATGGCAGTGTAATATGTGTAATGATTACACATGCTATACTATGTTTAGGGATCTTTTTTCCCCTTTAACCTTCAAATATCATTGGTTCAAAAGAACTGGTTGATTCCTGGACATAATTTAAATTAGATTATGAGGGAAACTGGTACAGAGATATTCTTGAAGTCTAAAGATGCTCTTGCATGTTTGCTAGCAAAAGCCACTTATAGGATGCATTCTACATTTTTCATATTTGAAGATGATGTGAATTGTTGTTTTATTTTATTTTTTTTAACAGATCAAAAAACGTGGTCCTTTTACAGCCATAGCTGTTTACTTTTGTAACCATATATTGCACTAAACATCGTCAATCTTGGCAAGCTAAAACTAATGTCACTCCATCTATAAACAAGTTACCATGGCTTTTACCATATCCTCTAATAATGAAGTGATTGTGAGCATTAGATCTTTCACTGCTATAGGTCCCATTGATCTTCTTTTCCTCCCATTCCTCAGTGGGGCCTCTCTGCTAAACTTTCCCTCTCTTTGCACCCTTCCCCTTTAGCCGCCTCATAATGGCCTCTTGACAGCTCCTGAAAGAATAACTGGGCTGAGGGCCAAAATTGCCCAAAAGACCTCTGCTGTCTCACTAAAGAACATCATTTGCTTCCTCTCAGTTAGTTTGTTTTTCAGATTTCCTTCCTTGAGGTTGTATTCACCATACACTATTCCAATCTCATCTTATTGTATGGTGAATAGGAAGATGTAGGAAAATCGAGTATGCCGAATAGGGTCACAAAGGAAAATCTGACTAGAATTAGACCAAATTAAAAATTGGTTTTAGGATGTGGTAACAAGAGATTCACACATTGTAAGAAAAGCTAAATATGCTGGTGTAGGGAATTACTACACCAGCATGTAAACTACACTTACATGCAGCTAATCAGAGCAATCGCTTTGTGCTCTGTGATTCTGTGTTCAATAACAATACAGTAATTAGATGACTAGATATCAGTAATGATTACCCATTTAGTAGGTAGAGGAAATAGGTCAGGTTAAAATGACTACAATCTTAAAGTACAGATCAGTTTTCATTCATAGCTGGATTGTGACAAATTAGGCCTTTAAGGAATCTAAGGTAAACCTTTCAATAAATAGATATTGTGTGTGTCGTATGTGTGTGTTCTACAGGTTCACCAGACGTGGAGCAAGTGTGTGAACCCAGTGTGCGTACCTGGAGTCCCCACGCTGGCCTTGACTCAAGCAGTGTGGGCTCTGCTTCATGCCCTCAACAAGGCTGCATGCTCCACCTGAACTTCACCTACCCACTTGTGCCAGATTCGCTCACCGTCTGGGTCACATTCTTCTCAGCAGAAGAGAGTGACCTGTTTGCCATCCACAACATCCTACTACTGACACTGAGTGGCAACAATGTGTCTCTGGGTCCACAGAGCATCTTCTGTGACATGCCACTGACACTGAAGCTAGTTGTGGATGAGGAAGTGTACGGCGTTCAGTTCTTCACGATGGATCAGCACCTGGAGATTGATGCCACGCTGATGGCCTCCAAACCAGGGCATGTGCTCTGTCAGGCATGCCAGCCACTGCAGTATAGGCTAACACGGAGCCCGCCTTTCAGTGATGCACCTCATGGGGTGGTGTTCATGGAGCCCATGAGGAGATTTATAGACAGGTATGGATTAGAGATTTGACAATTTGGAGATTTTCATTTTACTGTTAATGTAATAAGATATTATATCTTCGGTTATATATATCTTCGATTATAACCTCGGTGGTTTCCATGTTAATCATGCCACACATTCTCATTACACGTGGTATGTTAGGCTAGGTCCTCTCTGTACTGTATGTGTGGGGTCTCCCAACTTGTCCTTTTGCCCCTAGGATTGGGAGGGGGTTTAAGCCAGCTTAAAGAATTTCACAGCTACTCGAGTGTAACAACTATAGTCTATACAGAATGAGGAGGCAAGTTCAAAGCTTTTTTTTTCCCTTCTCCTCCCCTTTTTTGAGCCATAAAAAATTACAGCCCAATAGAGCACCCATTCTTTCTTTCTGGCAGATGTGTCTCATATTAACAATACAGAAATGAAGAGTTTAGTCATTCAGGAGGCAGGCATTGTCTTCGTTGTCTTTTTGTGTGCGGTTGTGGGTCGAGTGTGTGTTGTTCTGTTTTTTTCTTCTGACACAGTGAATAATAGGCCTTTCCTGGGGCCCTGGGCTACACCTCGGTTGGCAAGCTGCCAAAGCTGTACATTAACCTCGCTAAAAATCTCCTTTATTTCTGTAAACAGCAGTTGATGTGAACCTGGTGAACCTCTTGGTCCTTGTGTAAGCCAGACTATGTAATATTTCGTTCATTGACATTTGACAGGTATGAGCCTTGTTGTCTCGGGTATGTTTACAGTACAACAATGTACTAAAAACTGAAAAGTTTTTCCTTCGCGTTTTTGAAAAGTTTCACATACAGATGACAACATTGTCAAAACAATCCGCGTTCACACAGAGCCGGAAAAATGACTAAAAATGATGTATTGTGTATGCCAGGCCAGTAGCTGGCAATGTCACTTTGTAAAGAAACACTGCACGCCTGCACGCGTAAGCATTCACTTCAACGTGTCCGCTATATTGATCCGGGCAAGACTGCCCTATGAACAAATACAAGTAAATGGTGGGAGTTTTTCTGGATAAAAAGCACAATAACTTTTACATTTCTCAAATGATTTCAATGGTTTATGATCTATGTGTAGTACAAAATTAATCTGTCTTCAGTTACGTAGAATCTCGATAGTTAGACTCACGCTTGTGCATAAATGTTTTTTCATTGTGGAAATAGATTTTTCTGTCATCAATGCCATCATTTAGCTTTTCATGTGCTCCTGGCCAGAATTCTGTTAACAAAGCTTGTTAATTTTTAAATACTGAAAAAAAATCTAAATAGTGCAAATAGTGAGACACTGGCAGTCAGTCTGCTTTCTATATTTTATTAGCAATGAAAAGATACAGATATACTCCAAAACAGACAATTACAAAGATAATAATACGATTTTGAATACCCTTCATCAGCGTAGACGTGGGTTCATAATTTGGCGTATGTAATTAATTCATCTCCGCTGATGTAATACGGGGACGCATGACTTCATCATTTTCACAGATTCTCATTTTTGTATGTTTACACTGAGATGATAACGGAATTGTTTTCAAAAACTTGCACTTGCGTTTTCAGGCCCCAAAATGCCGTTGTCGTGTAAACGACATGTAAAAAAAGTTTTCCATTTTTAGTTGAAATTGTTGTCGTGTAAACATGCCCTTATATAAAACATAAGGAAATTCAGTAGTGAATCAATATATCTTTATAGTAATGGTTTTAGTGTGGATAGGGTTATAATCCTGCCATATTAGCATAAATGTATTTAGTTTAATATTAACATCTGCATATGTGATGTGGATTAAAATTAACAACATGGGTTAAAATTATTTTGTTCAATGACCTTTATAAGTACTCAGTAGAAAAAAAATTTTTCAGTAAAACTTGTTTCTAGAACAAAATCTATGAGAAAGTGTGGTACCGGTTCTCATCTTTGTTTGCAAGTTGGATTTCATTGCCAGCTTTAATAGAGGCAAAAATTTGCAAGCATGTTTAATCCCCCCTGCAGTTAGTATATTCAGAACATCTGTGTTATGCATGTACCCTGTTTCCTGAGCTTCACGTTGTGAGAAAGCACCCTCGTACATGGCTAGTATCCGAAGTCTGGTAAAATCATGCCTATTTATAGACCTGCCATGGTCAGGTAACATGGCATAATGCACATCATGTAACTATAAAATGGTGCCTATGAACCACATCCTCAGCTTCTCTTTGTCTGAAGCAATTCACAGGCATACCCCAGTATGACAAAGCTATGCAATGTCTCGTTCATTTCTCAGGGAACAGGGTTACATGCAAAATCCAGACGTTCCCTTTCAAAGGGAACTCAACGTTGTGTGAGCTTCATGCTGTGCGAATGAGTATATCCACTCCATCATACTGAGCATATGACTTCAGAGTGTCTCTGAAGCTGACTCTAATTGCTCAAATGCGGACCCTGAAAGAACTTCCCAGACCACAGAAGGTCCCAGGAAGACATGCGTGGTCTGCAGATGGTCCCCAGCCATCTGACACCATGCATAAACCTTGAAGTTAGAGTAAGCTCCCACAGAGGCTCCATCAGTAGGTTGGTGAATGGCCGAAATGGCAGCCACGTAGACCTTAACTGTAAAAGGAGCCAACCTTGCCAAGAAAGTTCCTATTAGAACTCCAGGACTATAGCCAATGCTCGGTTTACTGGGTCTCAGTGACGTTCATTTACTGGGTCTCACTGAGGTATCCCTCAGGGGCCAGACACACAGTATCCATAGTTTCAGCAGAGGGTGATAAATCAACCCTCTGGCAATAGACCCCTGTGAATAGAAATCTCCCCATCTCAGGTAAACATATACAAGCTGGCCAATAAGGCCAAACTGTAATACAGAATAAATCTGTGCCGTGCAAGCCACCCCTCCACAGCATACACATCCCATAGGGGTACCCCTTAGATAAAGCCTCGGAGGATGTGACCCCCCCTATTGAAATGTGCCCCATCCAGAGGTGTAGCAAGACTGTGCACCTCATAAGCAATAGAAATTGCTTAAACTATCCAAATAGAGATGCGCCGCTTTGACACAGCATCTCCTCTTTTGTCACTGCCAAGCAGACCAGCAACTGCTCCGAGTTACACCACTGGCCGGCGTGGTGGAGGTAAGAACACGTAGCCCTCACTGGAAACAGTAAGTGCAATCCTAGCCGGTTCAGCTGTAAGGAATGGAGTAGGAGTAGAAAAAGCCTGCAAAACTACTGGCTGGACAGCAGACATAGGCCCTGGCCCTGACATCTTGTTTGCCCCTTACTGCCTTGATTTGCCCCTGGATTAGCAAGGCCTTGGCTAAGCCAGAGTTTCTCTGAAGCTGACTCTGAGGACTCAAATGGGTACCTGAAAGAACTTCCCAGACCAAAGAAGGTCCCAGGACGGCATGCGTGGTCTGCAGATGGGCCCCAGCCATCTGACAGCATGCATAAACCATGACGTTAGAGGAAAACTTCTGCATGTGGCATGACTCTATGTTGTAGCAAAAGTCAGATGTGTACAGGGTGAACAGGACTGGAGAGAGCACTGTTCCCTGTGGAGCTCCGGTGTTACTGATCACAGTTCTTCAGTCTGACGAACTGTGGCCACTCTGTTTAGATTAAGAAGCCTGTACAAACACATTAAGAAAACAATTATAGGAGTCAGTACCTGCGTTCAGAGCTTTTAATATGTCTGTTGTTTCCTCCGGAGACCTGCAGATCCAGAGAGACAAAAACTGACTCTAGAAAAGGCGTCTTTAACACTGAGCCAAACTCCTGTTTGGGAAAAACTTTCTGGGTATAAGAAATTTCATGTTGATACGGTTAAATAAATATCTAGTAGATCAAATAAATCACTCTTTGGTGCTTCACAATTCTTTTTCACAATTCATTCACAATTCTCAGTCTGTGAATGAATCAGTTAGCAGCTCACTGTGGAGAGTGAAGTCAGCTCCTATCAAAGCGGTAACTGGCTAAAAAGCCCTGCTGAGAGTCACTGTATTTAGTGGTTTGTTGGTGGTGGAACAATACATCAGTACAGATAATGTAACTCGAAAGATAAACAAACACCTCTAATACACTATATTAGGTACACTATATATATGTCATTGTCCAATGTACCCAGGGACAGTTCTAGACATTTGGAGGCCCTAGGCAAAACTTATTTTGGAGGCCCCACATACCCCTCCTCCCTCCAACCATCAGAATAAATAAAAAAAAAAGCACTTGAAACAAATATTATTCCTATCCATTTTATTTATACAATATATGTATTAATATGTGTATATTTTTACTCATATGTACATTTTAATTAAACTTTAAGTTAAACTGATTGATAGAACAAGGCCCAGTTTATGTTTAGAATACACTACAATCACTCCAATATAGATCATGACATACCTGCATCACGAGCTGCATTTTTATATGCATGCCTCTTTAGCCTTTTGCTTAGTAGCCCCGAGGATGTGTTGGATTTGGTCCTAAGTCACTGACTTAAAGTCAGTCATCATAAGTCACTGACTTAAAGTCAGTCAGCTGCAGAAAAGTTGCGTTTGTGCATTTTGTTCATCGTACCATATCTCTTCATTCAGAGAGTGGGACGCACTTTGAAATGGTAATATTAATTGGTTTCACTACAGGTTAGTGACAATTCATCTTTATCCAATGCACAAAGAGCCTAGTCCTTTGCTGCCCATCTTGACTGGTGGATTAACGTATAGTGATGTGATGGTTATAGAGGCTCTGCCTCTTAGCCCTAATAGGTCCTAAGCAATTGCCTACTCTGTCTATAGGTAGCGCCGGCCCTGAATGTACCATTTTGTAGAGTGTATCACCATGTCATGTAAGGAACATTTTAATAGATTATGAGCATTGTAGCATGGCAGGTTTACAGATGCAGTGTTAATTAGTAAGTCACTTTTGAATGCTGGTGATGCTTTCACTCCAGTGGTAGCATGAGACGGAGTCTACAACCCACACAAGTGGCTCAGGTAGTGCAGCTCATCCAGGATGACACATCAATGCGAGCTGTGGCAAGAAGGTTTGCTGTGTCTGTCAG